>ML675621.1:6923876-7320817 GCA_007922155.1 Mesoclemmys tuberculata
GTTCACCCTTCAGCACGACCCGCTGTAGTCTCCCCTTTAACCAGTTCGTTATCCACCTTACAACTTTCACATTCATCCCCATCTTTTCCAATTGATGAGGCCCTTCCAATATAAAATATATCTTTATACCAATATTCTGCTGATTTATTTATTAGATAAAGGTGTAAAAGAAGAAGTTATTCGTCTTGTACAGTAATGATGGTTCTTCAAGTTGTCCCTATGGGTGCTCCACTGTAAGTGTATGTGTGCCTCCACAATGCTGACCAGAGAATTTCAATGGCAATCTGTCCCATCCCACTCACATGCAGCTCCCCGCCTGCCATGAGGCTAGCCAGCATGCACAGGCATTCCCTCCTCAGTTCCTTTTCTACTGCAGAGTAAACTGGCAACTGCGAAGTAGATGGGAGGAGAGTGGGTCATGGAGCACCCATAGGGACATACATCTCGAAGAACCATCATTACTGCACAAAATGAGTAACTTTGTCTTCTTCGAGTAGTGTCCCTATGGGTGCTCCACTGTAGGTGACTCCTGAGCAGTGCCTACCACTGGAGGCTGGGACTTTGGAGTCGAGTCTGATATGGATGGCAGTATGGTTGTGCCAAATTGGGCATCTGTAGCTGAATTCCCAAGAATGGCATACTGATGGAGCCACGAAACCTCTCTCATCACCACAGCCATGGATATTGAATGTGCCACCATGTCTGCTGTATCCAAGGAGGATTGGAGAGACTGTTTTGCCACTAGCTGACCCTTTCTGATTATGACCATAGATTGGTCTTTGTGAGAATCCAGGATGTGATCAATAAAGGTAGGTGCTTAACTTTCCATAATTTCGGTAGCCATACTTGGCAGATGAAGCCTGAATATTTGCTATCCGGAACCGAAGGGTAGCTTACGAATATGCTTTTCTGCCAAACATGTCTAAGCATTTCCTGTCTCGATGATATGGGGTAGATTTGTGCTGGTGTTGGCCTCCCCCAGAATTAACTGCATCCACAATGATGGCATTTGGAGGCAGGTGGGAAAATAAAAATTCTGTACTCTTCACAGGCACATAATACTTTTTGTTTGTCCACTTGCATGTCGGCAAGACAGATGCAGGGGTTTGCCATATAACTCTGGCAGGGTCCAGAAGCACCTTGTTAATTGGGAAGGCCACTCTGGCAGAGATGAAGGCGTGTAGGATATCCACTGGTTTGTGGTGGGGCTCAGTCACCACATGCAGCTGTATCTGAAAAGTCTCCGCCACCCTCTGAGCTAAGTCTTGGAATAATTTAAAATCATCTGCCATGGTTGGGGGTGGGGGCATCACTGCCTCATCTGGTGAAGACAATAAAAGGCGGATCTGAGGGGTGTCCTCCATTTCCATTTCAGCTTCAGTTTCCTCCCTCAAGTCCTCAGGAGGTTCTGAGACCCTTGATGCCTCTGCTGAAGGAGGATGTCTCCTTGGCTGTTGTTACACCACACTTGGTGCCTGGAAGGCCTGATGCCTCTGGGCCTACCAAAGGTCCAAATACAGCTACTGAGGGTGTGGGGCCAGCAGCTAGAACCTGGTTGCCCAAACATTGGGGTTGCGGGTCAGGTGGGCAGTATGCTTGGCGTCCCTGATGAGATTGGGACCTGTATGGCAGGTAAGATGAGTGGTAGAAGCCCAAGTTTATCGCTCACAGTCTGACTCTGATGAGGAGAAAGCTGGTACGTGGCCTGGAGATGTCAGCAAGTCCAGCGGTCTGAGCGAACTAAGTACCAGAGCCCCAGTGCTAAGCAGGGGCAATCCAGTGCATCAGACACCGAGAGGTCTGTTACACATCTGAAATCCACCAGTGAGGATGGTACTGGTGCTTGTCAGTGCTGAGAGGCCAGTACCAATGGAGTCAGAAATACGGACCTAGCCACATGTTCCGGTGGTGCTGCGCGCACTGCTGTCGCTATCACAGACCACATCAACATAGCCTTTCCCAAGGACAATTTTCTGTATTTCTCATGCCCCCAAAGTACCGGTATTTCCTTGCCTGCACCCATTCAGTCTTTGGGCAAACTGACTTGCTCTGTTGGTGCTGTACCGAGAGTGCCCTTGGTACCACCTCCAGATAGCCTTGGTGCTGTTGTCACCAATGGAGCCAGCGATAATTTCCAACTCGGTCAGGGCTCACTGTGGGGACTCACAGACCTTTTCTTATCAGTCTTGAGTGAGTGGCTCATCTCCTTAGGATTACCTGCCTTTGACATAGAAGGTTGCCATGATAGCTCTTGCTGGGATTTCAGAGGTTGAAGGGCTGACTCCATGAGCAGGAATTTAAGCATTAACTCTCTGTCCTTTCTGGACCTGGGTTTTAGCTGCTGCTACCATTCGCATTTTTGTTGGCTGTGCTTTTTCCCCAAGCAATGAATGCACTGCGAATGTCCATCCATCACTGGGAGGAATTTTTTGCAGCTAAGACACTTTATATGAAGCCTGGAGAGCTAGGCATACCCTTGTCCAGGGAGGTCCCCCTCACATCGGGGTTGGCAGGAGACTGACTCTTCTTCTGTTTTCTTCTTTTTTGCATGGCTAACAAAAATGAAATACTAAAAGAAAAGAGCTTCAAGGGAAGCTAAAAATTTGCAAAACTGTAAGAATTAATGAACTGTGGAATGGACAGCTCTCAGTTCTGTCTCTAGCCAGGGGCGGTTGAGAAGGAACTGAGGAGTGAACGCCCATGCAACAATGGTTAGCCTCATGGCAGATGGGGAGCCATGCATCCGCAGGACAGACTGCTATTGAAATTCTCCAATCAGCATCATGGTGGTGCACACACACCTACAGTGGAGCACCCATAGGGAGTCTACTCAAAGAAGAACTGGCTCTTTATACTAGATAGCTGACACATATTCATGTATTTTTTTAAATCTTTCTAATGTCTAATTCACACATCACTGTCTTATGTTCTCAGCCAGAATAAACAATGCTATTTTAACAAAATTTTGCAGCATTAATATCTTCATTGATATTAGATCACATAGCTCTTCATCTTGAGTAAAACTAACACTCACCAAGGTGTTATCCCTGGTTCATAATTTTTTTTCAGAAGTCTTGAATTATTTTCACAGAGCACGCTAGCCATTCTCCACATGCTAAGTATCACATGGTGGATTTGGTTACTTGCCCAGTTTTGTTAATGAATAATTCATTTTCTAGTTTTATTTGTACTTCCCTGTCTCTGCTTGCTCTGGTATTACATGGAAGTAACAAGCCATCTGTTATCTTGAGGCCCTCACAGTCATTTGGGCTTTATTCCTGCAAAGTTACTCTCTGTGCAGAACTGCACAGCAGCCTTATTGGTATCCTCAATAAGATAAATTTATCCAAGTATATGCAATACTCCAAGAAATTCTGCCTTATGAGATTTGTGCTCAAACATTTATTTTCCAGTTATATATTATCTAAGCCTACTTAGCCCTCCCCATCATTAGCAAACTTTAAACCACAGGTAACTTTCATTACATTTTAAATCTATAGAATATTACTGTAGGTACAATAGTGACACTATGGAGAGCTATGAACATGAGTATCCACAAGCATGAGCCCAGTAGGAACGGAAATTATTTTTCCGCAACTTCTGGTAACTCTAAAATAGGAGTATTGGACAGTAGATAGGAAAGAAAACGAGTAGTAAAGAAAATACAAAGAAATGCAATGCTGTAAGAAACAATTACTCTTGACAGTCATAACAAGAAGCACTGTCTCCACAAGAGTTGACTCCGGCAATGGGAATAGGCAAAACTGTTAAGAGACCTAAATCATCCAATCTAGTAAACTACCATTAACAATGCTATTTTAAAAAAATGACAGAAGAAAAGAGGAAAAAGAGAACAGAAGTACAATTTCCTACACGGATTATGTCTCCTTAATGTGCAATAAATCATACTTTGACAACCTAGTGGGGAACAAACTATGCCTTGATCTCTGTGGTGATATTTCTCCAATTTGCTCCTAGTGCAGATCTATTGATGTTGTCATACATATAACCAGGAGCAAGATCAAGCTTGCAGGAATAGAGCTGAGCCAAAAGTAAACCTGACAAATATCACGTTCTGTGAAGGAACCACTGTTTACTTTAGAGAAAGACTATTTTGTTAATCTCAATTCATTCTGGCCTACAGAGACATAGCAGGAAGTGTAAGAAGGCAAGGGATAAAGGAGAAGGGAGGAAGAAAGAGACAGAGGAAAATAAGGTATATATATATATATATTAAAAAAACACAGACATACAGCATGGGAAAGGGAGTGGGCAACTGTTGCAGAAGCCATGGACAAAGAAGGAGGAGAAAGATCAGAAACTAAACAAGGAGACAGAGAATCAAAAGATAACACTGAGCTATTTATTCATTACAGAATCATATTATTTGACATTCACACTTGGATTAATCTCATAAATTACGGCAATGTATAAAACTAAGAGTTTTAGAAAAATGAGATTATTGACCTGTAACTATAGTTATCTGAAAATATTATCTCCATAAAGTCATCTGGCAAGACAAACAGGGTGGCAGGAGGACAAGTGTGAATCTGTGGAGGTAGTGCATTCTGAGAATTCCAGATAGAGTTAAGTAACTTTGTTTTCTCCTTCAGCAATGTCTTAAGAGATTCCTCTATCTTGGATTCTAATGAGCAGTAGTCATCCAAAAGATCTACATAGAGAAATCTGAAGATTATGCTACCAATCTGAGCATCTGGCCTACTAGTTAAAAGGGAAATGAAGAAAATGAAAGTTTTTTTGGTGCCCTTTATGATGAAGTAACTTTTATTAAAAATGTTGCTTTCTTTTAAATTAGAAATATCCCACCACAACTTTCCCCTTTTTGATGGAGGACTCTTTGGAAAACTGGAAAGGGTTTGTGTCAGCCCAAGGAGTTGAAATCTGAGCTGCAGCTTTCCCATCTCTCTAACAGAAGAAGATAGTAGACTCAATTCTCAGGTCCCACTCTGCCAGCACAATATAGACTCAAATCCAATGAATCCAGGTAGTAGAGGATTCCCTGTAGTAGCACTATACCACTCTTCTTTGCTGGCAGCACAGGGTGTACGCAGCCAGGAGAAAGAAGAGTACAGCTGTGGCATGCCTATGCCTCAGCATTGCTGGTTGCCTGAAAGGCCTCTGGGGGCTAATGCCAGCCAGTATAGTTTACCACAGTTCTGAGGATCATATATCTTCAAATACTATGCAACAGATATACTTCTTAGATTACACTGGCAAAACACCAAGGTTGTAGCCTTCAGCAGTGGTAAATTTGCAAGTGGTAGAGTGCAATGGCCAGATATCCCACGTCATTTAAACCTTCTGTTCCTCAGTTCACTCAACCATAAAATGCATACAGTGTAGTACTAACCTGCTTCACAAGCATGTTCTGAGCTTGATAAGTATTTATAAAGTAATGTGAGATCTTCATATGAAAGGCATTGCAGGAATGTTGCCCCCCATAAAACCCAAGTAACTGGTTCTGCACTGGGAAAAGGGGGTACTGTAGGGTAGGAGAGAACTCTCCCACAAAACTGAGAAATCGCCACATAACAGTGTATGTTGGTGCAATGGCTACTTGATCAGCATAGCACCAGATGCACACGTTGAACCCCTGCTACTATTACTCAATAACACATGTGGAGTCCTTGTGTAAAATCTCTCTATGAACTTCACAAATACTCCAGTGGCTCATTTGAGCAAAATCATATTGGTTCCATTGTGGCTGGGACATTCCATATAAGAGATGAATGAGATGTGAACCTATACAGAGCACGTGATTTATTATTTTTTGTTATTATTAATAATAATCCAATTTATCCATGAAAAATTCATTACTGTCCCCAAAATCAAAGGTTGTGTTAAACATTCTCAAGATGCAAATTTCCAACTAAAACCTTTCAGAAAAGAAGAGTGTCATTTGCTTTAGAACTCAAAGTGTTTTGAGACTTATTTCAAAATGTATTGAAAGCTTATAGGCCAGTACTTCAGGACCTAAATGGCTTTGCTCTTTTTGGAGCTCTTCAGCTGCAGATGACAGCCTATAAAATTTAGAACTGGGATGATTCTTCAGCTCTTTCAATTTCTAAGGCTACCACTAGGAGAAAGGTGCTTTCTTCCTTTCAGCCTCTTAGGAAGATGTTACCCACCTGAATGTTTACACTTTCTCTATAGTTCATAAAACTCTCTGAAGCCCCGGTAGCTCAGAGAGGGACATTTCAATCGACAGCTTGGAAGGCTGGAGTCTACCACTATCCACTTTTATATTAGGAAATCTATCTGCTGTTGAAAATGATTATCAGCAACAGGTCCCCCAGATACAAGGATGAAAAAGTTTAACTGCTAGTGTAACTTGAAAATTCAATCACGCTTTCTGTATTGGCACTGCAAACTCTTTTGTGCAGACTCAAGTTTCAGTTAAACAGTTTTCTGCACTTACCAATGTCAGCACCAGTTCAACTGTATAGTGTTTCTGAGGTCAGTAATTTGACAATTATTCCTTTTATTTTGCAATGCCTTCCCTTTCCTTTCCAAAAATGTATCTTCCTATTGGCAAGACGGTGCTCTCAGAATTTCAACTAGGACAATTTAGGAACAATACATTTTGCAGAAAATAAGACTCCAGATAATTTTAAACTAAGATTTTGCTTGAGTCAAACCATGGGGATCACATTCACTTTAAGGGAATTCTTGACTCTAGCTAGTGTCTTTGGTCTTAGTTAAGATTAGAATACCAAAACCTGAAAGTTGATGTAGTAAGAAAATGAAAGAGGCTAACAGGGCCCAGATCGTCTACTTTTTGGAGAGGGACTATCTGATTCCTGGAATCCAGTACGTTGTACAGAGAAAAAACTCTTAGTATTACAATGTAAAATTGGTAAAATTTGCTTGCCACTGATTTCAGAACTGGCAAAAACAAACAACATTGTATTAATTTGGCCTGGTGAAGGGAATCACAGTTCAAGGTGTATTTGAAGGTCCCTCATTTTAGCCTGAAGTTGTACAAAAAAAACTTTAAAAAGCTGGTAAAATTCTGCTTCCAAAAAGGTTTTTGATCCAATCAACACAAAAAAATTCAGTCTGCTCTCTATCAAATCCAGAATAGAATATAGGATCATCCTGTTCAAAAGCTGAAACTGACCCACATCATGGTCAACTTCAGTTCTTTCCATTTTCTAAACAGGGACTAAATTAAAGCTGAAAATTTTAGTTGCCTACTCTAAAAAATGGGGTGAAGTTTGGATCCTCCAGAGCAGCCATTCCCTTTGTCCTCTTTCCCTGCAGTTACAGATAATCTATAAGGCGCTTCCAATTTCTTCAGTGTCCCTATAAAACACGACTTGATCGTCTTCATCATCAGAGTTTCCCTCACATCAAATAGATGTCACAGGTGTTGTGTCAGGGACGGAAACTGGAGAGTTGACACTATTGAGAATGGTGTCAAAAGCAACAGCATTAAGATCATTGCAGATTAATGTGTTGTCAGGTGAGCCATCTATTCATGAGTTCAGTCCAGTGCATCCAGATCTCTCATGGAGCTGAGGACTCGATCCAGCACCAGTGTCATGTCAGTGCTGTTAAGAACCAAAATTGCTGCAAAGAATCACAGCTCTATCAGAGCCATCTCTATAAAAGAGGGTCATCTGCTACAACAATATCTCCTATTTCTCCTTCTGAGAATCTTTTGACTCAGGTACTTGTGTACATACTATCCATAGTAGGGTCCCTGAAGACCTCAGTTGATTGCCAATAGGTACAGATAAGATTATGTCATGGAGGTCACGGATTCTGTAACTTCCAGAGACCACTTTCCACCTCAGCCTCCAGGCAGCGAGCCAAAGTTGTCAGCTTGGTGGGAGACATCATAGATTTCAGTGGCAATGGGAAGCAGGCCCCCACAATTCCCAGCCATTGCAGGGACCTTCTCCCACTCCACATCTCCCAGCTGCCAGAGGGGCTCCCACACTCCCAGGTAGTGTGGACCCTGGAACCATTAGTCTCCATGGTCAGCCCTCAGAGCTCAGAGCCATCATGAGTGACAGGGAAACTGGCGTTTCTCAGCCGCTGTGGGCAGCAGGGGCACCTTGCGGCCATCAGCCACCGCAGGCAGTGGGGGAATCCTGGAGACCAAAGCCGCCACGAACCCTGGAGCTTCGAATTGCTGTGGGCACTGGTTGCTGGACCCTCTCCCTCCTAAAGTGGGGCTAGGGCTCTCATCCTTCTCCTTGGGCTTCAGTAATGCCCAGTCAGACCCTACCCCTATGATTTTTAGCAAAAGTCACAGACAGCTCACGGGCTTCCATGAACTTTTGTGTATTGCCTGTGCCCTGCCCATGACTTTTACTAAAAGTAACTCTGACAAAATCTTAATCTTACCAATAGGTGTTGAGGACAGCATAAGTCACAAACTGGGATATAACTTTTCACTTCTTTAAATAGGTTGAGCACGGTGCTCTGAAGACAGTGATGCCATATTTTATGAAGAATTGGTGCCAAGTCTAGCACACTACACTGCTTAGGGAATTGAAGCCTTGACACAGGCAAATGACACAGGCACTTCAGGTCTTTGAGCATGGTCCACAGAGATACAAAACAATTCTGCAAGCTCTACCTTTCCACGGTAGTCATGCATGTCCATAAATGATACTCTCTCTACAATATGTAAACTTAGTAAAGCTTCTGGGCATCTTACATACCTGTAAGCAAGGTGAAAAAAAGAGAGAAGTGACATAGTGAAGTGTGGTGTGATGATGGTGTCCGCCCCACAAAGGACTGACTGGGATTAAGGCGGCTGGGTAGGCCAATTAGCTGCCCAGGCTGCACTGGGAGGAGGAGCCAGGGAGTAGAGAACTAAGTGATTGCAAGCTGGCCAACCTGTGCAGGAACAGATAGGGCCTATAAAGCCAGATAGAGGACTACCGACTGGGGCTGCTGAGAAAGGGCAGTCATTCCCTGGGAAGAGGAAGGAGTGCTTGGGGGCTGCTGGGAAAGGCTGCAGGAAGGTAGGCAGCAAGTCACTCCCTGGGAAGAGGGTTCTTGGAGCTGATACACCAAGAGAGAGAGAAGGGGAACCAGAATATCCAGGGAAGGAGCAGTAGGGCAGAGAGAGGAAACCCAGAACAGCTGAGCTGCGAGTCACTGGACTGGAAACTGGAGAACAGGGTAGGCCCAGGGTCCCTTACCAGCCACTGAGAATGTGGCATAGAACTGAGGTAGAGAATGGGAAGACTGCCTAGGACTGCTGATGGATTGAACCCCAGAAGGGGGAACGCTGAGTGACCTAGCCAGAGGGCTAAGTATTGAATGAGATGCTGAAGGTTCTAGAGTGAGAGATGTTGACAACCAGAGTGGAGTGAGTGACGGCATGGAAACTGTGCATGGGAGTGTTGGTCTTGAGAGCTAATCCCCAGAGTGACCAGGAAAAGGTGCTAGCCCAGCGAGGAGTGGTGCACCCTGTGACACGTGGGGATAGCATGCTGAGCCAAAATTTACAGATGGAAAGATTTGGTGAAAGGAGTAAACAGGGCTTGAAACTCTGAAGTGATGAAGACACAGACTGTTGATGAAAAATCTTGATATGGACTCAGACTATGAAGTGCCCAAGGAATAAAAAGATGAAGCCCAAATCCTCATCAGTACACCTATGTTTGCCCCAAGAGGACACAGAGGCTGGTCAGGGGCTTAGCATCATCAGTGACAGAGCAAGGCCCCTTTAGATGTTCCAGTAAAACAAAGATGAGGGGTACAAATACCCTCAAGTATTTCAACGAGTGCAGCACCTGTACTCAGTATGAACTGGTGCACCAATAAAAGAATCAAAATTTTCTCTTTTGGTTTTAACTATTTAGTTAGTGTAACAAGTAACCATTCCCTGGTACCCCTTAAAAACAAAGTGCTTTCTGTATCAGCATGGTACCCTTATGCCATCCATGACACTCCTAGAGGCAGAATCTGCAGCCCCTTTTGAGCTGTTTTTTTTTTTAAGACCCTGGATATCTCTGAACAAGATAGCCCCACCTCTTTTCTTACTCCTATAAAGTAAGAATTTCTTCCATCTCCTGGGATGTTCAGCCAGCATCTGTTCTCCAATATGAATAGCCAAAGCTGTTTTAGAAACTATAGAGAAGAAGCTTATTCGAACTTAAACACAATACTTACACATATTCTCATCTTGATGCTGGCTACAAAAAGCAATTCAAATTATAGCTGTAAACCTTTTATTTCTATTAGCAACCTTTCATTTAATATGTGTTTCTTTGAGAGAACAGCCTGTCACCTTAATCAGGAAAACTTAAATACCCTTTTGCATGGCTTGAGTTTCCTCAGTCCTCTCCCCACCAGACACAGACTTCTGCGAGGTGATGTGTTGAGAAATGAAAAGTGCTCTTTAACATCTTCCTTTAGCCTAGTTTCTACTATAGAATTACTATTTCCATGCTTCAACAACCCAGAATTTTGAAGGTTTGGAAGCAAACAATCACATCCTGAAAGGATGCACCCAAGAGTGGGAATCCACTGAGATGGAGAGGTATGAGGTGTTTGCTTTCTGCAGAGACGATAAAAAGTAAATTAGATATTTACTAAAACTGAAAGCATTGGAATCAAAGAGGCTGTCAGTAACAGTAGATCTGAAGCAGCAGTGGTACACTTCAAGCACAAGAAGCAGCTTCTTTCCAAAATGCATTCAATTTTTTGTTACAAAAATGTAACAATTGGAAAAACAAACAAACAAGCAAGCATCATCACAGACAGACCAAGCTCTAGCTTTGAAAATCATGGTATTTCCTCCAGAAGTGGGCTCTCAGAAAGATGGGAATTTATAGCCGCTTTCCTAGGAGTTAATTTCTAACTTATTTTCTAGTCACTACCAAAGATCCCAGTGTATTATCTGGGATTTCTAGACGCTACCATATTGCAATCATACAGACCCTGTGGTGTTTGGCATGGTATAAACATAGTGCCTAACCAAGGAGAATACAATATAAATAGATTCATCATCTTATAGGAACCTTTTCCAGTATGCAACTCAAAGGTGGGCATATACGGGATCAAGCAGCTACTGACTGCACTTCTCTCCCTCCCAGCATGTCAATACCCTTACGTTGTCTGTAGTTTTCCTTTATTTTGCTACTCAGGAGATGGCACCTCATGACAGTAAATAATTTGTGAAGAGTTTTTAAACAGACACGGTTCGCTTAAAACTTGTCGTTTGAGATGATATTCTTCAAAGTTATCCGTTTTTCACAGCAGGCTCAAAATACTGCAGCTCTAATATGGATCAGATTGCTCAGTCTGCTGGGCATAAATAAGACTTCTTTGACTACTGTATGAGGTATAGTTCACATATGTCAAGCAAGAGCTGGTGATATCTGCTGCTCCTCATTTCTCCTGTACATTAATTTTATTTTTATGTGAAAACCATATATATCACTGAAATAAATTATGTGCCATATTAGCAGTCCTGTCATGTAGTAACAGCAATTTTTCAGTTTTCCATTTTATAAATATGTTGTCAAGAATATATAAAAATGCCAGACCAAAAACAAAACAAAAAAATCCAACAAAAATAAACCTATTGAGGAGTAGAAATGAGACTAGAGACATATGTTCAGTATGAGGTTTTTTTTAAAAGGTAGACCAATAAAACAACAGGGCAGAATGGATGAGACACAAGAAATGGGTGAGCTTTCAAATGTTCTTTTCTGACCATATGAAACTGCTGTTACAAAAGTGAATTAATTTAAATTAAAAGATATTTTGAGGCTGTAAACACATATTACTCTGGATTTGTAAAACACCATGAACATTTATAGTGCCATATACTGTGCATGGTATTTAATTCCAACACTTTTAATGTGCAAATACACTAAGTGCATGCATTTCTTTCTAATAGTTTTTCTTTAAAATACTAAATATCTTAGAAGCAGAATTCTAAATTGATTTTTATTGGGATATCTACTTCTACTATCTCACTGCTGTGTTTGCATGAAGGAAACTGGGTCAATAAATTAAAAGATAAATGGGGAAACCAATCTTTGGAAAATCCCCAGATCCCACTATAGGCTGGCAGAGAGGCAGAGAGAGAGAGAGAGTTCACCAAGCATAGGTAAAGTTTTTTTGTTTTTTAACTACTTCCAGTGAAACAATATTTTCTAAAGCAAAATACTGTAAATTAAAAGCTTCTCCAAGGACACTCTTTAACAAAAGGAAAGGAACTACAATCTAGTGTGGCAACTCTTCAGAGAAAGAACAAGCCATCCATTATCACTTTTTTAGTATAGTTCTAGTGTGTTAGTCTCTGTGGACACACATCTTTAAGCTCTTTTGGTAAATCTCAGACAAAGATTATTCTTGTGGGGCCATTTGTACATTTCTGAGGCAGAGAATCAAAACACTTTTTGCTTCTTAGTTGTGATCCCTGATGTCCATGATGAAGTCTAGAAAGCAAACCTCTGAAGGAGTTTTAAAGAAAGGTATATAATTTCATTAAACCAAAAGTTCTAGTGACTTTTTTTCTCTATTTGGTGTCAGCTAGGTTACTAGTTAATGAAAAGTTATCAAAACACTTGAAAACACCAGTTTGCAATGAGAAATCTTCTGCAACTTCAACTGCAGCACTGAAAATGCAATATTGGAAGAACCTACGTTTTGATAATTAATTTAATGTTACTGATATTTTATGTAAAAGTAAATTGATGTACTGTAATAACAGAAGTTGTGATTTTGAAAAATAGATTTATTTTTGTTATGAAATAAGTCATCCCACTTTGAACTAACTTTTCAATAGCTGGGCCATAACAACATAGTTTTATATAATAGCTCACTGAAAGACACTTGCCATTTCTCCGTGATGACTTCTGCACCGGTGTTGGCATGCAGGTTTGTGTAGTTGCTAGCTCTGGAGTGGCAGCTTTAGCTCCATGGTTAGCTTTCACCTTATCGGCCCAGCTTACACCTGAAGGAGCCAGACGAGTGGCAGCAATTGTCACAGATGGACTCCTAAGTAAAGAAATAATTCATAGATAGAATGATTTCTGATCAAATAAGGAGATGCTTTATCTGAGATTTTCTTACCTGTTCATTTTTTGTGTGTCTTGCCTTTTGTTGGCTTAGATTGAGGGGTGGCTCCAAAAAAATGGAACCTCCTAGCAACCAATGGAAAGCTCTTATTCTTGCCCCCATCTCTCTTTCTGTACTTACACAATTTCCAGAGCTGAAAATTTTCTTGATATTTTAACTTGGAAAAAAACCCTACAAACATTTTCTGACTAAGCTAAAGGGTGAATGACAGCATCAGTGGAAACCAAGACACAAAAAGGAACTAGTATATTAAAAAAAAATATTCTTTTTCAATCCTAGTTTACCAAGGACACATGAAGTGAAGAGGATTCAGATCCATGAGTGGCAAATAGGTCCCACCAGGGAGTGCCCCACTTTGCAAAGAGGTTGTGGAGAATGGCATCATGTAGCTCCCACAATTGGTTGAGGCAGAGAGGTCTGCTGAGTGTGTTGGCCAGGGAATTATGGGCACCCAGCAGGTACGCAGCGTGAAGCATCACCTGGTTACAGATACACAACTACCATAGCCAGACCAACTCAGAGCAGAGAGAGGGATACCTGACACCACCCTGCTTACTGACATATACAACAGAGAGGAGCTGAACATGTACCGACTCTGAGCTGGAGGAAGACCTTCCATTGTTTTACTGACTGCTCAGGCGAGCCAGAGAAAAATCGATCTGATGGCAGCGAATTTGCTGCCATCAGTATAGACCTAGCCCCAGTTCCATAGCCATGCTCTGTAGCAAGTCCTGATATTGCCAGTGATCATCAATTGGAGAAAGTGGGAAGGGTATGATCACCTCATGATGATGATCACCTGGTGACAAGGATGCTCCAGGTGAGCTCTCCAGTCAAGACTGATAGAGTCAGCAATACCAGTCTGATGTGCTCTTCTTCATACACCAATGGTGTCAGCGGGTGTACAGGAGATGCCCAGTAAGTTGCCTGATGGTATGTGGCATCTGACAGGGTCCCCAGTATAGCCATCAGGATGGGTCTATCAGATTCAGCAGGCCCCATAGGAATCGGTAGCATGCCTCCTGTGTTGGTTCATATGCCAGAGGGTAGGGTGGTCTGGATCAGACATCGATTCTGGCATGGCACCATAAGGGACCCCCTGGGCAGATGGTTCTGCCTCCAAACATTCCTTGTAGTCTGAGGACAGTTCCAGCAACGGTAGGACCATTAGTACTGGACGGCTGTGGTGTGGTGGCAGCAGGATGGGCTTCTCTGGCAGTAGCTGCAGGGTTCAGTCTATGGTGTAGGGATGTCAAGGGTGTGTGAAAGGCCCGAGAGTATAGGCGACTGCGGGTCGCGAAGGATTAATTCTTCTACCATCAGGAATGTCTCTGTGGGGCCAGGGGTTTGTGGTGCACCGATGGAAATACCCAGCTGGGAGGGGTGGGCTGGCAGCATCTGTGCTGACAGCCTGTCTGGCAGGCGCGTGGACACAAGCAGAGCAGGTGGTGTAGTGCATGCCATTGAGCATTCCAGAGACTTGGATAGCCGGATCTCATTTCCATTTGGCCTCACCCTCCATCCAGGGGATATTGGGTACCAGTCTGGCTAGATCCGCACACAACATCTCACCCAACCTGACTCATGAGAAGTCCTCCGCAGAGACCAGCTCTTGGGGCCATGAGTGTTTTTTGCTCTCTTGCCAGGACTTGTCCTTGGTCTTTGGTACTGCCAGTTCCAAGCTATGCATGGTGCTCAAAAGGCATGCTTACCACCGGTGGTGGTCGCTGTACGGGCGGGGTCTTGTGGGCCGGGATTGCATAGCCTCCTCTGTAAGGTATTTGCACCTGCAGACTCACTGTGGCTCGTGTGGCTTGTTAACTCCAACAGGCTATAAGATAGGTAGAGGTGGCTGTCTAGTAAGAAGGAACTAGGTAAATAGACATGGGAACAGCCCAGCTTGGGGAGAAAGCTTAGGCTGAAGTCAGGGCTTGCCACTTGAGTACGTACCTAGGGTCTCAGGCAGGTTTGTACAAGACATGCTGCCACCCAGACTATTGTAGTTTCACTGCTGTTGTTATTTGAGCTAGCTAGATCAAAGATAAAGAGAGTATGTCTAAACGTGCTACAGTCACACCTCTGACTGCAGTGTAAACATACCCTGAGTGAGAAAGAGAGAAGGGAAGGAATGTAGATGTCTGAAGACTGGCAAATTAAGAGCAATCCATTAGCTGCCATTTTGGCTTATTAACATATGGGAATAGCCAACTAGCTCTCTGTGTTAGTGACAATGTAAAGCCCCAAAAAACAAACTTAAAACTATCATTTGCAAAAAAAAAAATCAAAGCTGAACATACTTACAATCAACAATGACTTAAATGAAAAATATATTTTGGTTGTTAGCCTAAAGAGCTTTTATACTATTTCCTACCACCCCTCATTCGACTGCTTTTATTTAGTCACATTCCTCCCATTCTCATCTTGGTAGCTTTCATTCTCTATATAAGCAGATAAACAGACAACATTCCCAGAAGTTGGCAATAATGTACCAACTTCATATATTCATTGACCTGCAGGATATGTTCCAAGAATAGAGAGGCTAGCAATTACCCAACCCTGTTACAAGTCAAGGACATTGATACAATCCACAATCCATACTAACCCAGCGAGAGTTCCAAATAAACCCCCAATCCAGCACTGAGGAATCCACCAGAGTACCACATGGTTCTCAATGCAGGATTGGGGCCTAAGCCATCAAACACCTCCTGAGTTAATAGCTGAATTAGCTGCAAATTTCTTTATACAACAATAATCTGGTAGACTGAAAGGTTTTATAATTAATTATTATTAGGTCGGCCTTAGTAGGAAGTGCTTTCTAGTTTTCTTTTTTGTGAGAATTCAAATTGACTTGATATGCAGATAGACACTTCAAATTGACATTTATTTTTTAATATTATAATTCCTTCTTAGTAACACCAACAACATAACTTCTGATACTAATTTAGAAATATTTTATATAAGGCAGTTGGACGTTTGAAGCACAGTGGCTACATATTCCAAACGTTAGGGATGCTTTCCTGAACTAAGGTCTATCTGGGACAGCACACACACGCAGTAAATCCCAACGGGCTGGAATTAAATAAAGCATGCCCTGAATGTGAATGGACTTAATGCATGTGCTTAAGTGCCTTCCAGAACTTGGGCTTTAGTGAAGATAATGCTTCCCTGCAAGAGAGTTAAATAATTGAAACGTAATTTTTGTCTGCTTCTTCCATATACTGGCACTTAATTGAATAAGAGGTTTGATATTTTTATAAGTATGTTCTGTCTTTCAGACTAATATAAATTTTGCTGTTCATCAAAATCATAATTTCATTTTACATTCATTGTTAGTGATCAACATTAACTTCCTGCATACTCAGCTAGCCATACACAGGTGCATACACAGGCAATTTTAAAATGTTAATTACATGTATTTTGACCTTTGTTTGTAGAAGGAAATGGCTGCATCTTATTAAACAGTTAACATGAGGTATATTGATTAGTTTTTATCGTCAGGTCATTGGAATGCCCAGGAATAAAATGTCTGATTAAATATAAGCAAAAAATGAGGTCTTTTAATAGTAGTTTTTTGTTTTGTTTAAACAATGTGTTGGGTATTTCTCTCCCTCATGTTCACACACACCAACATTTGGGTTCAAACACATCAAAATTTGGCTTAGCAAACAGCTCCCAAAACAATACATTAGATGCAAAAGGAAAATGATGTACCAGTTAACCCTGAACTCTTTTAATAAACGGGTTAGCTTTCCTTTAGTGTCTTTATTATTTGTTTTCATACCCAAAATTTAAACTTCTTCGAGCATTTGATGTAACACTGATTCTATCTGTTGATGGACTTGGTATTACATGGCGTCCTGGAGACATCTTCTTTACTTCCCAGGCCAATGAAGTAGGTCTGCAAATTCAGGAGAGACTGAATTAAGAATAAATCCTAAGTAGTCACTACCACATTTTTCAATGGATATTCCTATAGAAACAAAAATCATTGGATGCGGGGATATAGCAACAATGGGAAATTTTATTTGAACTAGCCTAGCATAGGCACAGCCAGCGGTTATAATATGTTAACTACTAACTAGTACAAAAATGGAATCGAGTGAGGAGCTAATAGGGCTTGATCTGAATGCAATACTCTAAACCAGTTTTAAAATAATTGTTTGAGAGTCACTAAAGGGAGGCAAATTCCAGAGGGGTAGCCATGTTGGTCTGTATACAGCAAAAACAACAAGACTCCTGTAGCACCTTAAAGACTAACAAATTTCTGCAGGCATAAGCTTTAAAGCTTAAAAAAGGCATAAAGGGAGGCAGTGTTGTCTAATGGATACAGCACAGAATTGGGACTCGGGAGACTTTACAACTGGCCTGCTGGATGACCTGAGGCGAGTACTAACACCTTTCTATGCCAGTTTCCCCATCTGTAAAATTGGGATAGTGAGGCTTAACTCCTTTGTAAAGCACTTTGAGATCTACCGATGAAAACTGCTATGTCAGAGCCTGGATTCTAAGCTTTTTCCTCTCAGATAATTACGTAAGTGATTTTTTAAGGTGGGGACACCTACACAGATGCGGCTGAGAAGAACTGGGTATGATTCAATTGTTTATAGAAAGGAGGATTTAGCTTTTATTGGGAAAACAGGAACATGAATAAACAGACTGCTTTTTTTGTAGATAGGAGGTAAAATTTTCAGTCACACAAATGATGTAAGAGTCCAAAGATACGTCTACAATGAAACCCTGAGAGTAGCACCATCTGGCACCCCAACACTGCCTTTAACCTATCTAGCACACCAAGGAGCCTGCGTTTGTTCCCTCTTGCTAGCCTGAAAATAAAAAGAGCCCAAAATATATTATTTTTTTTAAATCCCAGGATTTCATGGGGCCTTCTTCATGGTTTTTTTTTTTTTTTTTTTTAATGACTGCAGCTGACAATCCTGCTTAAGTGGGACTTAAGTGGCTGGACCTCTGCACTGCAATGAATTTCACAGTGAGAGATTATTAAGAAATAGATGAAAAGAAAAGAAAAAAAATCTGATTACCTGCTTTGAGCATCTGCCTTCTCTAGCTTTTCCTGTAGCTGTATCCAGTCAATCAAAGCCTTGAAATCTCTAACATAGTTATCTAGCATCATTAGAACCTCCTGAAAAACAACAATTTACATCAGGTATTTGTATCTGGAGGGAGAAGAGGAAAAGAAAGAGTATCGGAAGCAGAGAATTCAGCAAAAACCTGACCAGATGGTACAAATTTCACTCTATTATAGCTGAAGTGGAAGTATCCACTTTAGTAAAGGTTGCATAATATTTTCCATTCTGACCCTGCTTCAAGTTGCCATAGCTTTCTGAAACTTATACTTTTGAGGCTGAAATTTACCAGTGTTAGTCCCTGCTTAAAAGTGGAGCTTTGGAAAGGCTTGAGCAAAAACAGTTCAAACTTTAAGTAAAAGAAGAGTTAAAAAAAATACTTTTCCTATTATAAATAATTTTTTACCTTTTTTGAACATCTCTGCAAACAAAATGGCTAAGGACAGAAGCTGAAATTTGTCATGTAAATAGCTCTCATTAAGCACTAGTGTGTCTGAATGCCCCAGTGAAATTTTATTTTGATGTGACAAATTATGCTTTTTTACAAAGCATATGCTGGATATGTTCAGTATATTTGCATAGGTTTTTGATAAACTTATGAACTGCATAGTACAGAAAACTACATTTCACAAACATAAATGATTCACTGGGCTGTGTAGTGTGCAAAGTGATTAGGAAGACAGCTGCACATTCTGTAAAGTCAGCAAGAGAGAGAGTCCACTCTAATGAACCCTAGGGTCTCAGCAGTTGGAGAAGGCACAAAGCACTCTGCCTAGCTCTGTGGCCAACAGCGGTCCTTGATCCTCAGATCTCCTAAGCTGTGGTGCACAGGACCATCCTGCTGGTAGCAGTAGTAGTCTAGATTATGGAATGCATACCTGATGTTGCCACATGAGATTCTACTGCACCTCAGCATCAACAAAATTATAAATTATACTATAAGTACAGAATATTACTGGTGATGGTTTGAGAAGCAGAAAATATACAATAAGAGATTATGACACTGGCAATTGACTTATAAACAGAATATATTTGATATGAAGTTACTGAGAGATAAGCACAGAACACTCAGGATATTAAGTATACATTCAATTTTCTGACAATAACTGCACTTTATAAATTGAAAATCAGAGTCCCACATTCAGAGCTTTGGAATAATTACATATTTGGCCATTATAACAACCTATAATCAGATGACACATCCTGTTTTTATGGATAAGTGAATCTATTACCTTTTTGGAAAGATATTGTTGAATGAAATATAATTGTTCAAGAATTTACCTACATTTCTTAAGTTATCCAAAATTAGCTATTCCAGTCAGACAAACTAAAAGTTCCATCCATCCAAGTCTTTCATGGCTTGAAGCCAGATTTACACAGTATGTTGGAATGCAATTGATAATGAACAGAGTCTTCCAAGATGTGATTCATTTGATAGAAGCTAGTCATTTAAACACTGACAAGTAACAAAGAATACTTTTGGACAACTGCAGACCTATAATGTGAATCTACTTTCTCACATCTAAAGAAGAAAATTAGGAATACAATAATAATGTAGAATAATTACTGAGAATAATTACTGTAGAATAATAACTGAGAAAAAGATATGTCTTTACTGCCTACGAGTAGCAGTCATTATTAAACTTTACTTTTAAAAATGATTCATCGTACATACTAGTCTACAACTCATTCAAGCTTTGGAAGTGTGTTAACTATGTCAAGGTTGCCTGTAAACATAGAAAACAACTGTTAAACTTTAAAAGACCATTCCCCCTAGTAGAGCCCAATTCTTCAGTCTTCACTAAGGAAATTCTCCCAATGGCTTCAGTGGGAGATTTACCTAAGTATGAGCTCTTGTCTCTCTCTTTTTTACTGATAGTTACATGTATAATCTAAATCAGACTTCCTTATTCTCTTCTACTTAATTCAGACAAATGCAACTCAGCCCTGTGTGGATGACCAGGACATGGCCTATGGACCACTTTTCTCCAGCTGAATCACTCAAAATAGGACTTAACTGAGACATAAGTGGTATATAGCCCATGGAGTGGACTTATGAACAGGGGTGATTTTCATCCAAATGAAGGGAAGAAAGAACTCACTGACAAATACTAATCAAAACTGTTTTAATACTCAGACTTTATATATACACATATACATAGAAAGATAAAAGATAATTACAAATACATCTGTTGGACATATTCTAAAAGTGTATTTATAGTAAACATTTTCAAATATATATAAAAATCAAACAGCGCCATATTGTTGATATAAAACTTATCTTTATTTTGAAGTGTCACAAAAACAAAACATTTTATTTATTTTTCTTAAAAGGCAGTTGGCACTGCAAAGCAACTGGTAAGAAAAGTCTGCTACAATAAATTAACAAATTACGGATTTTAGCCAGCCCTCTTCTTCCAATTCAGTAATAAAATTCTAGCTTTCTAATTCAGTTTAAATCAGCCACATTAGTTTGTGCTGAATGTTATTAACAGTAAGAACATAGAAAGCAAGATTAATTCAAAATCATTTATTTTAAAATGTCTGCTATTGAGAGTTCCCCTACTAAAAACTGAATCAATCCAAATATGAGTTATATTTCTGAAGCTACTAGGCACAAAGAAAATACAATAAATGGCTTAAACAACCTATTTTAAGGAATGTTTAGCTACACATTATCAGAAATGATCAGAGCAGTACCATGCAGCTGTAATCTGAGTCATGTTTTACGAACAAGGGAATACAAACAAGACAAGCAGCTGGAGCGGCCCCATATTCACTGATGCACATCTTTCTCCCTAAAGCTATGAAGGCCATTTTGTCAAGCAGGATGAAGCAGAACAAAAGTGGCTCTGAAAGCGCCGTTACAGGCATCCAGATAACTACATATAGATGTACAGCTAAAATTACCAATTAGTTTACCAATTGGCTGCAACGGATTCGATTGGTTTGTAATTAATTCTAGTTACTGGCGCATACAGCAAGACGGTTGGCGCCATCCCTTTGTCCTCCTGATACACAATACTACTGCACAGGGCCCTAGGGTCTTGGTTCTCTAGTTCACCTACAGTACTGAGTGTAGCAGATATACCCTATGGTGCTGAAGCAGTGGAAACTTGTACCACTTGAGAAGGTGCTGACAAAAAGGAACCTTTATGGGGTAGGCTGCTGCTGCACTAGAGTCAAGACAATTTTAAATCCCATTATTTTTCAAGGTCAAGTGTAATCCATACTGATCTTTAAAGGGCCAGTACAAATAAGAAAACAAATTGGGGTTGAGAGGATGGTCTTAAAACCAATGTCTACTGGAAAATTAGTAACGTGAAACAGTAGAATTTCTACAATGTTAAAATTCCCTCCACATCATTCTAAATTCTTCATGCTTTCATTTTCCTTCCCTCCTGATTCATTAGCTTAATTTCAAACAACACCAAATGTTTTAAATTTTATATATATTTTATATATATAAATATTATATATATTAATCTTAATATTATATATATATTAATCCATGCTTCTTGTTCCTACATTTGGGGCTCATGGTGATGCTTTCCATGGATTGTCCTCACCTTTCCTAAACACCTTGCAGAAGCCTTACCATAACGAATTTGCAGAACAGTGCATATATGTTTCTGTTATCTCACTGCCTATATAACTAGATGATCTATATGGCTTCCTGTATCTTAAAAGGTTTTTTAAATAATTAAATAACCTCACCATAATTTTAGTATCAATATGGTGGAATCTTTCAACTGGAATGAAAAAAAAATTTAATTAAAAAGTTTCTCTAGTTAGTTAAAAAAGCAACCTAAGTTTCAGCAGGGGGCAATTAAAGAGGATAACCCTTGACTAAATATTTTACAGATCATTAGACAGTAGAACCTAACACCCTACAATTCACACACACACAAACACTCTCTCCTCACTTTATTGCAATGGCTTAGTGGCAGAACACTGGAAGGATGTTTAAGGCCACATTAATTTTGCAAAATATCAAAAGTAAATTTACTAGTGTTCTCTTTTTATGTCTGATTCCATGGAAACACATCTCTAGGTCCTATGCAGGGACCTGGCTTCATAAGTGTGGGGGACAGCCCAGGGAATGGTTGCTGTTCAATCCATAATGCCCCCTAAATTAAGCAGGGATTGCTGATATAAATTAATGCCTCCTACCTAAGTCAGAAATAATATATTTAGGTTAACCCACTGCAGGGTGCAACATACATACACTGATGGGATGAGAGCTATCAGGGCAGGGAAGGGTCAACAACAGTAGGAGATACTATAGAAGTACAGCTCCTGCTCCTACACGAGCCATGTGGGTCCTGGATGCTATGCAGAAAGACAGGGTTTACCTCTTCCATAGAATAATCAAGAAGAAACTCCATGAGCAGAAGGAAAGTCAGTCAATTTCCAGTCCCCCGTATAAGAAAAATCCACAATGATATGGTCTCAATTGGTACCATAATCTTTTGAAAAAGGAGTCTAGTTTGTTTGGATATTAATATAGTCAGCTTTGAAACGGAATCTTCTCAGTTTCACTTCCCCATACTAAAATGCAGGGAAGAACAAAAAAGCAAAGGACACCACAAGATGGAACAGTTTTCCACCAGAAGAACATACCTGAGAAAAGAACTCAATTAAAACACAAATGTTCAGTTCATTCTCAGGTCTGGAAATGGATACTGAGTTTTTCCCACAAGTTGTTAGTTCCCCAGAGTAATTATGTTGTACATTTTGGATTAAATATTTGGCAGATTAAATGCCATTTTCAGTTATGTCTGCATAAAAAACAGGCAAACCTAGTACTCTTCTCTTCTATTTTTCTATTTAACTTTTAAAAGGACAACCAGGTATTTATTTTAGTCATTTGGCTCAAAAATTGCCCTGAGGTTGAGCGTTTGCACACCAAGTTTCAGTGCACAGATACTTTTCTGACAGCTAAATTATAAACGCTTAAAAGAACCCAGAGGGCTTGCTTTGGATTCTTGCTGCCTCGGCAGGGACAGTTGCCAAAGCAGTGAGTTTAATCTTGGTGGAGGATGGGGAGAAGTAATCCCTTTACTCAGTCTAATGGAGTTCCATTGAATCATCCTTAGTCAATGAAAAATCATAGTAACATGAAGCCTTAAAGAAGAGGTAAAAACTGTGGTGGAAGAGAAAAATAAGACAATAAGCCAATAACTGAAGTTCTCCAAATAATGTTGCCTCTGCAAATCCCTACTGTAGCAGTCTTGCACCATATACATAAGCCACTGAACTGTTAGTAGTTAAAGCTGCTGGGAATATCTGTGACACTTTAGGATCCAAATGTTCAGGATCCTATACCTGTTCTCAATTTCTTTCCTCATCAAAGCACCCATTAAGGGACTGGAAAGAGGAATGGAGAAAAGAAGATTAATGTGTCTCAAAATAGGTGATGGCCTCCAACCAATCTCACACTGATTTTACATCTATTCAACTTCACTGACTTCAACAGAGTCATTCTTGTTTACACTGGGGTAACAGAGTAGAATCTGGCGCTATGTATTTTGAGAATTCCAAGTATTCCTAGGCAACCTTCATTTCTCCTTCATGAATTACCTCTGCAGGAGATTAATTAGCAGAATCACAATCAGAGGAGGCCAGGGAGTGCTTAGTTAGGAACAGACTGATACACTGCCCTACTGAATAGAACAACTGATCTAGATTCAGAGTCAAGAGAATAATACTTCATGCAGGTGTGAACTCCATGTGAACTCCAGCCTAACATATTTCAAGAATAAATGTATTTCTAATAGAGGTAGCCAGTGCAGACACAGACCTCATGGACTGTACTCAATCTATCTGGTATTGGGACTCCAACCTGATCATAAAAGGCTTAGATACAAAACCAGAATCCATTTGGAAAGCCTCTGAATTGAAATTTGGATTTCTCCAAAGAAAAAACAAAAATAAGGAGTTTTACAAATAGGGCTGAGCTCTTTCCAAACAGTATTAAGAACTTTTTAAATATCTAACCTATGAAGCCTCATTTAATCTGGCAGATGATGAGACCTGTGAATAACATAAGAATGACCTTATTGGGTCAGACCAATGGTCCATCTAGCCTAGTATTCTGTCTTCTGACAGTGGCCAATGCCAGATGCTTCAAATGGAATTAATAGAAGTAGTAATCATCAAGTGACCCATCCCCAGTCACCCATTCCCAGCATCTGGCAAACGGGCTTCAAACCACTGTTTTGCATTCTTGCCCATCATGGCTAATAGCCACTGACAGATCTATCCCCCATGAACTTTTATAATTCTTTTTTTTTAAAAAAAAACAGTTATAGTCTTGGCCTTCACAACATCCTCTGGCAAAGAGTTCCACAGGTTGACTGTGCATTGTGCAAAGAAATTCTTCCTTCTGTTCATTTTAAACCTGCTGCTTATTAATTTCATTTGGCGACCCCTCGTTTTTGTGTTATGCAAAGGAGTAAATAACACTTCCTTATTTACTTTCTCCACACC
The DNA here is from genome assembly GCA_007922155.1 of Mesoclemmys tuberculata. Classification (NCBI taxonomy): domain Eukaryota; kingdom Metazoa; phylum Chordata; order Testudines; family Chelidae; genus Mesoclemmys; species Mesoclemmys tuberculata. The sequence goes on from ML675621.1 coordinate 6,948,533, forward strand.
AGTCATGATTTTACAGACCTCTATCATATCCCCCACTAATCATCTCTTCTCCAAATTGAAAAGTCCCAGTCTCATTAATCTCTTTTCATATGTAGGCTCTTCCATACCCCTAATCATTTTTGTTTTCTTTTTCTGTAGCTTTTCTAATTCCAATATATCTTTTTTTGAAATGGGGCAAGCAGATCTGCATGCAGTATTCAAGATGTGGGTGTACCATGGATTTATAAAGAAGCAATGTGATATTTTCTCTATCTATCCCTTTCCTAATGATTCCCAATGTTCTGTTAGTTTTTTTGACTGCCACTGCATATTGAGTGGATGTTTTCAGAGAACTATCCACAATGACTCAAAGATCTCTTTCTTGAGTATAACAGAGCAAGAGTGTTATACACTGGTTAATATGAAAATCTATTATCTTTTTAGATTTTGGGGTGATGATTCAGAACCACTTCTGTCTTTCTGAATACCCTGTAAGGAGGATCAGCAATAGAACTTGCAGATTTTTCACACTCCAGGACTCCAAGAAGGCCATCTTCTAAAATAAACAAAACTTTCTTGTAGATGTTCAACTCTAGTAAGAAATCAATGGTTTTGGGATTGTCAAACTGATAGAAATAGATGTTATAGGTCCTTCAAAAATCTAACTGAGATGGAAGATCCCTGACCTGGTAGCTGGTAGGAAGAAATAGAAGATAAATGAACCCATCCTGGTGGCAAACAACAGAAGAACACACTTCTACTGCAAAACAATATAACATCCTTGTGGAAAAATTCCTGAATTTCAGCGGGATCCTTTCAGGGTTTTTTTTTAGACAACTAAAAGTTTTTAATTACCTAGAAACTCGGAAAACAAACTGCTGGGTGAAAAGTTTTGAGATCAGAATGTAGAATCAAACTATATCTTTATTCAGAGATTTGGAAAAGGAGAAAGTAGTGGACATCCTGGAATAGGGATAACAGACCTAAGTAGAACACATACCAGCCCTGTGCCAGAGTAATCAAATCCCCCCGCTGTCTTGAAATCTCTCTCTTAAGACTACTGTTGTTAGAAGAAAAAAAATAAAGGAAGGCATATATAATAGACCTCTCTTGCTATCCAACAAAGAAGAAAGGTATCTGACACTGAATATCAGTCCTGATCACTTCTGGAACCAAAACTTTTTACATCTGTTATATTGTGAAATAAAAAAACAACTAAAATCAAAGTTTCACCTCCGCATAATAATGGATTAAACCACAAGAGGATGTGGGAACCATTTTAATTATTCATCTCTGTTAAGCGTAATTCTCAAGAACTAATCCTATTTTTGATATGCCAATTCTATAGATGAACTAGCTCCTAACAATAAAGATAGGATCAAGATTCTCCCTATTTGGCTGTCATATTATGTCTGAGAGTCAATACCGATTACCCACTCATTGAGTTTAGGAAAAACCCTTGACCACTAGCCTAATTGTTCTCAGTTGCAACACATTTGTATGCAATGTTATTTTCTTTGCTTTCCAAATATTAAATAAGGAGGGATGGAATGGAAATAAGAGTGCAAAAGGGAAGAAAAAATATTTCAAGTACAAAGAGGGGAGGGATAATCTGTTGCGTAATGTACAGGATTGATAGACAGGACTCCAGATTTCATTTCCAGTTCTGCCACTGACTCACTGTGTAATCTTACCTTCCTGTGCCCAGGTTTACTCATATGTAAAATGGGGACAATAATATTGACCTACTTCAGGGGGTAGGTGAAAGTAACTTAAGATCCTCAGATGAAATTACTACTATTAATAATTACTATCATCATCATTAAGCAAGGGAAGACTGGCTGAATTAGAAAATACAGTCACTTCACATGCTTACACGTACAAAAATGTCACTTTAGGAGCAACTTGGAACATGGCAAACAGTTTAGGACAAGCTAACTTTTAAATCTGTTCCTGTGCCAGAGGCACAAAATCTGGTAATTGGAAGTGAGGGGTAAAGCTTAGTCCATCAGAGTTCATGGCAATGAGACTGGGACCATCTCCAAATTTCACAGCGAAGCAGCACAGTCCATTCATTATGGAGTGGGGGGGTGTCAAGTCCTACAAAGGATTAAAGGTTGCTGTTAGGCTACTCTTCTATTGGGCTAGAGAATGCAAGATAATAAAATAAAACAGATATAAAATACATGGAAAAAAATCAATGTTTAACTTGAATGTGGGGCTATTATAATATAGCAAGTATCTACACAATTTAGCATTTCACCGTTGTTTCCTATTTGGCCTTATATCCACCAATTCTGTGACCACTGAGCCAATGGACAGACTAATTTAAAAGAAATAAGATGATGTTTAAACTTGACAAACCCTGCTTCCTTTAGAGCTAATTTAACCAATTTGTCACTGTATCCTTAAGCATGAAGCATCAAAGCAGTATCAATACATACATTTGTGGTTTCAAATACCTCAGCTCCAAATCATTAGCTAGAGTTACTGAGATACTGCCTTAGGCAGCATCCAAAGCTAGGAGGAAATATACACAACAGCTGATCTTTTTACACACATTTCCACTGTTTGCATCCTTACCACAACCCTTTCGTCTGCAATTTCAACCACAACCCGTCAACAGAGCTTTGTCCCATTTGGAAACTATAAACATTATTCACAGTGACAGTGTAATCAATAACCAAGTATTCCAAATCATAAGAGTGCAATATGTATAAATTCAAAAATAAACAAACCCAATTTTCAAGATATCCTGGGTTAATTCGAAGGTGTTAAATGCTGGTAAGAGGGTCAGGTTTTATTTATTTATTTTAGAAGTATAAATCTGTTATTGTAATTTTACCTTTAGCACAATTAAAGCATTTAAAACAAAGCATGATTTAGTCACTTGATTTTTTCAGTATATGGAAAAATATAACAAAAGTGAAAAATTTTCCAGATGAAAATAGAAATATTCAAAACCATAAATTAAGATTACTTTAATAACATCTATATTAAAGCTTTTTTTAATTACAATTGTTTATTTTCAAAGGACAATTTAAAAAATAAAAGTAAGTAACACAAAGGCAAGAGGAAAAATTACCAGATACTATCTTTCCTAATATTATTTTTACAAAACACTTATACAGCATTGTAAATATAAATGACACTTCACAAACATATCTAACAATATGTTCTCTGTTCAAATAGCTTTCAACTAAATAGACAAGAAAAACAACAAGACAAAATATAGGTCAACACAAGTACTGTTTCTGTTTATCATCATTATCGTCATCAATGTCTTTTAGTCCCTCATAACTGGCACTTTGTGTGACTTATCTGTGGGCAGTGATTTGTATGTCTGGTACCACAAGATAATTTTTTTTGATATTATTAGTACTGTTTTAAACCACTGAATACCTTATCTAGAGACATCAGGAAAGTATGAAGGGTTACCAAGTAAGCATGAAAGTGGAATTAAAGATATTTCCACTGTTAATATAGACTAATTATAAAACTGATCTGCATCTAAAATATAATTTAAAGATTCAGAAGACCAGAGGGGGTCTTTTTAATCTCTAACTCCTAAAATACAATTTTAAAGTTATTGTTTAAACAATCCAGCAGAATTACTACATATCACCTATCTTTGTCAACACTGCAGTTTCCCTGTATTTTCATAGGAGGTTACAGTAGATGAAAAGAGACTGTATGAGTCACTGACAGGAACAAATCTTCCAGCTGCAATTCTTATAATGCTTAGTCTTTTCCATTGTACTAATGTCTGTTATTAGTATTATCTTAAGAAGAAAAATAGAAAAAAAATATCTAAACCACTTTTAATGGCTAGTTAAACTATTGGAAAAATTAGTTTTGCCACCAAATCAGAGTCATCCAAGAACTATTTTTATACAATGTCAATGCATGATAGCTCAGCAGACCCACTCCAGAACCTATAAAAAGAGGGGCCCATATGTGGAAGAGGAAGAAGTTCCACTTTTCTTGCCTCTGAAGATTCTACTCTCACAACTCCACAGAGTACAAGGTGTGGAGCTAGAGTCAAGATACTGCCCAGCTGCAGGAGGACACGATAAATGGCAGCATGGCTCCTAATAAGGCTATGCTGCCCAAACAGACAGAGAAGCAATATTTATCCTTGAAGGACAGCTCCTGTCTCCACACAAAAAGGGGCTCTCTTCCCTAAGATCCCTCGGATGTGTGGAGTTTGGAAAGGATGTTGCTCCAAAATCTTTTTGTCTGAAAATCTCTACCTCTGTGAGGGAACAGTTACATGAAAACTCTCTAAAGTGAACTTTGCACTGTTTTGCACACACAAACCATCTCCTGCACATGTCAGAACATGAGAATCAAGTCAGAACAATGGTCCATCTAGCCCGGTATTCTGCCTTCCAAGAGTGGTCACTGCCAGATGCTTCAGAGGGAATGAACAGAACAGGGCAATTAGCAAGTGATCCATCCACTGTCGTCCAGTCCCAGCTTCCAGAAGTCAGAGAGGTTTAGGAACATCCAGAGCACGGGGTTGCATTCCCTGAGCATCTTGGCTCCAGGAATTCGTTTTTGAACCCAGATATACTTTTGGCCTTCACAACATCCTCTGACAAGAAGTTCCACAGGTCGACTGTGCATTATGCCAAGAAGTACTTCCTACTTCTTGTTGTTCCACAGAATGGGGCAATCTAGCCTATTGTCTTAAAAATCCTATTTAGAGGACACACTGAAATAATTATCAGGTTCACAGAATGAGATGTAGGGCTAGAAGGGTCTTAAAAGAGATCACCTAGTCCATCCCCTTGTGCTGAGGCAGGATTAAGTATACCTAGACCATTCCTGATAGGTGTTTGTCTAACCCAGTGTTTCCCAACCAGTGTGCCACTGGTGTGCTGTCCGGCCTGAGCAGGTGTGCCAAGGAATTTCTTGAAAAACTACTTGAAGAGTTTAGTTGGCTCATGAATATTCTTGAGTTCATTTGGAGACCATATGGTGGTGTGCCTCAAAATAATTAAAAGGTATCAAGGTGTGCCATGGCAGAGAAAAGTTTGGGAACCACTGGTCTAACCTATTCCTAAAAACTTCTAATGATGGGGATTCCACAATCTCCTAAGGTAACCTGTTCCAGTGCTTAGCTATCCTTATAATATGAAAGTTTTTCCTAATAGCTAACCTGAATCTTCCTTGTTAAAATAAGCCAATTGCTTCTTGTCCTACCCTCAGTGGACATGGAGATCAACTGATCTCCATCCTCTTTACTGATTGCCTTTTTCATATTTGAAGATTGTTTTCGTGCCCATCTCTACCCACCTATCCCAGCCTTCTCTTCTCTAGCTCAATACACACAGTTTTTTCAGCAGTCATGTTTTCCAAACCTTGTCATTTTTGTTATTGTCCTCTGGACTCTCTCCAGTTTGTTCATATCTTTCTTAAAGTGCACTGCACAAAACTGGACACGATACTCCAACTGAGGTCTCACCAGTGCCAAGTAAAGTGGAACAATTATCTTCCCTGTCTGACATACAACATTCCTATTAATATGTATCAGAATAACATCTGCTGTTTTTGAAGCAGCAACAAAAACTGTTGCCTCATATTCAATTTGTGATTCACTTTAACCCCAAAATTTTTTTCTGAAATACTGCTGCCTAGCTGGTTATTCTCCATTATGTATTTGTGAATTTGATTTTTCCTTCCTAGATGTAGTATTTTGCACTTGTCTTTAATGAATTTTATCTTGTTGATTTCAGACCAATTCTCCACTTTATCAGGATTATCCTGAATTTTAATGCTGTCCTCCAAAGCTCCCAGCTTGATGTCATTCACAAATTGTATAACCATACTCTCTTCTCCATCCTTTAAGTTGTTAATGAAATACTGAATGGTACCAGAGCCAGGACTGACACCTGAGGTGCCCCAGGAGATATGACCTCCCAGTTTGACAGTGAACCATTGAAAAATATTCTTTGAGTATGGTGTTTCAACTAGTTTTGCATCCATTTTATAGTAATTTCATCTAGGACATATTTTCTTAGGTTGCTTATGAGAATATCAGGCGGGACAGAGTGAAAAGCTTCACTAAAGTCCAGCTATATCAAGTTTACTGCTTTTCCCCATCCAGTAAACCAGTTACCTTGTTAAAGAGGGAAACTAGATCACTTTGGCATGACCTGTTCTTGAAAAATCCATGTTGGCTATTACTTATCACCTTATTATCCTCCAGGTTTGAACAACCTGCTCCTAATAATTTGTTCAAATATCTTTTGGGATATCCAAATTTGGTTGACTGGTCTATAAATCCCGGGGTCCTTGTTTTTCCCCTTTTTGAAGATAGGTACCATGTTTGCCCTTCTTCAGTCCTCCAGGACCTCACCCATCCTTCACCAGTTCCCAAAAATAATAGTTAATGGCTCAAAGATTGATTCAGCTAATTCCTTATGTTCCTTGGGGTGAATTTTGTCAGGTTCTGCTGACTTGAATACATCTAATTTACCAAAGTATTCCTTAATTTGTTTTTTTCCAAGAGCCTTTTTCCTTGTTGTCAAGATTAATTGTGTTAAGCATCTGGTCACAATTAACTTTTTCAGTAAAGATTGAAATGCTGAATACTGTATGTTTAGAAAAACATATATGTGCTTAACCGAGTAAGCAGACTAGATTCAGAAGAATATGGTCAGTCTGGCATATGGAGGGTAAATTATCTACCTGTAATTCTTTTCTGAAAGGTAGATTTTATATTTGAACTAAAGCCCTGAGGTATCATACTTTCAGACGAGAGTGCTCCTTTTAAGTATTTTAAAATGTCTTCCATTAAGTCTCTTGCCCTTAGGGAAGCAGTCATGCATCAGAGAGTATATGAAGTGCCCCAACCACCAATTCTTATTTACATGAACAACAAATGGGGTCCTTCTCTGTAGCACCATAAGGAAGGCTTAATATTTTATTAATGGTTTTTTAAATTACATGGTTTCTCCTTTACAAAGAGATTTGTTTAAAGGGTTGTGATTCAATACAAACAGAATAAAAAGAATCTGAAAAATGAAAATGACATCCTCAACTGGGTTTTTCTTCACTCTCATTATGTGTCTGTGTTTTAGGTGGTGCGCTCCTATTGCTTCTGCTGCCTGTTACATAAAGGAGATTAATGATTTCTGACAACTATCTTAAATGAAGGTGGGCAGTTGCATCAGCCGTTTCAAAGGGCTTTAGGCCAACCTATAACACTACCTTAAATATTAATTTCCTTGTTTTTGTCAATGTCCTTCACATTTTATTTACAATTGATTGGGATATTTAATAAATGAAGGCTAACTAGTTATTTTAGGCATGTTTGAAAACAAGAAAACAGGATCCAGAAAAAATTCAGCTGCTCGTATCTACGCACGGAACAAAAAGAGAGAAAAGGTGAGTGAGGTAATATCTTTTATTGGACCAACTTCTATTGGTGACAGAGACAAGCTTTTGAGCTACAAGGCTCTTCCTCAGGTCTGCTGTGTGTATCTCAAAAACTTGTCTCTTTCACCAACAGACATTGGTGAATAAAATATATTACCTCACCCACCTTGTCTCTAATATCCTAGGACCAACAGGCTACAACACTGCAAACAGGGGAAAAAATATTATTTCATTAATCAAGCTGCATAAATCTTGCAATGCAATATTCTGTTGCTGACATTTTGTCATCAGCAGCAGAGGTGGGGTGAAATGCTGACTTTTGTCTCTAGACAGCACAGAACTCATAGCCCAGGCAGCAATGGCCTAAAGTGGCTTTAAACTGCCTTTGCATCCTCCCAACCCTAGATTGCTCTGAGGGCCTAAGTAAAACCTGGAAGACAGTTTAAGTTACAGCAGTCTCTCCAGGCTGCCTATAAGTCACAGTGCTGCCTGAAATCACTCCAGTGCTGTGTGCTGAGGCCCCATTTCCAATATACCCCTCCTGCCCCCCACTATCAGGGCCCTTGTTGGGTAAGCACATTCTCACTGCAATTAAAAGCCTGCAGCTGGCCTGTGGCAGCTGACTCAGGCTGAGGGGCTGCTAAGCTACAATGTAGATGTTTGGGCTGGGGCTGAAGCCCAGGTTCTAGGACCCTGTGAAGTGGGAGGTTCACAGAGCTCATGCTACAGGCCAACCCCAAATATCTACACTACAATTAAATAGCTCCTTAGCCCGAGGTCCACAAGCACAAGTCAGGGGGCATGGGCCAGCAGTGGGTATCTAAGTGCAGTGTAGATATACCTGCAAAGGATCCTCTGAAAGTAGCTCTATGATTCTCCTCTACGTTTTCTGTGCCAAGAAGAGAAACCTCCTTTAGTTGAATACAGGACTTTTAGTGCCCCTTTACACCACTCCAGCCTTTTTAAATAGCAGAATAGGGCTGGAGTGGGGGAGAGGATCTCACCTCTAGAGTTAGAAAACAAACACAGGCCCTAGTATATGAAGGAACAAAGAACAACACGCCACAACATAAGCAGAATAGGATGTTGCCAATGGGAAAAGTCCATGAGATGATGTGCTCTCTAAAATCAGAAATGGCTATGAAGTTTTATCATTATTTATACACCCAACTGAACTCTGTCACATATGGATCTATTATAATGCATTATGCCTGAGACTGACCAAGGCCACCCTTAAATTAAGGCATCCAGCAGCCCATCTACTAAGTGAAAAGAACTGTTGACAAGGTCTCACACCACTGCTTCATACTCAACTCTGTTTGTATACCCTGTTCTGAGTGCAAATCAAGAGCCTAATCATCAGTCACAAAGCCCTCAGTGGGCTGAAGTCCAACTACCTGAGTGACTGCCTCTTTCTGCACCATGAAATGAAAGCAGCATTCAGCCAGAGTACTTTGACTTTGACTGACAGAGGTCAGGGTATGCCTTGCAGGAAGTAAGGGCAGAGCTTTTGCTATGGAGAGCCACAACTGTGAAACCAGCTTCCACCAGAGATTTGGCTGCACCTAAATTTCACCACCAGCCTTACACAGGACAAAATCCTTTTGAGAAAGAAAAGAAAGTTATGTATGTACACAAATGTTATTGATATACTGATCAGTCTCACATGCAAGCCCACATACTTACATAATATAATTTGACCAGACATTTATATTATACCTTTTTCCTGCATAACTACATGCACAACATTAATCTTAAGAAAAAGCAAAAATAATACTTTTCCAAAGCATTCAACTCTTAGGCATAAATCAAAACAATCATATTATCAAAATCATTGCCATATATCGGGGTCGGCAACCCGCGGCTCTTCAGCTGTGGTAAGCTATGTTTCGCGGCTCCAGACTATTTTTCTTTAGTCAGTGGAAGAGGGGGCAAAATGGCTCTTTTGATAGTAAAGGTTGCCGACCCCTGCCCTATATTGTAACAAAAGTTTAGCTAAGAGCACAATAAATCAATCAATATAAAGAAATCAAGAAGCAGCTCAACAAATATAACTGATAACTGTTTGCCGCAAATAATTAATAGTAAAATTATTTAAAATGTTCCATCTTCCCTACTTCTCATCATCAACAATTCTATTAAAAGACATATGAACAAATAATATTGTCCATTCAATGGTATCCCTGAAAAAAGAAAATTCCAAAATGCAAGATACTGTAACAACATATTAAAACCTCAAAAATCGCTGGGTCTGCATTAATATGTGTGATGAAACAGGCATTTCTTTATATGTGATGAAAATAATGTGGTTACTAAATATGTCTGGTGGTGTAAGACTTAAGATTTTCATAAGTATTCATTTCTATGCTTTTAAGTTCCTGGGGAGTTTTGTAGGCAAACAATGTGACAAGTAACTGCACTGTTGTCACTTACCAACTTTAACTGGTTTTTTAAAATGAAGATTTTTGGTTTGGGATATATATATTATTTCCTTCCCAGCACTGACTGAATGGTCTGACTGGAATTCTAGGTGAGGACTCAGCTCTATAAAGATGTGATAATGATACAAATAAACTTCTTTTCCTTCAGTTATAAAAGTTTAAAAATGGTAATCGGATTACGTGACAAGGCAGATTTGTTTTCTTAAAAACAAAAATTCATCAGAGAAATTTCCTGAGCAGGAAGACAGTTCAGTAACAAAATGTTAAATTGTGTTAGCCCAACTAACAGTCTGAAAGCCTCCAGCTACTGTTCAGTTCTGAAACCTGGTTTCAATTAAATATATTTGTACGCTAATCCCAAAGCCAATTTGGCCATCTCTGATTTCAGTGGAAAACTAGATACACATGATAAGATGAAAATTTACTTTAAACTATACATATCCCAATGATTAGATAATGGCTTCCAGAATTTGGTGAGCTTTCAGCCATGTTTAATGTTAAAAATGATGTACCTTTAATATTTTCTTAAAGGTGTACTGTTCTGGCTTCTATTAATTCTTGTAATCATTTAACTCATTATAAAGTAATACAGTGTACAATGAACTCTTATTAAAAGGCAATAATCTTCCTACTGAGTTGCTGGAAAGACAGCATGCTTTGTGTCTCTGTTTTACATCTTATTACAAACACAAGGTTATCTAAAATAGAAAAAACACCTTACAACGTCATCCCACCCAGATATTGTTTATACTTGGCCATCAATCGCACTTTCTTACCACCAGAGAGTGAATTAGAAGAGTGATAACTATCTCTGCAGAAAGAGAGCAATGTGTAATTAAGACATTAAACAGGAAACTAAAGAATGTGAAAGCAGGCCGAATCCCAACAGTGCCATCTACAGCAAAAAGTGCTGCAGGGGAAAGGATATGACAATTGCTAGAAATATCAACCACAGGCTGAATGAGGTGGTTTGTTTGGTTTTTTTTAAATATAAATTAATCTTACTGCTGTGTTAAAAGTCTAATAAAAAGTTACATACTGATACAAGTTTCATATCATTCAAAACCAGTCAGTGCATAAGATGAAAAGCTTTTTATTGGCAAAATAAATAAATGTTTTCAGCTTTCTTATCTAAGGACCGCAATTAAAATCAATTAAAAGAATACAATAATTTGTTTTTGAGCTTCTGCTTCTTGTTTTTAGTTTATCTGTAATGACAAGAACAGCACCAAGAGACACAGTGCAATAATTGGGGCAGAACACTTCAGAGAGAGTCTTACCTTGCATTCTACTACGCTCTGATCCGATTCACAAGTAACATAGATTTCATCAACGGCCCGTCTAAGATTGTCAAAAAGAAATGCCCAATATCGAGCTCTCAGATCAACCTTTCGAGGTTGCCTTGTTTTTGTTGGGCTTTTGTCAAAGTTTTTATCTCCAGCTGCTGCTGTTATTTTACAGTCTACTGTAGTGCTCTGAAGAGATGAGATGCAACATAAAAAAAAACAACACACAATTAAATGTGGCAAGGGGTTGGGCTTCTGTATAACATACTTTTTTTCAACATATGTCAACAGTTTCAAACAAGACATCCCTCACTGGAGGCTTACGCCATATCCCACTGAGTTCTTCAAACAAATTTTGTCACCTTAAACAAAAGGGGCAGGTTTGTAGGACCTAGTTTCTGTTTCTCTGACATTTCTAACCCAATATTTACATCTGCACAATAGCAGAAGATATTCTGCTTTGTATATAGATGGGAAAGTTGCATTTGCCCATTACTTGTTCTGACAAGAGTATGTTTCCAGAAAATGCAAACGCAGTTTTGCTAATGACTATGCGAGGTACATTCTGTCATCAAACAAATGATATTGTAAAAGTACTGTATAAAACATTTTAGTCTCAATTTTTTTTTAAATATGATAACTTCAGCGTACAAGTCTTAAGGCCAATGAATACAGCTGTGACCAACCTTTTAATCAATGTTTTATTACTTCACTGTAGAAAAGAACTCAGTAAGCACTAAATTAGTTACAACAAAAAGCTTTCATACTTTAAAAGATTCATGTCTTTGCCTGCATAGGTGACTTTCCATTCATCACACTCAAATATTAGAAGGCAAATTCAAATCCAGTATATTGAATTTAATTGTGTTGCTCTTGCTTATGCCAGGTCTGAAGATGTCTCTGTTGATTTGATTCTAGAGTCATGATTTCAGACGTGTTAAAAACACCATAAGCTTCTACCCTCATTTTCAAAGAAAAGAAATGAGGTATAAAATATATGGCTCTCTGCAAATTATTTAGGTATAAATGCTATGTTAAATTTGATTACTCTGTTTTCTTTGGGATCTCATCAGCCCCCAAATTTCTTTGGACTGCTTCATCACAGATGCTTTGTTATGTGCCATCTTAAAAACAATCATCTAATAACTATTACAGCCTTACACATCTGCTGAGCTTGCATATTCAATTAATTCCTTTTCATAATGTGGGAGGTAGCTTTTTCCTGGGCTAACTGATATACTGTACGTCAGCCATGGAAGACATTCTAAAAGATATGACGCACCTCTTCATGGCTGACAGCTTCAAAATGGAATTCAGTCAGATTCAGGATATTGGGCCCATCAAGCCTAAGATTCAATCCCCCAACAACAGACAAGAGGGGAGTTCCCATACTACAGTGCTGCATGTATGGGGGTTTATCACCAGCGACTGGGGCAAGCACCCCAAATCAATCCAAAGTGATCCTCAAAATTACATGCAGTTTTACTATTATCTACTATCTATTTAACTATTAACTGGGTATGAGCACAAAACAGACCAAAAAAAGCCCTGACCTATGGGTTTTATATAAATATGCATACATAATTTAGGAAAGCATAAACAGAATTATATAGTCACTGGCAGATCAAAATTGGTCCTAAATTTAAGTTTTGTAAAAATAAGCTGCAAACCCATCTGTAAATATTTAAATATTGCTCTGCAGCATTTGAAATCCAGATAATACAGCACTAGTTTCTGTGCATGAGAACCCAAAATTGCTTAAATTACAAATCAGCTAAACTGACCAGTCTATTTTCATTGTCTAAACTAAGAGAAATTCAAAAAGTAAGAAAATGCATAAATAATTTTTTTTTTAAATTAGATTTTTTAAATCTTTAGTAACAAGTTACTTCCCCAACTGTTTAAAGGAAATTTGGGAAATAAGGTTGTCACTATTCTCCTTAAAAAGACACTGGCAAGATGCTGAGAACTATTACATTACATCTAGTCAAACACAAAACAAAAAGGATGGAGAATAGACTATTATAAATAAAAAGATATTCATGTATCCTTTTTTCATATAAAAATTAAAGATTGAAGGGAGAAACATACTTCGTTCAGTACTGCCAACACAAACAAAGCATTGTGCTAGTTAAGTCACAAGAACTAGAAAACAAAACCAACTTTAAACTGAAAGTAAAGCTGATCAGTTAATTTCATTAGCAAAACAATCAGGAAACATAAATGGAAAAAAATAATTTTTTAAAATTCTCTCTTTTTAATAAGTCTTATCATCAAGCATTTCTTTAACACTCCTTTCAGGCCTAGGTTTTATATAGCAGAGATCTCTAAGAAAGTTATCTTGCACAAGATGCTAGTATATTTTTAGTGTTGCATAGAGAACTCCATCTTTTCAAATTCCAAATTCTTTAAAACTCCATCTTTCAGTCAGTGGGTCTAAATGACTAAAACAACATAATGTGCCTAAGGGATGCTTCCATTAAACCTAGGGATGAGGATTTCAACAGTTTAAATCAGTCATTGAAACAAAAGCGCTTACAGACTACCACTTTTGTATTCCAAGATTAAACCCGATGAGATTTAAAACAGCTCAAGCTACTAAATCCTTGAAAAGCAGGGTTTATAATTAAAAGAACTCATTTTAACTACAATACTGTGAACAGGATGCTATAATAATTGGCTTCAGTTCAAATCCTACTGCTCCTCATCAAAAAGCTGGAAGATATTTTTCCCTGTGCCAAAAATTTGTTTCATGGCAAGAAAGTCTGCATTCAACAGAGACAGAGCACCACTGTAGAAATGTCATTAAAGCCCATAGGTGATACGAGGTAAAATACAAACTCCTGAGTAGTTTTGGATGAAAGTTTCAAATGGAAACTTCAAGAACTTCAAAAGTTATAAATGGAAAATAGATGGATAAACGGCAAACTAGAAAAATATTTTATGTTGGCATTTGTGCAAAAGCGATCTCAAGACTATGCAAATACTAAGTACACAGAGGATTTTCCTTGTTTTACTCAGAAGGTTCTTTGAGATTTTTAGTATTCCATCATAAAGACACTGCAATAAATTCAATGCCACATTCAACAACTCATGCTAGCTTTAAATTATAACATTTTGTCTGCATGTTTGGAAAACCTATATACCAAATCAGATTTTTACACAAAAATGACCATCATTTGAAAGTGGAACAGTTGGTGAGAATCATATACATTTTAAATGACTGTTTTTCAGACTATAAATGTCTCTACTTCTTTTCTAGATTTTAAACTATAGGCCACATTTGCTATGCTCACAGCAGACATTAACTACCAAGCAGAACTACACACTTTTGTGAGGGCAAAACTTGCCAAATTGTTTACTGAAGATCAGCTCTATTAGAACTCCTAGATCCTTTTATGGCTTTTCTCCACACACTGTCTATTCTTTCTCTGAAATAGCTCCTCTTCTGTCTGCACTGCAACATACATCATATAACGTACTAAAATATTTGATAATTTCATTTTGTGTCTAACAGGGAGCACACTGTGCAATCAGAATGGCCATGATCTCAATAGCTGCACTCACATTTCTTTATCACAATAAAATTTACCAAAGTTGTAGTACATTTAATTTTGCAAACCAAACCAAAGTAGTGCATGAGAAACTGGAATGGCAATAAAGTAAAAGCATGCACTTTGAGCCTACTCACTTTACCTTCGGCAAGAAAGCAAGGCAGGTTGCTGGAAATAATCCACACTTGGATACTTGTGACCAAATACCATGTTTGGTTTATTTAAATAGTGGTTTTGGTCAGGTCTAAGATTTATGACTTTGCCAATTCCATATACATATTTAAATTTCACTAGCAAATAAAAGAACTGCAAAACATTCTTCATTATATTGATATCTGAAATAGTGCATTTCATGATATACTAACTATACAAGTGAAAAAATAAGGAAAAATCTGCACAGATGACAAGAAACTTGAGCCTTAAAACCACACTGAAAATCATTCTCCATACTCTTGCCATCTATAGTGGAAGCCACCTCCAGAAGCCAGATAATTGTCATTGTATTTCACTAGACCTCTCCTGTTTCTGTCGTGTTTTTTTTTTTTTTTTTGTTATTTCAGCACATATGAGCTGTTAATACTGCTCTTTCAAAATGTGTATTACCTGGAATAATATGTCTAAAATTAATGTAACCTGTTGCTGGGCGTTCTTCATAATCCTTCCTTATTTTGACTAGCCTACATAATTTTGTTGGAAAATTCTGCTTTTTCCTAGTACTGATGTCTGGAGTCTCTGTCAATGCAGACATCTGACCTTTTATTTCTAATATTTGTTTAATTTTTAATCCATAAATACAAATAAACAGTAAGCATTATGACCAGACATTACCTCTTATACTCAACATTTATCATTTCCTTATTATTATTTATTAATATATTTTATTACAGCACAGCCTAATGGCCCCAAACACATAATACAAAAAGACAACCCCTGACCAGAGGAGTTTATAATCTCAGTGCAAGAGACAACAAATGGATACAATGGACAGATAAGGGAGCACAGGAAAAAGAAGAGTCAAATAGCCTCTTGGAAGGGACATCATCAAAACCCTTTTGAAAATCTATAACTATGTCCATCTAGTTGTTTCATCATGAACCTTTTGATAAGCATCAACCTCACCAGTGGGCTTTGTTTCTATAGCATGGCTGTAGTGTAGAGAAGCACAATCTTTCCCTGTTTCTTATCCTTCAAGTCTCAAGATCTGATGTCTTTGCATGTTGTCTCTTGTGAATGCAAAGAAAAAACACCAGTTGTATGAGATTCAGTAGGTGTGACTACTCAGTAAGTGGTCTCTGTTTTATGGTCTCTTGACCTTAAATGTAAAAATAAAATCCCTTAAGATTTTCCTACTTATAAATGGGCATAAAGGAAAAATAAGTTATTCAACTGTATTTCCAATGTAATAAAATACTTAAGGCGGGAGCAAGCTACCTGCCATCTTTATTGCACTACTGACACAGAACTTCAAGGTGGAATTCTGTGTGGACACAGTTTACCATCTTAAATTCCAGGACTGACATCTTTGAACTACCCATAAAATTGCAAAGGGGTATGACACACCACTGACAGATTAGTAGAAGAATTATAAAACATAATTCTACCTTTTACTGAAGAAGAAGACAACTAACTTATTTATTAGGCTGGAAGAGGACTTTTCCCCTACTCTGGCTTATATCTCAATATGTCAGTGTCCCATAACCAATAAGTGCACATAGCTTACATGACCCACAAATTACTGTCTTGTGTTATGAGCCACCAACAATTTGAACCTTATGTAGAAAAGTAAGAAGGAATCTGAAACCACTAGAACTTTTCTCCTATAACATACAGTCACAGATTTTGTTCCAATTTTTTTTTAAGGTGCTCCTTAGTTTAGCCCTGCACATAAACTTTTAGACCAAAGTGTATTATGGCTAATTTACAACTATTTTAAAGTTCAGTTGATGATGAAAAGGAGAACCACCTTAACTACGGTGTCATAAATACAGTTTGCAGGCTATATTTATAACAACATGACCTCGTTAAGATGATTAGGCTTCTACTCACATTCAGCAAAGGTAGTGAACATAAAGAACGAATTGTCACAAAATAGGATTAAGGAACTTCACACAATTAAAATGAACATCTTTAAACATATCTTTAAGATAACCACTGGAGTCTGTTTTTATATTTATCCCTGATTTTTATACATCTGCTACAATTAACATGCATTTATTGCTTACCTTTCTTGAGTATCAATTGTATTTTGGTAAAGAAAATGTTTAAAACAAACAAACTGTAGCAATTCCATAGTTATTTCAAGCCCAATTTTGACATCAGCCAACCCAAAATGACCTCAGTAGATATACTTGCTGCTTGAAATTGTTCATAGGTCACTTGCCAGAGAACAATATATTCTGAAAGTATGAGGTTCTTTGGACAAAAGATTTGATAAGCAAGAGTTTGATGAACTAGTGCTTTTTATCTTCTAAAATGTTCTGTAATACCATATCTAAAAAACAGCTTGGACTAGGAACTGCAGATCTGTTTTATTCAATTTTCTTTAAGGATGTTTAGTACCTATGAACAATTTTTAAATTGTTGGATAATTTGTATGTACTACAAATATTTAAATCTCTGAGAAGTCTGCAAAGTCCTTAGTGGATGTTATAAAGACTCCCTAGCTCCTCCCCACTACTATTGTATACAATCAAAAATTAATTTAAACATGAGTCAATTTATTTTTTTGAATGATCTTTAAATCGAGATTAGAGGAGTGATCTTACACACAGGTCTTCTTACACATAAGTATCCATTTTTCTTAATTCTTTTTTTAAAGACGTCTTTCCAGTAAAAATTATATTTAAAATTAGAGAGAGAAGGTGGGTGAGGTAACACCTTTTACTGGACCAACTTCTGAGAGAGACAAGCTTTTGGCCACACAGAGCTCTTCTTCAGAAGCTTGTCTCTCTCACCATCAGAAGTTGGCCCTATAGAAGATATTCCTCCACCCACCTTCTCTCTCTAATATCCTGTGACCGACATGGTTACAACTACACTATATATTTAAAATTGTCATTTGGAAGAAATAGATAAGAAATGCAGATACAATTTTAAATTTTTTCTTTTCTTTTGAAATACTGTTATAATTCATATAAGGAAGAGAAAAGACTTGATTTTACATGTGGCAAGTAGTGGGGAAAAACATGAGACTAAGGGAACAGCAAGACTGGGGTTGGAAATTTAGCCTGGAAAACCCATTTTCTGGCAATTAGGTTTTTGAACTACTAAAATGGCATTCTAACTTTCTGACTTGCAAATTGTTTTTAACCATCACTCCAAATTTCTTATTTTTCATACTTTGGTACTTTTACTATCCCTCTGAATACTTTAACATATCACTTAATTGATTTGCCTGATCTCTACTGGCTCAGGAAGGAGAAGGCCCAACGCCTCTTTGGGCAAAGGAAGCTTAAATAATATATCTCCTGGATAGCAGACCAATGCTCTGTAGTACAAAACCAGCCTAGATCTTTCTGACCTTCAGTTGGGGCCCAATCGAACTCCCAGATTTCCACTGACTTCAATAAGAGTTGGATCTGCCCCTTGCTGTTAGTGAAATGCTGTTTCATAACTTTAAAAAAAAACCTAGAAAAAATAAATATGTAAAAGAATATCTTCCACACTTACACCCTACTCATGCAAAGTAAAAAATAGGAATCCCTTGATTCTAAAATCTGAGTAACATCTACAGTTATGCATCATCATTAACGTTATATGGATTTAATTCAGATATAGACAAACATTAGCAACCAGTACAATTACTGTGAAAGAACTGACACCTGACTATTTTTCCATCCAAAACACTGCTACACAATTAGAACAATAAACTCATACAGCAGTTATGCCAGCAAAGGTTCTGTCATACAAACAGTTGCCTTATAAAGTGGGCAACACATTTCTTGTGAATACAACTAGAGCTAAGTGTAGACAATGAGACAGTGAATAGTTAATGGAAAGGTTATTTTAAGTCCCCAGGCACTAGTCAGTTCTAAACTGCACATTTGAAATTGTCACTGTTTGATATCTGCCATTCAAGGACGAGGAAGACAGCTGTTAAGAAAGAGCCCAGATTGTGACTGTAGCTCCATTAGCTACTTGCAAAGGGTCAAACTGAACAAACTGTTAACCAGCTTTGTCATAGCACTATTGGCATCACCTTTATTCTGCAGTGAAACACATCATTCAACTTTTATTTTTAAAATGGTCATGACCCTGAATATTTCTAACATGAAAAATGATGACTCCGTTCTGTACAATATTTAATGCTTGTTATCTGCAACATTACCACTACTGCTAAATAAAATTATATTATATTAGTAAAGTGCTAAACTAAATCTTTAATTCCAAATTTTTACTCAGTTGCATAAAGAAATTTAACATCATTTTTGATGTATAAGTAGAAGTAAATATAACAAGCAAAAAGAGGACTAAGAGGAGGATTTTCAATACTTTAATGTAGCCAAATGTATAAGCACTTTGCAGTGCCACCATTTTATTAAATTTACACCTCTTGAGAAGAAGTGTAAAATTTATAAACATACATTGTAAAACTCTCTGCTTTCGACCAGGTAATGCTTTTCAAGGGTAGGCTCACAATGAGGGTAATGCAGATTCGCATTGCCCGAATGTGAGCTCCAGAATGCATTGTACCACTGGAGAGTCAATCACTTCCCTAGCTGCATGACATGCAGGGGAACTTACAAACTGCACTATCATTTAAAACAGGCCAATTTGGAGGGGGATAGGGCAGGATAATGACCGTTCTTCCTCTCCATCCACTGTGGAGGGAAATTGAGACACACAACCGGTGGGTTGGGCATGACTAGAGGCCAGGATAAGCAAGACAGAAAAATCAGATGAGGAGCCAGAAGGGGGAACGGGGACTGATTGTGCAAGAAGTATGGGATTAAGATGACAGTGGGGTGGATAAAAATCAATGACTTTTTTAATTTAAAAAATGGATTTTTAAAAATTTAAATTAAATACAGTGGGGGTTTTTTAAATAAACAAATCTATTTAGAATTAAATTTTAAATTGACACTTTATGTTTAAGCCTAATCTTATTAAAATCTATTAAAATAATTTAAATTAAATACAAAAAATGAAATTAAGCAGTATGTGTCTGCTGCCATATTTTGAAGGAAATTAAACAACTGAACTGATGGAAGTCACTAGCTAAGCACCTAGAACCAGAGTTTGTTGAAGTGCTAAGCCAGCATTCGACAGCAGTATCCTCCTCTGCAGGTGCCAAGAGAATATTTTTTTATTTCAGTGTATTCAACAAGATGACTAATTCATTCAAAGTTAAGAAACCAGCTCGGAGCTTAAAAAAGAGGAAAGCTTGTTTTACTCTTCCAATCTATGAAGATGAGATCTACATGTTCTAAAACTCAGGGTGACCAGAAACAATTAGTTCAAATCATTAACTACAAGTAATTCCTTCATTTAATAAATCAGTTAGTTTTAAATGCAAAACATGTTTTGGTAAATAATAATCTGAATAAATGTAAATTGAGCTAACCTATTTATGGCTTACATTAATGTGTATAGATATAGTGTATCCATCTGGTTAAGAAAAAGCAGCACCAAATTTAGCGTAAAGCAAATTTATGCAATGAAGTGAAGGGGAACATGATTCCGACTCAGGCCACGTGGTGGTAAGAAGGAACTGGAGAGGCATCAACCACATTGCCTCTTATACCCTTGGTCAGGAGCAAGGAGAGTTACTGCACATGTCCAGGCCAATGGATGCTGCTTTGAAGAACTTCTGGACTTAGCTTCATGACATGAAGGAGTACCCACATATGGAATACACCTACATCTCTCAAAGAATTAAAGACTGTTTCATAATGCATACGCATACAAGAGCCAAATTAAGGTTGGATAGGCAATCTTAATTCTGGCATTTCCTAATTTCTGTGTACTTGACTTGGCAACATGAACAATATGCTTTTAAGACAGTTGTGTGTCTAATCTTATTTATATACACAGATGCAAGCATGAACACACAAAAAATTGAACAAATCACGTATTAATTCTATTTTATGCTTAACATTTACATGCTGTAATTGAAATTAAAAAGAAACTGAAAAGTTCACCTGTTTTGGAGTTTTGTGTGTTCCGTGAGTCATTCTCTTAGATTTTCCACCTACTTGCCATTTAGATTTACCTATAAAAAAAACATTATTTTAATCAGCAATAACTATTTTAGGAAGATACCTTATTCTAAAATTTAAGCATCCCCAGTTTGTAGTGTGCTAAGAACAGTGCACTACATTCATATTATAGATGATGGGAACAATTAATTAATTAAACCAATTTGCAAAATTATTTGATACATCAGTTCTAATTGAAGAAAAGAACTAAAGATACAATTAAAAAGTTGGAAAATATAAGTACAAGACAGAGGAATTATAGTTTTTCTACACAAGTATGGACTGCTTTCCAAAGGTGCTAAGCACTTCTGAAAACCAGGTCATTAGAACATAGAATTTAAACATACTACTTTTATATATGGATCAAATACTGTTTAGTGTTTGGAGGTAAAGTCAACAAATATTGGTGTCATTAGAATTTATCCATTGCTTTTTTCAATCCAAATTTTATTACAGGATTGAAACAAGGGATATTTTTTAAACAAAACTATTACTAACCTTTTATAACTGCTGTTCTTCAAAATGTGTTGCTCATGCCCTGCCATGCCCACCTTGCTCCTGTCCATATCCTGTCATCTCCCCTCCACCCTCAGCTGGGGATGGGAGCGGGGCCACAGTCAGGGCTGGAGGCTGCAGCAGGGCAGCAGGGCTTCTGAGCTCGAAGCCCTAGGGCGGCAGGAGCTCCCCACTATCAGGCCCAAGGCAGGGCAGAAAGGCTTTCCCACTCTCAGCCCTGCAGCGGCGGGGCTGCTCCGCTCTCAACCCTGAGATGGCAGGGGCTTCCCGCTGGGAGCCCCAGGGGAGAGGGGCTTCCTCACTCTCAACCCCAAGGCAGCAGAGGCTTCCACGCCCCCCACACCAGTCCTAAACACACACCCAGGGGTACCCGCTCCACACCTTGAAGAGCTCTGCCTTAGTGGTATCCATTGGGCTGGCTCTAGCACCCTCGGGAGATGCATACTTATGCTGGTGTAAGGGGTGCCACCAATCCCACAACTTCTCAGTTCCTTCTTGCTGGTAACTCCAACAGAGGGGTAGAAAGATGGATTGTGGAATGGACGTGAGCAATACATCTCAAAGAACAACAGTTATGAAGGGTTAGTAACCGTTTTTACTTCTTTGAGTATTTGCTCATGTCCATTCCATGTTAGGTGACTCACAAGAAGTACCCAAGTGGTGGACGTGCTGACTGCAACACTGTTCTTCGTCTCTGGCCTGTTGGGTGATGGTATAGGAAGATGCAAATATATGCACTGATGACCAAGTTGTGGCTCTGAATTGGTACCTGCACAAGGAATGCTGCTGACAAACCCTGGGCTCTTGAGGAATGAGTGATCATGATGGTTGGAGGCAGGACGTTAACCTGCTTGTAGCAAGCCCGAATACAGGCGGTTATGTTAGAATGAGATCCTTTTGGTTGACCCATGTAGCCCCCTCATCCTTTCCGGTATTAATACAAAGAGTACAGATTTGTGGAAGGGCTTAGTTCTATCAATGTAAAAGGTGAGGGCCTGCCTAACATCCAACGTACAAAACTGTCATTCCTCAGAGTTCTTGTGAGGATTTGGGAAGACGACAGGGAGGAAAATGACCTGGTTATTATGGAATTGTGACACAACCTTTGGCAGGAAAGCTGAATGGGGGTGCAGTTGGACCTTGTGTTTGAAAAATACTGTGTAAAGTGATTCTGACGTAAGGGCCTTGATCACAGAGACCCTTCTAGCCAAGGTGATCGACAGTGGAAGGCAAAATTCCAGGAGAGAAGTAGAAGGGAGCATGATGCTAACATCTGAAAGGGTGGGGCTCCTAAGCTACAGTAGGACCAGGTTTAAGTCCTGGTAGGAGTCAGTTCACAAACCTCAGGATAGAGTCCTTCTAACACCTTGAGAAACCAGATCATCATGTCATGGAAGAACACTGACATGCCATTCACTGGAGAGTGGAAAGCTGAGAAGGCTGCCAAATGTACCTTAATAAATGATAGTGCCATGCCCTGTTGATTTAGGTGGAGCAAAAGTCCATGATAGACTGAAGAGAAGATCAAGATGGAAAGAGATCATGTATAGAGACCCAACAAGTGAAACATTTCCACTTAGCCAAGTAGGAAGGCTTTCTAATACCTAGCAAGACCTACCAAACCTGTTCAGAGCAGACCTGTTCTTCAGTGTTCAGACATGCAGCATCCATGCTGTTAGTTACAGAGAGGTGAAGTTCAGATGAAGTAACCAACTGTGGTCTTGTGAAATCAAATCCAGGTGGGAGTGGCAGCAAAAGTGGAGATGCCACCAAGAGATCCAGAAGCGTGCCAAACCAATGCTGGCATGGCCACACAGGTTCTCTCAGAGTAATTCTTGCCTTGTCCCATTTGATTTTCAGAAAAACCTTGAGACCCAAGAGGATCCCTGACATTTATGTGCAGGGAGTGTTCTTCACTGGATCAGAGGTGGGCTCCCCACCCTAGGTCTGATGCATCTGGGACTAAAGATACCAACAGATGTAGGGTAACAAAGGGCATCCCCATCATTACCGACACTGATTCCTTCCACCCTCCCAGGTAGACAAAGTGTGGGGGAGGGACCGTGTGTACTGAGTCCAAGTAGCATCTGCTCAGGGATCACACCAACACAAGCCACATCTGGAGAGGTCTGAGGTGCAGCCTTGCATATTGAACCACCTAAGTACAAGCTGCAATGTGACCCAGTAGCTTGAGGCACATCCAGGCTGTCATGATTAGGTTGGCCACGACCCCTGACACCAGGTCTGACATGGTCTGGAAGTGGGCCTCTGGCAGGAAGGTCCTGGCTTAGGTCAAGTCAAGCACTGTCGCAATAAATTCTGTTCTCTGAACTGGGACAAGGGTAAACTTCTGCTCATTTTTCAGCAAGCCCAGTGCCCTGTGTTGATGCTGTTCCCCACTTGAAACTGCAAACAACCTTTGATCAGCCAGTCGTCGAGGTCCAAGTAGACTTGTATTCCTCAGTGCCTAAGGAAGGCTTCTACAACTGCCATATATGCTTCATGAAAACCCAAAGAACTGCCTACAGGCCAAAGGGGAGAGGGGGGGACAGTGGCAATGACCCACTATAAATCTAAAAAATATTCTGAGGCCATGTAAGACAGAAATGTGAAACTATGCGTCCTTTAAGTCAAGGGCAGCTTACCAGTCTTCTGGGTCCAGGGAGGGAATGATGGTGGCCTGGGAGACCATGCGGAACCTCAGTTTCTTAAGACATCTGTTGAGGCAATTCAGGTCCAAGATGGGCTGGTGCCCCCCCCCCTTGGCGTTTGAGATTAGGAAATACTGGGAGCAAAACCCCTTCTCTCTCAAGTCTTGATGAACTTCCTCCATACATAGGAGGGATTGCATCTCCTGAACAAGGTGTTGCTTGTGAGAAGGGTGCCTGAAGAGGGATGAGGATGGGGGGATGGAAGGAGGGGTAGATAAAAATTGAAGAGTATATACAACTGTCACTGTACTCAAGACTCAATAGTCTGATGTTATGGATGCCCATGATGGGTTGAAGTGTGACAGATGGTCCAGAAATGAAAGAGGGGGCAGATCTGAAACAGTGACTGGTACAGCGCCATCGGCACACCTTCAAAAGGCGTATTTGGACCCACCAGAGTATCTCTGAGACTCTGACTGGGAGGCTGAGGTGACAGGGATGGTTGGTGCCATTTATAATCTCTACCTTTTCTTTTGCAGGGTTCCAGTCTTGGAGGCACTGAGGACTGAGGAGGCTGCTGGGGCCTGAAGTGCTTTCTAAAAGCAGATGGAGCATACAGGGCTAAGGGTCGCAGAGTGGTCCTTCAGTCCGTGAAGTCATATGTCCGGCTGCTCTGAGAAAAGGGAGGAGCTTTCAACTGGGAGGTCGTGAATGGACTGTTGGACCTCGTAGAGCAGGCCAGAGGACTGGAGCCATGAACAGTGCCTCATGGTGACCAGAGAGGCCATTGTCCAGGCCGCCGAGTACACAGCATCCAGAGCCATCTGAAGAGAGGTCTGGGCCACATTTTGACCCTCTTCTCAGAGGTCCGTGAACTCTTGTCTTGACTCCTAGGGCATGGAATCTTTGAATTTGTTCAGGGAGTCCCATAAATTAAAACAATCTCTCCTTCCAGCAAGTTTACTGATTGGAATTATGCAGTTGGAGGCTACTCATGGAATAAACCTTTATTCCAAAAAGATCCAGTTTTTTAGTGTATTTTTGTTTTGGAGCAGCACTCTACTGGCCCTGCCTGTCCCTTTTGTTCGCTGCAGACACCACCAGGGACCAGGGATGGGCAAGAGGGGGGCAGCGTGAGAGTACAGGTAGTAGAACACACTTTCTGGCACATAATACTTCTTCTCTGCCCTCTTTGAAATGGGGACCAGAGAGAAAGGAGTTTGCCACTGGGTCTTGACTGGCCTCATCACCTCCTCATTAATGGTCAGGACCAACCTGGATGGAACTGCTGCAGGCAGGATGACAATAAGGCTGTGCAAAGTCTCTTTGAGCTCATCAATCTCCAACCCCAGGTTTGAAGTGATCTGCTTCAGAAGGTCCTGATGGTCCTTGAAATCTTCCTGGGGAAGTAGTCTGCAGGGACCTGCAACTGTCTCATTTGAGGACAACAAGGAGGAGACTTGCACCAGAAGAGGAGGTTCCTTCCTCTTCCTCGACTATGTCCACTAGTGGCATCCCTAGGACTTTCATACCTGGGTGCATACCGAAATCGGAGTCCAGTGCTGAGCAGGAAGGAGCAGTGGCCCATCTGTCAGAGACCACAGAGCAGGAGCAATAGGAGGAAAGACCCAATACTGGGGGAAAACCCCATGGGTTCCAGTAGGGCTACTGCATCAGACAGAGACTTGCTGGCCAAGTGCCTACTGAGGGACGAGCACTGAAGCTTGGAGCGTAGGCTGGGTGCTGATGGTGGGCTTTTGGGGGTACATAGGGTTTCCCTTCAGGCTCCAAAGAGGATTCTTCTCTCAGAGACCACAGCAGAGCAGTGCCCACTTCCACCTCCATACAGTGCCAGGATTCCAGGGACTGGCAGCATGCTGGAGATCAAGACCAAGCAATCAAATTAATGAACTTAATATAGATCCTTGCTATTCCAGGCTAAAACCACTCTTGGATTTTAGAACTGACAACACTCCATTTTAACAGATTTTTTGGGGTCAAATTCACTGACAGGATCAGCTGTTTTGCACGGTTCTGCTGATGCAATGCTACTGGCTGAACCAATTAAACTGGTTTGTGGCTGCTTTGCATCACTGGAGCATACTGGTAAACCAGGCCTTTCACTTTTAGACAAAAATTTACATTACCAGCTTTAGAACTCATCTTAAAAATACTGAGTAAACCAAAGCTACAAGCACAAATAAATTAAGAAGATTCTGACCTCAATATGAGCAGGTTTCAAAAATAAAAATGAGATATTGTGCATTAGGAAATGAGAGATTGTCCACAGTATACGTGCTACACTCCCTATTCACTGAAAACCAAAAATTACAGATGAGATGTAAACCAGGATTAGAAGGATTAAAATATTACTATAACTGAGGACTTGCTTCTGAAACTGTCTACATTCCCAGAAGGCAGAATTGTGTGTGTGTAAATGGAACAGAAAACTTGTACCATGAGTCCATTTTCAAGTATACCAAAATGGGTATGTCAGTACTAAAAAGAATGAAGGATCAAAAAAATCTCATCTCTTTAGAATGCACAAAAAAAAGGTGATTCATGAATAAAAACTGGGAAATACCTGAACAAGTCAGGTGTAGAGACTAAAGCAATTTCCAGGCAGATTTAATATACAAAGCAAGCACATAAAAAGCACAAAATTTATGTCAACACTGGATTTTGGCAATTTAAGACAGGTAATATTTTTGCAAGGATAGTTAAACAATTTCTTCACTGTGTTGGCCAAACAAGTTTGTCTTTCATCAGCAACCATGAATTCTTGCTTCACTACCCTTTTCTATTTAAAAAAATATTTTTATGGCTAATGTAAGATTATTTCCTTTCTGTCTTTCTGTATTCATGAGCAGTGCTGAAATAAGTGCTATTCAACAATTTGTATTTGGGAGGCCTACTAGTCTGTCACTGTAAAATATTAGATTAGTCATGAGACTGGTAATCAGGTATGAAGCCTTTTACTTATGAGGCACTTATTCAATTTTAGACTGGAACAGAATAGACCAGCTGTTAATTGGCGAATAAAAGTAAAATAAATGAATTAGTAAAGTTCTGAAGTACTCAGGGAGTTTCTGATATAACTTATGATCTAGCTCCATTTTGTCTTTGGTAAATTTAGTGGCGAGAGATTGGGTCTATTAAATATGGAGATTGCACATCTCATCAGAAGAGAAAAGTTCCAGTAACTCTAAAACAAACAACTGTTAAACTACACTTAAGAGGACATCTTTTGCATTGATAATCTCAGCAATTATCAACCATGTCTCACAGCTTTTCTTGGGGAACTTTACTGAGATAGGAATGCAACTCTGGCGATAGCTGGAGTCAGATTTCTCTGACATCTCTCAAAGCAGCACTAAATAGACCAAACTCGTCTCAACAATTTCCACAGCAATGGACAAAGATCAAGTAGCCATCCTGTTCCTTTTACATCTATCATTGCCTTTGACACTGTTGACTATGAGGTGTTGTCAGTAAATCCTGGCAGGGATGGAAAGAAGCATACTTGAGTAGTTCTTTTATTTCCTCTCTGAGTACACTCCAAAGGTAAAGCTGAGTAATTGAACATTTTTCTCTAGGGTTCTCATGTGATGTCCCACAAAGTTCTACTCTGTCACTCATCCTCTTCTACGCGTATGCAAGATATCTCAAAGACAGAGTGAGAAAGTGTGGCTTGCAGTGCCATGACACTATGCTGACACTACTCAACTCTATTATATCTTTTTCACTGGCGCCAGATGGTACAGTTGTTCATCTTAACCAGTGTCTGGGCAAGATGGCATTTGGTTAAGAGATGGTGCTGAAGCTCTTCTGAAATAAAACAATAATGGTGAGGCTGCTTGTCTGGAAGAAGCAACCAGAGGAGAGGAGATATTATTTTTGGACCTCTAAATATGAGTGTATACTCTCATTTTATTATTAAAGTTTATAATATTATTGGACTCTCAGCTACTTTTGAAAGTTCAACCAGGGTGTTTTCAGTCACAAGTCCTCAACTTTGGTATGCTATTCTTCCCTTAGTCCAACAGAGCCAAAATTTGTTGATCTTCATCACATATTGCAAATCCTATTCACACTATCAGACTTTTTCTAAAAGTCTACACTATTATTTGACAAGTGCCCAAAATGTGTCAGACACCTCTCCACCAAATAAAATATGCTCCCTACCCTAAAATGCTTACATTCTAAAGCCCCAATCCTGCAACATATTCTGCCTGGTCAGACCCATCTATGGCAATCCAATCACTTCAAACAAAAAGGGGATAAGCATTAATAGATCTCGTTAAGTAACTTCTTCACCACACCAGTTGAAACTTATTGTTGCTGTCCAGTATCTCCATATTAATTCCCAACCATCCAGTTTTGTTTGAAGAGGATTGCCCAGTTCCAACACATTATTCACAGTTAGAAATTCATATATTGGATGGTATACATTGTTTCAAAACATAAGACAGAAAAATTGGTTGCTGTTTCAAGAGTTTCTATCCCCTTCATAAAATAGCTCATTATCCACATAAGTTAAATATTCTTTCTGATCAAGGAGTCAGAGAATTTTGCCTGAAGCTTTTCCTCGTTATTGCTCTTTGATCCAAGACACTCCATATAAACACCCAAAAGTTCCAGAGGAAGGGGGGAAGGAGAGGAAAGAGACCAGGTATGTACTTATGAAGGGAATGGAGACAAGAGGGATGCCAACAACAGCACAAGCCTATGTCCTTGCCCTTCCTGCGAAGGATATTTTTTTCAACAGGAAGAGCAGTATGTAACATACTACAACAACATCAGTTACACTCTGCACCGGAAATTCTCTTACAGAGAACTCTTTTTTAAACGCAGGAGCATGATGAGAAAGTGCAGGAGAGTAGAGTGGAGGGTGGTCAGACTCCCTGATCCTCTGTGCTGGTTTACACAGGCCTCTGTGTGAATCAGAGCAGCCTAGCAGCTGCTCTAACTTACGCCATTACTATATAGTTGTTATGAAACCATAACACAAATGGAAGTTCAGCTTAGTGGAGTCTCTGCCAAAACAACATACGTACCCTTTTGCTGAGGGAGGGGGCAGTGGTGGAGAAGATGGCTCTGCCATCTTTACACCAGCTGAGTTCCCTTCCACAAGGGCAATTCTGTTCCCTGATATGGCCAGATTCTGGTCACGTCAGGTCATGCAAAGAGGTCAGATCATACACGATAAAATTTGGCCCACTGTGTTATTTATGAAAAATTATATTTGTATAACCCGTTAAATGTTAAAATAGAGCCAGCAGGGCCATAAACACAAACAAATGATGAGTTATGGCATGACTGTCTGGGTGTTAGCTTCACCTGTAATGCCCAAGCATGTGTGAAAACAAATTCATGTGATTTTAAATGGTAACATAGGCTGGAGTTTCACATTAATATTCGTTCTCCAGGCATCTCTGTCAGCAAACTGTTAAGCTCCTTTACAAACAGGCATCTATGAACATGGATCCATTACAGTCCATTTGCTCTTGGCAAAAAGTGATTTGAAAGCTTCTGAGAATATTACAAGCAAGTAACTGTGTTTAAAGGGAAGCCTCCCACCTACCTTACCATAAATATCTCAATTATATAATTGCTAAACATATTGTATGTTCCTCTTTCAGCATCATAAAATGTGTTCACTTTACTACCTTCCTCAAAACTGTAATTCTGAATTATAAATGATTAAGGCCCTGATTCTGCAAACACTTAGAAAAGTATTTAAGTTTAAGCATATGAGTAGCCCCAATGAAGTCAATGGACCTACTCTCACACTTAAAATTAAGCATTAACAAGTGAGTTTGCAAGATTGGAGACTAAACAGATGCATTTTGGGATAAAAGCTGTAAATGAAGCAATGAAAAATAGCTCCTGTTAAATATCCCTATATTCATGTTATTCAAAATGTGCGTGTAAAGTTAATTGGTTGTTTCCTCACACCAAATTCATTTGAAAAGCTTTAAATTTTACAGCTGAAAATCTAGTTCTACATTCTAAATCTATCGTATATTTAGACATAATTAGGCATTCAGAAGAATCTATTTTTCTCTGTTTAGAACATTTTGTGATTAGAGATGATAAACAAAGACTTGTATCTATTGTACTACTACAGCAGGAACGAGATTTGCCACAGACACAAACTAACAAATACAGAATGGCTGTAGGTATTAAATAAACAATCACAGTGATTAGAAAACAGGTTATCTGAGTATTTTGAAAACTACTATTCTTATGATTACTGGCCTAGTGGTTGTGGGGAAGCAGTAGATGTAGTATAATGTGATTTTAGTAAGGCTTTTGACTCTGTCCCACATAATAATCTCAAAAGCAAACTAGGGAAATATGGCCTAGAGGAAAGGACTATAAAATGGATGCACAACTGGTTGAAAGACTATACTCAAAGAGTAGTTGTCAGCGTTGTTGAACTGAGAGGATGTATCTAGTGGGCTCCACAGAGGTCAGTCATAGGTCAAGCGCGATTCAATATTTTAATTAATGATTAGGGTAACAGAATGGAGATTATGTTTATAAAATCTGTGGATCATACTAAGCTGAGGGGGTTTGCAAGTACTTTGGAGGACAGGATTAGAATTCAAAATGACCTTGACAAATTGGAGAATTGGTCTGAAATCAACAAGATTAAATTCAGTAAGGAAAAATCAAATGCACAATCACAAAAGGGGAAATAACTGGTTGGTGGCAGTGTTGCAGAAAAAGATGAGGGGGTTATTAATGGCTCACAAATGGAATGAGTCAACAATATGATGCAGTTGCAAAAAAGGCTGATATCATTTTGGGGTGTATTAATAACAGTGTTATATGTAAGACACAGGAGAGAACTGTCCTATTCTATTTAGCACTGGCGAGCCTTCAGCTGAAGTACAAAGCCCAATTCCAGGAGCCACACTTTAGGAAAGATGGTGACAAATTGGAGAGTCCAGAGGAGAGCAACAAAAATGATAAAAGGTTTAGAAAACCTGACCTATGAAGAAAGGTTTAAAAAAAACTGGATATATTTAGTTTTGGGAAAGAAGACTGAGGGGCTGTTATAAAGAGGACAATGATCAATTGTTCTTTATGTCCACCAAACGTGGGACAAGAAATAATGGGTTTAATCGTTAGCAAGGGAGTTTTAGATTAGACACTAGGAAAAACTTTCTAACTATAAGGGTAGTTAGATTCTGGAATAGGTTACCAAGAGAGATTGTGGAATCTCCATTACTGGAGGTTTTTAAGAACAGGATAAATGCCTGTCAGAATGGTCTAGATTTATTTGGTCCTGCTTCAGTGCAGGGGGCTGGACTTGATGACTTCTCAAGAACCCTTCCAACCCAACATTGCTATGATTCCCCTTTTTATTTGAGGTTTTTGTACTACGAGAAATGTTTTCCCTTCTCTCCCCCTCCCCCGGTATTGATACGTAACCTGACCAGTGACAATATATGCAAAGGATCTGGTCCACAATAATTAATGGCAACACTTCAACTCAGTTTTACACTAGTTCAGCTACAACAGTACTATCGCAGGAAAAATATTCCAACATACTATTATTTTAAGATGAAGATATTTTAAAATGTTCAGAAAATTGGTCTTCCAAAACACAGGCTGAGGAAAAAAGAAGTACCCAGATGCTATAAATATAAGCTTTCAGTCTCCAGGGAAGACAACAGTTTGCACTGATCTCGCACACCACCAGGGTATAATTTAAAAGCAGAATTAATATTCACATCCAACAAACCAACAATTCTACCCAACTAATTATACTGTATTAAGCTCAGAGCTGAAAAAGTACAGCTTTGAAATGGCATGCTAGGAGCACCAATGAAAATTCAATGTCTTCTAATTGTGCCTGTTTGGACATTTTAACACTGATTTTGAAATGGATGGCCTACTTTCATTTTCATACCCAGGGAAAAGTAAACATATATTATCCAACTTAAACTAGCAAATTTAAAGAAGTTTCTCCTACTATGCCTGAATCCTTCTGTCAATTTCTGAGATTTCACAACAATCTCCTAATTTTGTAAATATTTTTCTCTCCCCATTTCTGTAACAGTAGATTAAAAACAATTCAGGAAGAACTGCGATTCTTAAGTTAATGGTGCTTTCAAAGGCAGAACAGATTATGAAAAATCTTGAATTTCAAATTTTGAAAATGCTTTGATGTTCACTAATGATAAACACTACACAAGTGTTAAAATATTATTATTCCGACATGAACAAAGTTTGTTAGAAGATTTTTTTTAAAGTGACAGTTTGTATATACACTGGAGCTCTTATATTTGTAATTTTTCAAAATGTTTTCATATTCATATATACAGATCAACTTTGCTCACAAAAGCACTTACAGAAAAGATTTTGCATCCCATTCTAAGGCGCTATTCAAGAGGGAGAGCCTCTCATTAATTTTAATTCTGAGACATCAGAGTAGACTCCCACCAACATAAAGAGATTTATGCAGAGAAAACATTAAAAAGGCAACTACAGCATCTATGTTTAATTTTTTTTTAAAGTAGCAATAAAGATGTCTTAGATACTACTGTGATGAGGGTCAAAGAAGTATCTAGATAAAGAGAGGGCACTGTACTTGGGCACAACTGGACAAGTTAACAAAGCAGTCAATTCATGTCTTTGTTCTGATGGCTCTGCTGTCTCCAATTTACTGTTAACGTATTTTTTAATTTAATGTTTTTGTTTTAGACATGCATGTTCTTCTACTTGAACAGTGGCAACATCTCGTTCACATGAATGTGATCACACTGTAACACTTAAAATACATGTTCCTTCTTAGCAAGACTTATTTGCAACTTGTTGTGCACAGTGAAAGCAAACAATTTCTAGTAACTTACTCTAAAACTAGGCAGACCCCAGTGTTTGAGCTATGACATGTTCCCTAATTTTTTCCCTTTTAAATGTCTGGGGAAGGAAGGCTTCCAGGGAACAGTATTGTGGTTCCTTTCCATTCCCTTGTTTTATTTTATTTAGATATTTCAGCTTGAGAGAGAGTACACATTCCATTCATGTTCCTCCTTCAGACCATAAAGATATTCTCCTTTCCCTTCTTTACACTTGAAATTCTCTTACTTTCTTTGTAGGTGTGATATAGATCAGTGGTTCTCAACCTTCTCAGACTTTTTCAGGAGTCAAATCTGACCTACATACCCAAAGTTTCACCTTGCTTAAAAACTACTTGTGCTTACAAAATCAGACATAAAAAATAAAGTGTCACAGCACACTATTTCTGAAAAATTGCTTACTTTCTTGTTTTTACCAAAAAATTAAAAATAAATCGATTGGAATGTAAATATTGTACTTACATTTCAGTGTATAGTATATTAAGCAGTATAAATAAGTCACAGTCTGTATGAAATTTTAGTTTGTACTGACTTCACAAGTGCTTTTTATGTACCTGTTGTAAAAGTAGGCAAATACCTAGATGAGTTGATGTACCACCTGGAAGAGCTGTGCATACCCCAGGGGTTCACATACCCGTTTGAGAACCACTGATATAAAATCATGTAAAACTATCTCTTCTCCTCTCCTCTCAACTGGTACAGTCTTTACAACCCTTCCCCAGAACAAAAAGCACCCCTCTCTAATTTCCCTGTTTAATGTGTAAACAGAATGAAGCAGTGTTGCTGAAGCTGAGCTAACACTAGGATAGGAGACTCCAGTCTCACAATGAAAAAAGAGAGCCTTAATTTAGTTTCTTTCTTCCTTCTCATGGAAGTTCAGTCTATTATACCTGGTAGGGAAATAGCAGTTGTTCCTTTTCTCCAGCTTAATCCAGAGAGAGACAAAATAAATCTGGCAGGCACTTCTCTTGACAACTGGCTGTTATTCTGGCTTGTCTTCCTATATGTAGTTAATTTAAGAATTCACAAGTCAGCAGTAATCAGCCAGCAAAAACAGGTGCCATATTGATAATTCTGCTATATAAAAGCCTTGTAAACTCTGTTTATACACTTCAGGCAGGAACTCCAGTGAGAAAGGATAGTTGGGATAAGGCTGCAGTAAAAAGGTCAGAAGTTGAAACCACAGAGTCTCAATGTCCTTTGAAATACTGGGCAATTGTAACACATGTTCATTTTGTTTTATAGTGGATAAACACAAAGGAGACAGCTATCCTCTTTATTTGTTAGAATTCAACAAGAGGGTTCAGGTAAGGACCCTGAATATCCCATGCTGAAGCTCCTACAGCACTTTAGGATTTGCTTGATGTTACCTGTCTCCCCCTCTGTGTTGTCAGCACTTCCAAAATGGGTTATCTGAATAAGTTTTTAGCCATTCCCACCATACTATCTATCTCCATTGTTTGTATCCTAAAGAAATGGGATCATGCCTTGCTCTTGCATTTTCCCTTCTCATTCATTTCTTCTCTGACCTCTGCTCCCCTTTCTGTATTGTCTTCCATAGAAGGGAAGCATAAAACCCAAGGTTTGTATCGTTATTGTTTCTTCTGAAAAAAACACTACCAAGTAAATTAGGTTTGACTTGATTCTTCTTGAAGTTCTTATTGTCAGAATTTCTCCTCCAACATAAACCAATGTTTACAGCACTAAGATTTTTAAACTGAAACATATGCCTTACTATGAATCCTAATGTAAACACATCTGTGCACATGTGACATTTAGAACATGCATGTATAGGATTCTTTATATTGGAATGTAAATTGTTCTGTGTTTCATGAGATCAAGGGTTAATTGTTCTATAACATAAGCATAATTTTTCCAATTGTAATATCTTCACAGATATTATCTCAGAAAACTAAAAGGAAGCATCCTAAAGAGGGCGGCAGGGCTGTAGAAATATTTAAGTGTAGATTCTCAAGACCAGCCACTTGGAACCTGGTGCAGCTGAGGGGAAGAAGGAAAACCAAAAAGTTTCTTCCTAGCTCCTTGAATCATCAGGCCTATTCAGAGAAAATCTGAATGGTCTCAAGGCTGCTCAAAAGATTTTCCCACATTCTGAAAGTCTGGTATTCATACTTTTATTTTCTGTCCCCACATATTCCCACCCCTAAAATTCTCTTCAAAACTGTTCACCATAGACTAAAATAATACTAAAAACTCTTATAAATTTCTTTGAATATTGGTGCACATCAAGACAATTTGTTGGCTTACTCCAAGCCTATCCTTCAAAGACTGGGAGATAACCTAAATCAGACTTTTTCTAAACCCAACGTTTTTTATAATAAGCTTATTGTAGTAAGTAGTATGTACTGATAACATCAGTGTAACTGGGTGGTGTGCCCCATGAGCTGGAGTGCCTGAGGCTAAACCCATCTGAGAGGGCTCAGATGATTCCCCTATAAAAAGAGCAGGAAGTTGGTAAGCTCAGGCAGCTGTGGCACAATCTTCAGACAGTGAGGAAAATACTCCAGTCAGAGATGCCTGGGAGAGATGCTCACCAAGCAGGGGAGGAACTTGCAAAGTTCTCTAGGCAGGGAGGCCTGGGAGGAGGAATAAAAACCTTGAGTTGAGTGGACTTTGTTTTGGGGTTTTGAGTTTTATTTACAGATTATTTTATATTAATACACCAAGTTCCCACAGAAAGTATTACTGATCAACAAAAAGCCTAAAGTGAAGTTTATTTGAACAGTCCAAGAGGGGAAACTGAGGCAGACTGGTTGTAGCGTTCCCCCAGTCACAAGGGGGCACATGAGAGGCAACCAGCCTGGTTACAATCAGCAAAAGGGGATAAAACAGTAAAGATACCTTTGATTACATCTTTGTAAAATTATGTTTAGGTTTTACAAAATTATAATTGAATTAAACAAGAAGCATAGTGAAGAAATTATTTTAAAATATGATGATTTCCATGTTTTAAGCCATTATCAATTTTAAGATACAATTTTTCTGTATAAACATTTTTACTTCAAACAATTGCTCTTTTAAATAGGAGAGTAAGGGGAGATTGGGGGACAGAAGTTCAATACTTACCATCATCCTCTTTGCATTCCAGTGGGACACTCCATGCAATAAGGTTTCTTGCTGTACGACCTTCTTCTGCAACTATTTTCCTCACTTTGTCATGACTATTAGAGCGCTGGAAAGAAGCCTGAAAATGTGAAATATAGAAAAAATGTATCATTTTATTTCAAGCTAATATATTAATTATCTCAACACATTAATGTTAAAACATCCAAAGAGGTACTTAGAGTTGACAATCCTCACATAGGTATAAATGTTAACTACCATTTGTAAAAGTATGTGAGATGGTTTTTTTCACCACCTATTAGAAACTAGGGTCTGGATATGCTCATTCATTTTCACAGGGAAGAGGCACGTGTCATAGCTCTTACAGTATCTTCTAACAGACAGTTTATCAGAATGGGTACTAGTGTCTAGACCCCTCAGCTGGGGTTTGTCTACACCTGACTTTTCTTTTTTTTTTTAACCGTGATTAAATTGATTGCCAGCATTGGAGGAGTGTTCACACCTTTCTGAGTGTGTTAATTACCTTGTGTTAACCCCACCTGCTGCACTTTGATGTGAATGCCACTCCTAAACCTGGATAAAATGGAACTGAACACAAGGCAAATACCAAGCCACATAAAAAAAACAAACAAACAATACCTCAATGGTTACAGAAATGGAGCAAGACTACCAATCCAGTACAGATAGCTGCCAATTTTTCATGCTTCATGAAGGCTCCTGAAGAAAGCTGGGCTGTGGAAGCCAGGACCCCACAAAGGATGAGGATGGCAGCAAGAAAACCTCAAAATTGGTTATTGGAATGCAAGAACAATGTTTCAAATATCAAAGATCTCGCAAACCATGAGGGAGATGGACAACTATGGACTTAAAATCCTGGACACCAGTGATCACAAACTGACAGGCGTGGATAAGAAGCACTTCAAGCAAGATAAGAAAATTTTCATTTATTCAAGCCGTTGTGATAACAAACACTGAGTGGGAGCAGCACTCGTTATGAGAGACTGTGGAAATATCACTCACCAACTGGGCACCCATCAACCAATGCATCATATATGCCAGACTCCAAACCAGATTCCTAAAGATGTCATTCATACAGTGCTATGCTCTGCCACAGGAACACAGCTACAATGATAAAGATGAGTTCTATTTCCTCTCGAAGGTGACTGAAAGAATATCAAAACATGATTTACTCCTTATGATGGACGATCTTTAACACTAACATAGGAGATGGAAAGAGCAGACAGGG
This sequence comes from Mesoclemmys tuberculata, assembly GCA_007922155.1. Classification (NCBI taxonomy): domain Eukaryota; kingdom Metazoa; phylum Chordata; order Testudines; family Chelidae; genus Mesoclemmys; species Mesoclemmys tuberculata. Next base: position 6,985,746 of record ML675621.1, read on the forward strand.
AAGCATGTGTTGGGAATCATCAAGGAAAATGGCGAGAGACTGATTGAATTGTGATTGGTATCCAACCTAATTCTTGCAAGCACATCATTTCCTCACAAAGACATACACAAAGAAACATGGAATACACCAAATGGTAAAACAAAACAAAAAAGACCCAAAGATTGACCACGTGTGCATCAACCAAGGATTCAGGTCATCTATCCAAGATGCAAGGGCATATCATATGTTAACAGTGACCACAATCTTTGCATTGCTAAACTGAAAATAAAATTGAGGAAGATCAACTTTTAACCAGAAAGTGGCAAATAAAATCAACAGTACAAAACTGAAAATGAAAGAATACTCTGAGAAATTCCATCTTGAATTAAGGAACAGATGTGAGGCACTGCCAAAGGCAGACAAAGGTGAGAGACAGACCGGGACCTTAAAAAAATGGGCAGCACTCAGAGGCAATGTGATTGAAGCTGCAGGAGTCACAGCTGGATATCAACATAGACAGAGCAAGAATGGGATAAGCCAAGAGACATGGCATCTCATCAAGGAAAGGAAAGTACTGAAAGGAAAACTCCTGAATACTAAGACCAATGAAATATTGGAAAAACCAAAGGAGGAATGTAAGAAAGCAGATAAAGAAGTGAAAAGCAATGCAAAGAAAGATAAATGGAGATATGCTGTTGACTTAGCAACTTAAGTCGAAACCACAGAGATATTTACTAAATGACTAAAATCCTGTATGGAAATTTCAAAATAGGAAATGGATCAGTCAAAAGCAAAGATGAAAAAATTATTACAATTAATAGAAAAATAGATGGGCAAAGCACTTCAAAGAAGTCCTTAACCAACCCAGCCCCACATTTTGATGAAATATGCTAATCTGATCAATTTGACATTAATGTCAGACCAATAGAGATGTCAAAACTACAGGCCTGTAAAATCAAGAAGCTGAAAAACAACGAAGGAGCAGGAAATGACCAAATCACAGCACAAATGCTAAAAGCTCTTGTTAACACAACCCTAACAAAACTGAAAGAAATGTTTAATGAAGTCTGGTTAAAGGAGACCCTCCTGACTAGCAGAAATGTGGAATCATCAGAATACCCACGAAGGGCTATCTCACTGACTGTAACAACTGTAGAGGAGTCACACTATTCTCTATTGTACGGAAAGTCTTCTGCAGTGTGATACTACACAGGATGAAAGAAACAGAGGATGCAGTCTGCAGAACAAGCTAGATTCAGGTCTAGGAGATCCTGTGTAGACCAGATATTCACACTAAAGACCATCATAGAAGAATGTACAGACTGGCAGGCTCCCTTCATCATAAATTTCATTAATTTTCAGAAGGTACTTGACAGCCTGCACAGACATATATTGTAGAACAGTGGTTCTCAAACTGGGAATCGGGACCCCTCAAGGGGTCATGAGGTTATGATGAGGGGATTGCGAGCTGTCAACCCCCACACACTCCGTGGCTGCCAGTGTCTGTGAAGGCTGTTTTGAAGGCAGCACCACTCCCAGCAGTAATGCAGAAGAAAGGGTGGCATGGCCTGGAGGAGTTGTCACTTTTGAGGTGGGGGGGTCATCACAGTGAAATATTTTCAAAGGGTGGTCCCAGGGAAAAAAAGTTTGAGAACCCCTGCTGTAGAATAATCTTCAATCCCTGGAATCCCATCTGAAGCAGTCAACATCATTAAGGCCACATACAGAGATGCAAATTGTTCTGTAAGTGTGAATAACCAGGCAACAAAGTTCACACTGGAGTGAAAAATGGAGTAAAAAAGGGCTTCATTCTAACTCAACTGCTATCTGGTATTAACATAGATGGATAATAAAGTGTATTAGCAATACAAACACTGGTATAGGATGGTAGATGATAAATGCCTTGACAAGCTAGACTTTGCCAATGATATTGCACTATGTCACACTGAAAAAATTATGAACAAAGACAGATAACCTGGCAAAAACAGCAGATCAACCAGGATTCAAAATGAGTTATGCTAAAACAAATATCCTTGAAACCCAGATGTAAAAGAAGCAATATCACATTAGAAGGCAAAAATATAAAGAAAATAGAACAGTTCACCATAGCTGGGCAGCACCACTAGTCAACGGAGACCTCAAAAAGGTAGTGATCTCAAGAATAGTAAAGGCACACATGGCATTCTTTAAACGCAATAAATACTGTGAAAATCAAAGATACACAGTACCAAAACAAAATTGAGAATTTTCATCTCAAACAATCTCAGCGTTCACATAAGGCTGCAAAAGCTGCAATTCTACTAAAATGTTACTTAGAAAGCTACATTCCTTCAAAAGTAAGCGGCCATGAAAGATTCTGGGCCCTGAAAGAAAAGACTTCATCACTAACGAAGAGACTCAAGAAATCAGTAACCAGTAGTTTATTTCCATCAAAAACCAGAAGGAGGTGGGGGACATATTTGGGGGTGTACTCCAGATACCAACACATAGGCTCCCACATGATGTCATCGAGTGGAAACCAACTGGTGTGAAAAAGTGAAAGTACCCAAAATAAACCTTAAAACAAAATCTTGGTAGGGAGGGCAGAACAGTTGATCTCAACACCATAATGTATATGAAAGCAGCAGCAAATGACAGAAGAATGGACTAAACTAATTTCTGCCCTGTGAGCCAACACTGGCACAGGAAAGATGAAATGTAATAATAAAATTACTTTGAGTTAATTGTCAATCAATTAAATTAAGGTAAAAAAGTCTAGTGTAGACAAAATCCTAGGCCAAAAATATATGTTAGCTTAGCAAAGAAACCCCAGAGAGGAGCTCAGGTTTATCTGGACTACCTATTACATGCTAAAATTACACCTTTTTACCTAGTGGAAACAAGGCCCGAGAACAGGGGTTCTCAAACATTTTTGCTGGGACCCCCTTTGAAAATATTTCATGCTGTGATGATACCCCACTCTCGCCTTCCCCCCCCCCCCAAAAAAAAGTGATAATCCCACGCCACCCTTCCTAGCATGCACAGAGGCTGGCATCTTGCAATCCCCACAAAATAACCTCATGACCCCAAGGGGTCACAAATCCCAGTTTAAGAACCCCTGCCCTAGAGGGTAACTTACTACTACACAGAGCTATAGCAGGGAAGTTAAGGATATAAGAAGAATCCCTGAGGATGAGTCCCAATCGCTTGAGAAACACATTTGTTTGGATTTGTAAAAATATATGCATCTGAAGGCTTTTGAAAGCATTCAATAAAACAAATATTAACATAAACTGATGAATGTCAACTAAATAAATTCTTGCCTCACAACAGAATGCACCCAGGCACTCCACAGGAAAAAGTCTGACTAAGAAGACAAAACTTTATACCATGTCATTGAAGGTCAACAGACAGGGCCTTCTGAAATTGGCATAAGAAGCAAGAGCTGGACCCTCCACTGCCATTGCATGTCTTCCAATACAATAATAAAAAGATGGAAAATAAGGGAGAATCTTAACTTCAATACATACATTACTGGTGAAAAAGTGCAATAAAAAGACAGCGAATCCTGACTTTAAAAACAAAATTAAACAACTAGGCTAAGAAATATGGATCCTAACGTTTATTACTGACCTGATCACTTTTGTGATTTTATTTTGTTGCATTATACTGAAACAACCTAATATTTAAAATATGATTTTAAAAAAGTAACAACTACAGTAAATGAGGTTCAGAGTCCAAGTTAATAAGCTATCAATAGTAATCTTAGTCATTTTACTATAGATAAAAAAATCCTAAAAATTTATACTTACAAATGAATATATTTGTACTTTTAGCAGTATGTCATTTTGATACAGTGTAAAACGAGACTGTCAGTTACTAAAGGCCCAAGATTTTGTTTAAAGATGGTTTTCATAATGTACTTCTACAGCATACTCTATCTGAAATATTAAACCACCTTGTAAGTAATAAATTTAGCCTAGCAGTATCCCTTTAAAGGTACTGTGAGTTGATGGGCAGCTTCACCAGGTAGGGAAGGGATATAAAGCTCCAACCTTAAGTCCTTTTAAAGCCTTTTCCTCAGGGCTTGTTTTATTATAAAAAAAACACTAGGTAATAATTCCCAGAAGGTTTCCCTGTGTTATCCAGACAGGAGGGAGAGAACGCATCCTTCCCCTAAAAGCAGACCATTCTGCACCAACAGAGAAGGGAAAGGATTCATTATTCCCCTTTCGATAGCACCTACTGGCTATTATTCACAGTCCTTCTTCTAACCCTCCTCTGCCCTTGCACAATTGGCTCCTGCTCCCTGGAGATGTCTCTCTCTCAACCTTCCACCTGAAAAACACAGAAAGCCTCCTCTACTTGACAAGGGTCTCTTCTATCTACCTAAGAGGCAGGAAGCTTTATATGTGATTTCCTATAGCGCAGGACTAGAAGCATGTTACCTGCAACTACAGCTCAAAGTTTTAAAGGCACAAAGTCTGTCTCATGTGCACTGGGATGTGCATATGCACCCCTGTGCCCAGTTACAGACACATATCACCATGTCCATTTCAAGGCTTGTTTTTACAAGCACTTAAAAGGACACAGTCAATCTGAAAATAACATTTACATCTGAAAATGTTGTAGCTACTATCATTACAAATAAACTAAGATAACCATGACTGAAAGAGATTAAAGGAAAAGTTCTCTTTTCAGATTGTCTACTTTGTTCAAATGACAGCACACTGTGCAAAGTCTTACTATTCTGTTGATGGGACACTTCCCCCTCTCATGCTCTGCAAGAGGGAGTTTACTGTTAACAGCAGTAGCAGAGCTGAAATCGAAATGCAGGATGCAACAGTCAGGTATGTATGCAGAGAGCAGAGACAAAGGGAGAAGGGAAGGAAGGCTGGCCTGAAAAAGTTTGGTGATGTTGCTCTCAGGCCCATCCAAAAGGCTTTTTCATATGTAAACAGGGCAGAAGAAGGCTCCTATACAAATTTTAAAGTACATTTTTTAAAAAGATCTAAAACTTACTACTTAAAAGTGTGCTCTGTACAAAAATTAATTTAAAACTTCAAGTTACAGTATGTGAGTAACTACTCGTGTGAGCAGTCCCACTGAAGCCAACAGAACCATTCATGTAGTTCTCAGAGACTCTAAGGTCAGAAGGGACCAATATGATCATCTAGTCTGACCTCCTGCACAATGCAGGCTACAACCTCTCCCTCCACCACCATCCCCCACCGGCACCCACTCCTGTAATAAACCTCTAAATTATGACTGAGTTATTAAAGTCCTCAAATAATGGTTTAAAGAATATAAGGTACAGAGAATCCACAAGCAAGTGAGCCATGCCTCATACTACAGAGGAAGGTGAAAAACCCCCAGAGCCTTCACCAATCTGCCTTGCGTGAAAATTCCTTCCTGACCCCAGATATGGCAATCAGTTAAACCCTGAGCATGTGGGCAAGTCTCACCAGCCAGACACCCAAGAAAGAATTCTCTGTAATAACTCAGAAGATACCCCATCAAACATTCCAACACAGGCCACTGGCATATCTATCACCAGTACTCAAAGATCAGTCAATTGCCAAATTAGGCTGTCCCCTCATATCATCCCCTCCACAAATTTATCAAGCTCAGTTTTGAAGCCAGCTAGGTTTTTTTAACCCACTGCTCCCCGTGGAAGGCTATTCCAGAACTTCAGCCCTCTGATGGTTAGAAACCTGCATCTAATTTGAAGTCTAAACTTCCTAATGACCAGTTTATATCCATTAGTTCTCGTGTCCACATTGGCGCTGAAATTAAATAATTCCTCTCCCTCCCTGGTATATATCCCTCTGATATATTTATAGAGAGCAATCACATCTCCCCTCAGCCTTCTTTTGGCTAGGCTAAATAAGCCAAGCTCTTTGAGTCTCCACTCATAAGGCAGTTTTCCATTCTGCAGATCATCCTAGTAGCCCTTCTCTGCACCTGGTCCAGTTTGAATTAATCTTTCTTAAACATGGGGGATCAGAACTGCACACAGTATTACAGATGAGGTCTCACCAGCATCTTGTATAATGGTACTAACACCTCCCTATCTCTACTGGAACTACCTCGTCTGATGCATCCTAAAACTGCATTAACTTTTTTCACGGCCACATCACATTGGCGTCTCGTAGTCATCCTATGATCAACCAGTATGGCCAGGTCCTTCTCCTCCTCTGTCACTTCCAACTGATGTATCCTCAGGTTAGAGTAGAAATTCTTGTTATTAGTCCCTAAACCTTGCATTTTCCACTATTAAATTTCATCCTATTTCTATTACTCCAGTTTACAAGGTCATCCAGATCTTCCTGTATGATATCCCGATCCTTCTCTGTATTGGCAGTACCTCCTGACTTTGTATCATCTGCAAACTTTATTAGCACATTCTCACTTTTTGTGCCAAGGTCAGTAATAAAATGGTTAAATAAGACTGGTCTCAAGACCGATCCCTGAGGAACTCCACTAGTAACCTCCCTCCAGCCTGATAGTTCAACGTTCAGTATGACCCATTGTAGTCTCCCCTTTGACCAGTTCCTTATCCACCTTTCAATTTTCATATTAATCCCCATCTTTTGCAATTTTACTAATAATTCCCCATGTGGAACCATATCAAATGCCTTATTAAAATCGAGATAAATTAGCTCCACTGCATTCCCTTAGTCTAAAAAAAATCTTTTATCTTCTCAAAAAAAGGAGATACAGTTGGTCTTGCACTATCTACCTTTTGTAAAGCCATGTTGTATTTTATCTCAATTACCGTTAACCTCAATGTCCTTAACTACTTTCTCTTTCAACATTTTTTCCAAGACCTTGCATACTACTGAGGTCAAACTAACAGGCCTGTAGTTACCCAGATCATTTTTTCCCCCCTTTCTAAAAAATAGGAACTATGTTAACAATTCTCCACTCATACAGTACAGCCCAAGTTCACAAATTGATTAAAAATTCTTGCTAATGAGCTTGCAATTTCATGTGCTACTTCCCTTAATATTCTTGGATGGAGATTATCCAGCCCTCCCGATTTAGTCCCATTAAGCTTTTCAAGTTTGGCTTCTTTCTCAGAAGTGGTAATTTCTACCTCCATATCCTCATTCCTAGTAGCCACCCTACCACTAGCCTCAAGATCATCATTAGCCTCATTAAAAGTGGAGGCAAAGAATTTGTTTAGATATTCAACCATGCCTTTAATATCCTTAACTCCCACCCCATCCTCAGTGCTTAGTGATCCCACTTCTTCTTTCTTTGTTTTCTTCCTATTTATATGGCTATAGAACCTTTTACTATTGGTTTTAATTCCCTTCGCAAGGCCCTACTCTACTTGGCTTTTGGCCTTTCTCACTTTATCTCTACATGTTCTGACCTCCAAGAGGTAGCTTTCCTTGCTGATCTCACCCATCTTCCACTCCTTGTAGGCTTTCTGCTTTCTCTTCATCACCTGTCAGAGATGCTTACTCATCCAGCTTTGTGTACAATTCTTGTCTATGAATTTTGTCCGCATCTTTGGGATGCAGGCTTCAGATAGTTTCTGAAACTTTGACTTGAAGTAATTCCAAGCCTCCTCCACCTTTAGATACATGAGTTCTTCAGTTCAGTCCATTTCCCCAACTAATTCCTTTAATTTTTTTTAAGTTAGCCCTTGTTGAAGTCAAAGATCCTAGTCACAGATCTATTTTTGTTTATCCTTCCATTTAGTTTGAACTGAATTAGCTCATGGTCACTTGAACCAAGGTTATTTCCTACAATCAGTTCTCCTATGAGGTCCTCATTACTCATCAATACTAAATCTAAAATGGCATCCCCTCTTGTTGGTTCAGTAACTATTTGGTGAAGGAATCTGTCAACTATCACATCCAAAAAATCTGGGCCCTATTATTACTACTGGCACTTGTCCTCCAATCTGTATCTGGGAAGTTAAAGTCTCCCATAATCACACAGTTCCCAATAGTATTTACTTCATTAAAAGCCTTAAAGAGGTCTCTATCCATGTCCAAATCAGATCCTGGTGGTCTGTAGCACACCCCAAGCACTATCCCAGGGGTAACTCTAATAGCTTTTTTCCCCACTGTGATTTTTACCAGACAGACTCTGTCTTATCAATTCTATCACTTCTAATTTCTTTACAGTCTACCTCATCACTGATATACAAAGCTATTCTATTACCTTCACCTTTATATCTGTCTTTCCTAAACAGCACATACCCTTCAATACTTGAACATCAGACGTGACTACTATTCCACGATGTTTCTGTTATTCCTATGATATCTGGTTTCACTTCCTCTACCAACAGCTCTAGTTCCTCCATTTTGTTACCCAGGCTCCTCACATTGGTATATAAACATGTTAATTTTTGCTGTTTGGCTTCGCTCACATTCCTTACCTGATCTGGCACATTTCCCTCCTCTCAGTGCTAAAAATCAGGCATGGACATTACCTGGACATCTCCCAACCATCACCCCCAACTCCTAGTTTAAAGCTCTCTTAATCAGTTGTGCCAGTCTCCATCCTAGAAGTGCACTTCCCTCCCTACTCAGGTGAAGTCCATCCCAAGAGAACAGTCCTATGTCCATGAACGCCTCCCAGTGACCATACATCCTGAAAGCCTCCTTATAGCACCACGGCCTGAGCCATCTGTTGATCATCAGAATCTTGTTATGCCTTTGTTGTCCCACTGAAGATCACCCGAGCCTCGATTTCCTTAAAAGTCTTCCCCAGCCTCGCACAGACTCCTTTGATACATTCCAGTGAGAATACAGCTATATCATTTATAACCACATGAAGGACAATCAGTGGATTCTTTCCGCTCCCATTAGGATCCTCTTCATCCTCAGGTCCACATTCTGTATCTAAGCACCTGGGAGATAGCACACCCTTGTTCTCTGGATCAGCTCTGGTTACAGGCCTGTCTGTTCTTCTCAACAGGGAGTCCCAATGATGTAGAGCTGCCTTTTCCTGGTAAACGTGCAATTCTCCAGCCTATCCCCTGTTCTTTCTGGCTGCAAGTAATCTCATCTATTGTTCTCCTTTGCAATCCTCTGCAACCATTCCTGTATCCTCCTGGGGCTCTTATTTGGTGGTATCTCCATTGACTCATCCACTTTTTGTATAGAACTAGCTGCTCTTCTCTTCTTCCTTACCCTCCGTTACTGCCTGCTGTGCCCCTTGTTCATTTTCCAACTCTGCAAACCTGTTTCTAAGCTCTATTTCTCCTTCACTAGCCCATCGTTTCCTCTGCAGAGTTCTTGCAGTCACATGCTTCCACTGGCCACTTTCCTCACTCAACATTCTCCTCTCAGAGTTCATTGCTCCTGCTTCCATCTGCAGGTCTGGATTTTTCTCTTCAACCTCCTCATTCCTGTGCTCCATCATCTGCTCAAACCCCCTTCTACACTCAACCAGAGTTTCCACCTGCATCTCCAACCCTCGAATCTTCTCTTCCATCAACTCTATGATGCAGCACTTCATACAAACAAAGCTCTTTTAAGATACCCCCTCCAAGATCATGTACATCCAACAGGTTCCACATCCAGTCATCTTCATTGGCTTTTCCACTGCTTGAGTGATTACCACTGTTGCCTCTGTATCTGTCATAGGCTTTCCCCCTAGTTCCTGTCAGTGAGACACACAAATAACAAACGAACAAAAAAAACCCAGCACAACAACCCTCAATGAGCAACCCAACAATATCAGAGCATCACATGCTCCCACTCAAGCTCTCCTGTTTTCAGCTGTTTGCTGGCTCCTGTGCCGCTGCCTGATTGAGGGGCTGCCTTTATAGGCCCCCTAATTAGGGAAGCCCCACCAGCTAATTAGGGTCAACTGATCTCAGTACACCACGCAGTACCAGCTCCTGCAAATGAAGGAAAACAAAAACAAAAACATACAACTCCACAGAACTCATCCACTGCCACTAAGGCCCACTCAAAGTCCCCTATTTTCAGCTCTGTTTGCTGGCTCCTGTCTGCAGGATCAAGCCCTTACATGTTGAGAAAATGAACCACGAAAAGTTAATAAACTAAATATTTTAAGCATGGATAGTACAGATCAAGCCATTTCCTGCACCATGCTTACAACTTGAGGTCCAATCTTGCAACCATTTTAGTCCAGGAGCACTATCATCTTTAATGATCAAGTCTTGTAAAAATTACTGCATATTGCACTAAAGGAGGCACTGTAGTTTAAACTGTTTTATCTATCTGTATTATGGTAGTATGAAATGCAATAAATGTGTGCGAGAAACTGCACATTATTTTGAATGTTTATACAAAAAATATTTTAACCCAGGCTCCTGTCATCCAGAAATCCTCAGTAGATTATTTCAAAGCCACAGTGTGCCATCTAGTGCTACACAGAGAATTACTCAGAGGCATTACTGTATACCATAGCATCCTTAACACTAAAGTAATATAATTAAAGAGGAATTGAACTGTCAAGGAGGAAAGCTAATACATGAATGGGACAAGTTATTTAATTCTGTTCAAAAGGAACCTCAAGAAGGGTAAATTCAAAAATGGGGCCTACATTAAAACTATTCCAATTCATCCTTATTCTACTTGCCAGGAAATGTTAAAAACAGCCAGTATCTCTGTCAATCCAAAATAATATTTTACTTTTTACTCTACTCCTGCAGAAGCACTTAAAAGAATTCTCAGGGGCTGGCTTACATTACTCATATAGGGGTTTATAAACTGTCAATACAACAAAGTCAGGAAAGATATCCAAAGCATGCCCAATCAAGCGATGCACAAACAACTGGTCAGGAGTCTGAAGGTCATAACAAAATTTGCATAAAACATGATATATATTCTGCTTTCTTTTTACTCTCTAAGTGATATTATATGTCTTATCTACACAAGGAAGTTGCAACAGATTAACATCAATCTAATTTTAAAATCAGTATAATTAAACTATTGCAAATCCCTGTACTAACACTTATTTCAGTTTGAGTGGCTTAGTTCAATTTAAATTAAACCAATTTCTATCCAAATTAGCCTAACTGAAATAAGCCAAAATGACAGTGTTCACAAATTCTTTTGCACTGATTTCACTAAATCAATTTAAAATCTTGCTTTTAGTTGAAGCAGTGCACTTTAATGTGTGAACAAGCACAAAACTGAGGAAAGTAGTGGGCTGTCCTACAGAACTTTAGTCATCTTAGCATTCAGATTTACTCGGAAAAATGTTTACAAAAACTTTTCCTATAGTTTCTGCATTTTTTAAAAATTATTATTTCAACATTTTAAAAAACAAAAAATAGCAGAAAAACCACATATCATTTTCTTGTATTGGCCTTAGGACAATCAAGTATTGTGTCTCCTCTGAACATGATAATCTGTGACTTTGAAAGAACTTCTCTGATATGAAACCACATTTAAAAAATTTGCCAATTACTAGACAATACTACAGAAATATATTCTAGAGATCCTTTCTAAACAGAAGTTTTCTTTTTAAAATGGAGATCAGTCAGGTGAGATTTAGACTAAGCAGGAACAAGAAAAAAAATATCATCATAAACTCAATAAATAGTTTAAGAAATTAAGTTTCAGGATTCCAATTGATTATTTTGATACCCCTAGTCTTGAGATTACAAAAAAGATATCCCAAGACAAAGCTGCACAAATAGCTAACTACAGACTTACTCCTGAAATTACTATAAAAGATGTCTATATTACCCATCAATTTAGCCCTTTACAAACATAAACAACACACATTCCATGTCCCAAAGAGCTTGCAATCTAACTAAGACAAGAAAAACAAGAACAGAACCTTGTGGGACACCGGCCAGAGAACATGAAATCCTTAAAGGAGATGCTGACGGTGTAGTCAGCAAAATAGAAGAACCAGGAGAACGCAGTCTCGAAGCAAAGTGGAGAGTGTGATCCATTGTGTCAAAGGCAGTAGTTGACATCAAGTCCCTTTTATTCATCTAAAATGAAGTTGTCATTCACACTGTAGTGAGGACTATTTCAGTTGATGGATACAATTTGGGGCTCAAACCCCAACACAGATAGTATTGAAATACTTATGTTTTACCCATTCCTGAAACTGCTGGAGTTAAATCATCAGTTAACTAAGAAGAGTTACTACAAATTTGCTAACCCCTTACATACTAGGCAGTTATTATTATTAGGTCTGTACTATTTCCTTGCAACCTATCTTCCTTATTTCACTGTAAATAGTTAATATGCACTGAGGTATGGCAGTGAATATTAGAGGACCCTACTTCATTAACATTATCTATATATATGTACTAAGACATTTCTCTAATCAAAACAAGACAGTCAATTTATCCATCTTGCACTCTCAAGTAAAACTTAGCCATGATTTCAGCTATGGTAAGGAGGAACAACTTTCCAAATTAATGGACTGTATGACAGTCAGATATGGCTGATCTGTTAGTACAAGAGAGTATGAAGTCACTACTAAGATTTTGCATAAGAGCATGAGTTGGACAAAGTTGGGGAGCATGCAGGTTTTTTCATCTATTGAAGAGAGAAGGAAATGCTTTATGGAATATCAGAATGGATTACTGACAACATTGTAGATGATGGCAAAGGTGGCAAGAAATGCTGAAGGCCTTTTCCATAAGTTCTTATTTGCTTTCTTAAGGTTTTCAAGTGATGGAGGTGTGTCTGATGCAACTTTAATATCACTAAACAAAATTTTTAATGTGTTAATACATACTGTTTTACTTTCAAATATTTAAACAGAAAAAAGACATGACAGGTACAGAAACAAAAGACTTGGCTATTAATAAGAGAAATAGAAAACTAAACTTTGAGACAGGGAAACAGCAAAAACCAAACTGCAGCTACCCACTCTCCCCTTGCTGAACACATACCCTGAAAATCTGAGGTGCAGTTTCCACTTTCTCTTTCATTAGGGACCAAGCATTTTTGGCAAGCTGCTCAGCATCCTCAATTAACACTGACTTCAACTGGAATTGAGGGTGCACAGTATCCAAGGAACAGATTCCTTAGTGTTAATAGTCTAGAGGGTTTCCTGCATCATGGCACTGATAAAAAACAGACCTGTGCAGCTGAGCTTTTTAAAATTGTACTGTTCTTCAGGATTGGAAAAAATACTGCAAAAAAGGCTTAGAATTATAAACAGTGCCATTCCTGTTGTTTGTAAAACTTTGGCAAATTGCTACATCAGATTAAAATGGTACTTAAAGTATTTGTTAAAAGTCTCTTGCTGCAAAGTGTTATTTAAAGGTCCTTGAACAGTAGGCTCTGGCACACAAGATGATGTCTTCATTTTCTATTAAAAATGTCATTTCCTAGTATTCCCTCAAGACAATATATAAAGAAACAAATTGGTCTCAGAAACTCTTTCATAGACTATATATTGCCAGAAAATAATGCTTTTTCTTCCTTTCCTCGCCCACAATCATGGGAGGTTTCATGATAAAGGATTTATCTTCTGGTAGATTACACAGAGTTATGAACTTCTTTGCAGTGATCTGAAAGTGTCCTATGCTATAAATTACTGAAGACACTTATTTATGGTAAAGGTCAAACTGAGGTGGACCATGGAATCCTGCCAAAAGATACTAACAGAAGTGCATGTAATCAAACAAAAATATTAATTTACATGTAGAGTTAAAATTTACATCTTGGTTATATACATTTATTTTATGGAGGACAAATTCAAATATTAAATCTATCTAAAATAGAATCTGTCTTTGATCTAATTCTTAAAAATACAGTTGAAAGCTGATCTAAGTAAGTATGAGAGCATTGCATCAATTGCTTAACTTTACAAGTTCCATGTGCTGCTAAAAGTTGTGCAACTCTTGTCAATTTAGGATTTATCTGAATTTGCCAAATTAGTCCAGTAAAAGAAATCTTCAGGTAAAATATTTTGTTCTTGAATTTTAACAGCATTTGGGAGGGAGGAGTTAAGATTATTTTAATTGTTTTTTGCTTTGAGAAAAGCATTGTTTATCCTCCAAAACAGCAGTTTATCTTTTTTTAATTAAATGAGATGCAGGTACCAAATTTAGATTTTTAAATTTTATTATTTCCAGTATTACAACTTGCTACTGCACATATGATTTAAACTAATAAGGATATAAAGATTAAAAAACACAACAAACATTTTTAATTCACCTGCGTTATCTTTAAAAGATAACACCAAATAATATAAAGAAGTTTCAGATAGGAAACTAACAGTATGCCCTCCCTTTAGTAACACATGTACCGCTAAACATAAAGATATGTGCAAAACCTTTTTTAAAAATGTTTTATTTGATAAACTACCCTACCAACAGAGCATCTTTGTAGAATTCAGTTTGACAGTAAAGAACTAAACTTTGAGATATCATAATTAACTGACATACTCTGACAAATTTCATTTTTATTTCCCCCTTATATTTAAAAATTCAGTTTACAAATCAGTTAATTTGGTTGATTTGAGACTCCACGCTATATCATTGCAAATATTTCACTATGAAAAATACCTATATTGTTCTTGAAGATACAACATTAACTGGGATTAGAAATAAGGATAAAACGTACATACAGAACAGTAGAGTTTGTTTGCAGATTTGTTTTCCATCATACTTTACTATGATAAACTTGTATCAAAAAATTTCTAGATGTCACTCTTAATGATTAGCAAAAATTTTATCCAATATTAACAAAAATAGATCTTCATGTAACTAAATCAACTGGTCTAGGAATTGCCAATTTGTTCAGTATTTTCCAATCCAGAGATCACTTAAAGGCAATTGGTAGTAAGTTCTGAAGGCAAAAGCTGTTTTAAATTAGTTGTTGCTAACCAGAGTTTTGTTTAGGCAACTCCTTATCATTGGCAAGTCCCTCTAAGCACTGAAAATGTTGGCACTGGCATGCTACACCTTTATTATGCTTACTAGAGCTCTGCACGATTACAGTACAAACCAAACAACTATGCAATTAGTGACGATGCAGGCAAAATCTTATCAAGATTCAGATGTAACAACCAACATTTTATGGTATAATTTGAGACTCTTAAAAGTGCTTCTAATAGATGTGTAAAATTAAATAAATGTTAAAAGAACATTAAGGTTACAAAGTCAAGCATTCAAAAAAGTTAGGAAGTGTCAAAATTAAGTTTGCCTATGCAACTTTGATTTAGCCCCCTTGTGAGCATGCATTAAGATAAGGACTTTAATTAAATGATTCCATACTATATTTTTCAGAAGACCTCTGCTTCATTCAGTGCGAAGCACGAATGGTGTTCACTGAATGGGCAGCTATTCTATGTTTTCTATTGTCACCATTCAGATGCCGTGCCCCAGGCCTAATTTATTGCACATCATCCAAACCCTGCAATGAACACATAATTACTAAATTTCTCTGGGTTTTTTTTATGGTATTCTCACTAAAGTACCTGAATGCTTAATAGATATTAATGAATCTGTCTTCACAATGCCACTCTACCACAAAGTGGTATTATTATCCCCACTTTACAGAGGGAGAATTGAGACAGAAATGTTCAGGACAAAACTGACAAATACGCATAGGAAACTTGCACAACACCTTCAAAAGATGAGCCTAGGAGCTTAAATTCATAACTTTGTTAGACAATCATGGACCTAATATAGACACTGGATTTAAGGCTCAGTACAACAATCTTTAACCTACTAAGACTCCTTTGTCCTACGACTACAGAAGCATTAACTGCTAACTTCAGCTATCTTTCCCAGACCTGGAGAAAAGTGCTGGGTAAGCTTGAAAGCTGGTCTCTTTCACCAGCAGAAGTTGCTCCAATAAAAGACATTACCTGAACCACCTTGTCTCTCTAATATCCAGGACCAACACGACTACAACAAACTGCAACACGACAACAACAAACAACAAAAGCAAACTGAAAGAATATCCACTGAAACTGAAAGAATGTGGAATCATATTGACCCTTATGTGGGTCATCAGCAGTACTGTCACCTTGAATTCCACAGTCCAGACTTCCACAACATGAGCTAACTGAGTAATAGGTAATAGTTAAGAATACAATGATCACAGAGGTCACAGATTCCATGACTGTGCGGCCGCTGCCCCACAGCTGAACATCGACCAACCCGCAGGGCCATTGCTCACAGCTGCTGGGCCCTGAGTGGGTAGCCTCGGTGCAGCTTGGTTCCCTGCTGGGTGCAGAGTGCTCCAGGAGTGACAGCCCAAGCTGTGAACGGCTTTCTTATCAATTTCTCAGCTCCACCAGGAAGCCAGTGAAATTGATGAAAGCCAAGAACCAATGTAAGTAACCCACAATGTCTACATGGACACTACATCGCCCTAATTACACTGACATAAACCCCTAGGGCCCTAGTGGAGCTGGAGCTATTATGTCAATGTAGCAGGGCACCTACATCAGCGGGAGCAAGGCTGTAATGCATACACTGACATCATTGGGTCAATATAAGCTGCCTTACATTGACCTAAATCTGTAGTGTAGACCAGGCCTCAGTTTCTGATGATCCATCAATTTCCTGGCTCACTGAATGTCTGGGGGAGGGTAATTTACATTCACCACTTGTAACGTAAACAAACAATCAGGAATGTAATTTATAATTATAAAATAGATGGATAAATACATTTTTCATTTACGTTTACTTTTTATGGCACCATCAACACAATATCTAAAAAGTCCACCCCAGACATCCTTACAGTTCTGTGTATAGTAGCTCCCATTACCACAAATCTTGAAAAATCAGCTACGTGTGTGTATATGAAAACCAAACAATATTTTCATTATATTAATCAGAGATTATTTTTCTCATATGATGTCACATGGTCTGTTCAGTTATTAAATACCCAGAAATATATACACAGTAATTTTTTCTAAATATTTGTGGGCAGTTTCAACTTGCTCCTCAGGGAATTAAGCACATATGTTTTTGTGCAGCAAGATCATAATACACTCTGATATGTAAATAAAGGGCAAAACTCCCATTCATTCCAACAGGCCCCAGATTTCACCCAAAATGTTCAAATTCCATTATTGACAAGCTAAACGGATGTTTCAAATTTTAACAGATTTGTACAGAATGTAGACACACAAAATGCACAAGTTCTGCTAATAATGCTATTGGACCACCAAAAATTCAGAGAATACTAATATTTTTCAAATGGACCCTTCTTTTCCTGCCTCTAAAAGTCAGACATTTTCTCCCCTTATATTTACTTACCCTGTCCAAAAGGCCCTTCAATGCAGTGACCCTCCCTCAGACAAGAAAGGGATGGATGCTATCCCATCCAAGATTTATTAATACTGCTCCATTGGTTTGAGGCAAAACCAAGAGCGTGATGCAGGATGCTCCCACTTCCTTGGAGGTCAGGCATGCTGCTTCCCACTCTTTTGCAATGTGGATAATCGGTAAATTTTCACTACAAGAAATTTTGACTGCACAAGACTTTGATATCATGCTTTAATCTCTGTAAACCTATAATAAAGATAAAAATTGCATGGAAGACATCCTGTTTCAAAACCACAGACTACTTTTATAAAAAAATAGATGCCTGTCTCCCATAAGAAAAATATAAATACTGTTGGAGAAAAAATGTTTTATACACCAACAAAGATGCAAATTATTAATTTATCATTAAAATATTTGTACTTTTTTTAAATAGTTCATCTTTAGAAAAAATACACAAACCCACCTGAAGGAGCTTCATAAGACACTTCAAATTTAACCTAAATGAAACTTGCACTCAATTACAATAACAATAAGCAAAGCTGCAAACAAACCATAGTATTTATTATTGGCAAAGAAAAATACTAAAACACTGTTGCACTACATGAGTGACTTACCATTGTTATGTTATAACGCTCTGCTACATCAACAGTCTCACTTATCACATTTTTGGCTGATCCCATGGAGTTTTCATACCTGTGTTAAAATAAATGTAACCAGTCATTAACTTTATTTCATGCCATGTATATTTTAAAAGCTGTGTTCTAAATTTAATCCTCAACATAAATCTTTGGTCTTTCTTTAGAAGAGTTAGAAAATGAAGAAAAGGTTTAAAAGATTCTTTTAAAAAGGTAGCTAAACATCCAGCAGAAAATCAAAAAGTGAACAGGGGGAATCCACAGCAAAGTTTAAATCTCCACGCAGAAATATCAGTAATTCCATAAAGCATATGTAAGTTGAATCAAATCAACTGTATTGGGAACTATCATGTTCCTAATATAGCAAATAAAAATACAAATGATGGAAGTCAAAAACCTTTTTTAGAGGAGGTAATCTTGAGGTCCAGGACTTCCCATCTGCCTCATAAGAGGCTCCTCAGTTTAAATTAAGAACTTTAGATTACAAATAAAACAGCAATTTCAAAAAAGTCTACGTCTCTATTTTTTTAATATATTTTCTTTTGGTTACACTACTAAGACGAGTTTTTTCCTGTTTTAGTGCATTCACAGGTACTACCCACATTTTGGAAAATAGCATATTCCTTTAAGCCATGATCCTGTAGCCCTTTTTCATGCACGTAGTCCCACTAAAGTGAATGGTTTGCATCAATGGTCTTTAGAGAGCACTTATTTAAAAGGACACCACTGAATTTCTTTACTTGTTTCAGGATGGTACACACATCTTTTCATAGATGAATTTTTACTAAACAACTTTCACTGTTTACATTGTGAAGGATGTGCTGCAGATTAAATTATGACAAAATCCAATTGTGAAAATAGGTTTTTATTCCCATGATTTTGAAAAGTTGTAAACATATTTAATCTGTTATAGGACATTGACTCCCTTTATGATGTAAACAGATAAAATATTAATTTTCAAAACTGTCTCTTTGATAACCATTGGATTCATAATGTACCATTCCTCTGAAGCATCTGGTACTGACCATTGTTAGAGACAGGATTCTGGATTAGACAGGCATCACTGTTAAAATGGCAGTACTTTTTCTTTAAGCTACAGTAGTGCCATTCCCCTGCTCTCAGACTGGTCACACTTTCCACATCTTGCACCCCATGTTGTGTGTGTATACGTATGAATGTATATACTGTATACTATTATAGATATTTAAAAACTGGGCAAATCACGCAGGCTTTTAAAATAACCAGCAGGTAATTGCTAGGTTCTTTCTTTCATTTTACTCTCCATTATTTTAAATACATTCTTTTAAACAAAAATCTCGGTTTTTTTTTCCCCCACTGCTTATTTTATTTTGTGATTTGGCAAACACTGAAATTATTTGCCTATATTTGAACAGAAGTGAAACTAACCTGGTTGTTTTTGTTTAAAAACACCAAACACTTGATTTGTCAAAATAAAATGTGCTTGTGCATCAACATTATTTAAAAGGTCAGCACCTATCTGGGAACAGTCACAATAACGTGGACCAACACTGAGAAATATAAAACATGGCAAAACGGGATGAAAAAGGGGAAGGAATCCTCAACACTGTAAGGATTCAGAAAGTTATGCATTTACGCCTTGAAGTAAGTTAGGATCAAAGTAATTTTTCCACCACCAAATTAAAAATATTTAAATTAGGTGAAATTTGGGCTTTAGAAATTTTTACAATATAGTATCACTTTAACTTTTGGTGATCATGTAAGGACCTTGATATCAAGAATCTTTAGCACAATAGTTTCCAATCATTGCCAAGTATATCAGTATCTATTATACTGTACTGCCAATTTCTGCAATAACAACTCTTCTTGCTGTCCTCACCCATTAAAAAGGGACAGTATCAATTTAAATCGGTTTTAAGTAGTTTCCAATAATACACTTGCTCAAGTCCCTCCTGCCATTTTTTGAGAGTTTACAATCAAATTCTTCTGTCTCTGTGTTTCTTTATCACTTATCTATGTGTAGGTCTTTCAGAAAACAAAAAGAGGGGACATTACCTGAAACATAGAAAACCACTATACATGAAGTGCTGTCAAGTACATAAAAGAAGTAAATTAATCTCACCCCTAATCTTTTTCAGGTATAATACTCTCAGGTGTTCCTTGTAACTCTGGTAGGGGAAAAATTGAGTATTCCTTTAAATTGTCTATTCATTATAAGCCTGAACAGGAGCCCAGTATGCCAGAACTGGTATGCTCTGAACAGCCACAGAGCTTAGGCTGATCAGAAGCCTGGAACCTGGATCAATTGGCAAATTACAACTGTTCTGAGGAGATTTGTGGAGGGTTTAATCAGACTAAACGCCAAGTGACCAAATAAGAGTTCAAGGTGACTCCTGCCTAAAGTCTTCTGATCGATACCCTGGTTCAGCTGCCCTCTGACCAAGACCAATCATGTTTCCCGGACACCAGAGGCAGATATTTAGACCTTGTTTGCCAGGAAAGTTTCCCAGTTGCCCATGGCAACGAGGTAAGTTATCTGTCCAAGCCCAAACACCTGAGAGACGCTCACGGCAAGTGTAAGCAAAGGGGGGCCCACGCACAGAGGCGAGCCCCCACCTCAGGCCAGACCCCGCCCCCAGCCGGCCCAGGACCGCTGGGCGGGAGCGGGGTCTCCTCACAGGGGAGTTGACAGGGGCGCCGCTTCGCTCCCGCTGGCAGGCGCAGGGCCCCCAACGCAGCCCGGGGGCAGTCCCCACGCCCGCCTGGGACTGAGGCGGGAAAGGGACGCCCCCTCTGCCAGCGCAGCCAGACCAGGCTGCCGGCCACCCCTTGTCGGACTGACTGACGGACGGACCCAGGTGCTGCCCCCAGCGCTGGGCAGAGGCCGGCCCGACCCCGGCGCCCCTCCCGCTCTGGGGGAGAGGGACAGCGGCTGCGGCAGGGGAGCGGGGCAGGCCAACCGCCATCTTGTCCCCCCGGGCTCCCCAGCTCGCCCCTCCCCTTTACTCCGCGGAGCGCAGCAAGCGACCCACACTTACACTCGCCTCTTTGCTGCGCTGTCCCGCCTGCGCGCGTCCCGCCGAGCTGATGTCATCGCATCCCGCCAGGGGCCGGTGCAGTGTCAGGAACGGCCTCCCGTCACAGCTTGGCGGGCCATGCCGTGCCCAGCCCGTCCCGAGCCGCCCGCGCATGCTCAGTACGAGCCGGCGAAGGCGCTGCTCTACCTCTGCCCGTAGTTCCTTGCCCGCACAACCCACTTCGTGGTGCGGGGGGGAAGGGGCAAAAAGGGCCCAAGGCAGGGCAAAGGCGGGGAAGGAAGGAGGGATAGGCCGCGCTGCGGACAGGGTGCGGGAGCTGGGGTTAAGAAGGAGGGAGAGGGACTCTGAGGGGAGGGGGAGGGAAAGGGGAAGGGGGGTAAAAGGTCCCAGAAATGGGGGTCCCAGAATAAGTGAGGGGCGCGCTGTGGGGCGACCATTGTGTTCCGTGCTGGATGGTCCATCTCAGCAGCCCCTTCCGCCCCGGAGCTGCCGTGTTGAGGGCACAGGAGAGCCCATGCCTAGATAACACACCTAGCTCTTAAATAGTGCTTTTCATCTGTGGATTTCAAGGCAACAGAACTAAGTATTGCCGCCTCCAATTCACAGACGGGAAAACAGGCACAGGAGGGGACGTGGCTTGCGGCTGTCCTGGGTCAGAAATGATGATGTGTTGCCTACGGAGCTTTTAGGCCTCAGAGTGTGATCTCACGCCTACTGGAGTGACGGTATCTTCTGCTTTCCCCGTCCCCGAGGAGACGGAGGACAGAAGAAATAATGTATACAAATGTATTCGGGTTATTTTGTGCATCATCATAATAACCAGGTTTATTATCACTAAGTACAATGCAGATGTCTCAGAGTGTCACAGCACCAGTCTGGTATGTGAGGACACAACAGTGTGACAATAAAATACCATTTTAAATGCACTAGTGTAGATCCCTCTCCATAGCCCACAGCCACGTATGTGTCCCCCGCATTGCCAGAGCTGAGAAAAGCCATGCCCTTGCTCTGCCAGGCCTGAACACATGCATCTATGTGCCTGTCCTATGGCAATGCCTGAGCATAGCTTATCTAGCTTCTTCCCCATTGCCATGCCTGAGCATAACCACATCTGTATGCTCACTCTGGCCTTGTCATTCCTCAACTGTCATGTCTGCATTCCCCCTGTCATGTACTCCATCTACACGATAGGTTGCAGGGCTGTGTGATGCTAGCAGATCAGCCTTCTGTATGAGATTTGGACTGGCTACAGAACTTCCATCCCAGAGAGAGATACAACAAATGTGTTCTCTTTCAGATACTTTAATTAAGTGGTTCTCAATCTTTCCAGTCTACTGTATGCTTTCAGGAGGCTGAATTGTCTTGCATACCCCAAGTTTTACCTCATTTAAAAACTACTTGCTTATAAAATCAGACATAAAAATACAAAAGTGTTACAGCACACTATTGCTGAAAAATTGCTTACTTTCTCATTTTTACCATATTATTATAAAATAAATTGCAACCCAAGTTGAGAAGCACTGATATAGTATATAGAGCAGTATGAACAAGTAATTGTCTGTATGAAATTTTAGTTAGTACTGACCTCACTAGTGCTTTTCATAGTCTGTTGTAAAACTAGGCAAATATCTAGATGAGTTGACATACCTTCTGGAAGACCTCTGCATACCACCAAGGGTACTCATATCTCTGGTTGAGAACCACTGCTTTAATGTACTGTCAGGTACAGCTACAAACTACAGTAAGATATGTTACACACAGTCTCACCTTGTGGTTATATATTATAGTACAGTCTTACCATTCCATCATATCATTCAGTCATGCCTGCAAACAGTCACATCTACGCATTATCCCCACTGACACATCTTAGTACAGACATGCTACCAGGCCCCCAGCACAGGTATGTCTGTTTGTTCCTTCCCTCCCCTTGCTGCCCCCTTTAGCATAGTTGTCTTTACACATTACCATTGTCAATGCCTGAGCACTGCTACATCTACATGCTTCCCTCTACTATGCCTCAGCACAATCATAGCTGTGTGTTACTCCTAATGCCACACCTAAGTGTGGCCACATCTGTGCACTGCCCCCAATACCCCACAACTGAAAAAAACATGTTTCTATAGTCTTCCCCATCCCCTCCTCCAAGAATGGCTGTGTCTTAGATGCAACCACACCACAGCTCATCCATGTCTGTACACTCCTCCCTTGTACCATGCTTGAGCATGTGATACCAAATGCTACCATTCTGATTTGATATACCAATATCTGATATAAAATCAGAATGGTAGCATTTTATAACCAGGTGTAAATGGCTATGCTAAATGTAAAGCAGTGGAAAATCAGGTCTGCAGTGTCTTAAGTTTCTAAAACACTTTTGAATCTTTCTTGATTAAGGGTGTTATTATTGTCATAATTGACAACGCCACTCAGAATGCAACGTGACTGATACTCAGTAAATTATCGCCATTTTTAAATCAGTATACTTAACATTTGAATGGTAAAATTGTAATTATCACAGAACTGTTGCTCGGTTCACATTATTCTGACAATGAAATAATACAAAATTGTATGCATAATAGAAAATAATACATAATCAAGATACATGATGTCAGCTGAAAAGCAGCAGAATTAAAATTTAAAAATGTCAGAAAATTCTAGCAAAAAAAACAGACAGAACAGCCAATTTTGCCTATTCGAGATTATTGTTAAGCATACTGTTGGCTTTGTTGCTGGAAATCTGCTGCCATGCTGACAGTTACATAGAAACAGATTCTGATTTGCAAAGCACGCAGAGAACAAAATAAATTATAGATTTAGTACAGTTATTGGAAAAGGGAGTAAAGTAAATCCATCATATTCAAAATCTGTTTGGAACATAACTTCCTAAAAAGAACTCCTTTGCAACTAAAAGAGCAGCTCCAAATAATGAAGCCGTAGGAAGGGAAATTATGTTATGATCATAGTCCTAACTGATGGATTGATGAAGAAAGCAGTAAAATCAAAGATGATTTAGATCCGAAATATTACCTATAGTGAACTGGTAGGTTCTGACATGGATATTAAAATGATTATCAGACAGACTAAGCAGTAAAATTTTAGAGAGCTTTATGAAGGACTGGTCCCCTATAAATCCCAATTTCAGGGCATGGATGTTCAGAAAATTCAGGAAGTACAGAGGGCAAGAACTTTTTCTTCTGTAGCATCATTTATAATTCTAAAGTGATCAAGATTATGTCCTTTTTTATTTATAGGTTAACAGTCCTAAAACACTTGTCAGACAAATGAACAGTTCAAAAGAATATTTGGGAGAGTCTTGATCCTGGCAGAATGATTTTGAATGTTATTATAGGAGTAATTAACTGACTGTTAAATATTTTGACGCAGGCAAACTGCCAAGAGAAGAATATGATCTCCTATAGTTTCCCTCTTGGAAAGTGTTATTGATGAGCTGTACTTTTTTGCCAAATATATAGTATAAAACATGTTTGTGATCTGTTTGTTTTATTACTTCTGTAATCATATTTTCCCCTTTTCCTATCTTTGGTCATCTCAATGCATGACCACATTGCAAATAAGCTTTCATGTAACACATCTGCATTGAATTAATGTTATTTGGGAAATCGTTTATAATATTTGTGGGCCATGAGATGTATGTGGCACACTTGTCAGCTCTTAAAACAATCTACAGAGATGTTTTGCTTTGTTGTAGTTAGGTGTTAGCAGTGGATACAGCTCAAGAGGTCTGAACTCAGTTTAGCTGAAAGTGCAAAACCAAATTGTGGTTAGCACTAGTTCAGAAACTGACCAAGTTTTAATTTGGTTTCTGAAACAGTGTTGAACAGAACTTGTCCTTGTCTTTGCAACATAGAATTGCAAGGCTGGAAGGGACTTTGAGTAAACCTAGACCATCCCTGACAGGGGTTTATCCAACTTGTTCTTAAAGACCTTTCATTATGGGGATTCCACAACCTCCTTTGGAAGTCTATTCCAGAGTTTAACTATCCATATAGTAGAAAGTTTTCCTAATATCTAGCCTAAAACTCCCTGGATGCAGACTAAGCCCATTAAATTCACCTTCAGTGGACAAGGAGAAAACTTGATCACCATCCTCTTTGTAATAACTTTTAACATATTTGAAGACTGTTATCAGGTCCCCCCTCAGTGTTCTTTTCTCAAGATTAAATGTGCTCAGTTTATTTTGCTTTTTGTCTACACATGCCACAATATAGTGCAATCAGAGTCACATTTTATGTATGTGATTTTAACAGTAAACTGTCAGAAGTAAACAGTTAGATTTAAATTATTGTGCTGGTTTTGAATAGGAGGAAATTCCTTATACACTTAGCAAACTGCAATAAAGCATTTACTAATACAATATTTTATTTATAGTACTTTACCTTCAGATCTTCAGGAGAGAGCTATTTTAGCTCTTCACAGTTTATAGGATTTGGGATTGACTAAACAGTTGCAAATTGGTAAAATCATTAAAAATGTGACTAATGTATTAATGTTCTGAAGAAAGGAAAAGCATAGTAAATCTGGAGAGCTGTCTTATTTCAGTTTAATCTTTTTTATTTTAAAAACAGTTCTCTTCAGAAATTTGGAAAGCTTTTTGTTTCTTTTAGTAACAGCAAATCCAGAAATACACAAATTTTGAAAAGAATAAATTTAAATACTCCTTTCAATAAATTATATAAAGATTTTTTGTCAGTGCTTACAGAACAAATGATAGTCTCAGTTTGATTTACAAAATGGTCATAACTATAACTGTGTGATATGCTGTGCTGTAGCTGTGTTGGTCCTAGGATACTAGAGAGACAGGATGGGTGAGGTAGTATCTTTTATTGCATCACCTTCTATTGGGGAAAGAGACAAGCTGCTGTATTTATTAGCTGAAAAGTTTGTTTCTTTTATTTTGGACAATTTCACATTTAAAACAGGAATATATATTTTAAATCTGAAGGGAGGTAGTGGTGTACTTCACTATGTACTATAATATGTTTTAATTATCTTGTTTATATGTCCTTGTCTTAATTTGTATACTGTCTTTGTTGTGCCTTAACTATTGTGTAGGGTTGCTATCCAGGTTCCAGCCCATAATTAGGTGCCATTGATAGATAGGCTTACAGCTTGTTTATCAAAGTGTTTAAGATCCTTGGGACCTGTAAGTAGAATAGAAATGTATGAGGTCGTTGTAATTTTTGCCTTTTAAAGGGCACAGTAAGTTAAAGAGCTCTGGGGGGAAGAATGCAAATAACAGGGCGCTGAGCACCAGCACTCCCGGGCTCTGCTCCACAGGGAGCGTGGGCGGGTGGTTAGAACCGGGCATGGGCACCAGGACTCCTGGGCCCTCTTCCCAGCTCAGGAGGGAGGAGGGGCTAGTGGTTAGAGGGCTGGGACTTGGACAGCGCCCCGTTCCTCTTCGCCCCCCTACGACTCCCCCACGGTACGTGGGGGAGGCGGAACCCAAGGCGCCCGGAGCCAGGCTGGGCCTGGGGGGGCTGGGCCCCGCTACCGCTCCCCTCCCCCTGCAGCGGCTGCTCCTCGCCGGTGCGGGGCGCTGTGGCCGGCTCTGCGGCCCCGGCTCAGCGGCTCTCTCGGCCCGTCACGTCAGCCAGGGGCGGGCCGCTGCAGCGCCGCCGCCAGCTCGGCTCCTCCTTCGGCGGGCCGGGGCCACGGGCGCGATGCGGCCCCCGCCGCTGCTGTGGCTGGGCCTGGTGCTCGGGCTGCTGGGCGCGGCGCGCGGGGGACACGGCGAGCAGCACTACGTGGGCGGCGAGCACCGGGCGGACTACGACCGGGAGGCGCTGCTCGGAGGCCAGGTGAGCGGCCGGGGGGGGGGCCCTCGGAGCAGCGCGCGCGGGCGGGCGGGGAACTGCCCCCACGCGCCTGCCCTTCCCGGGGGGGGGACAGTCCCCGCCCCCGTCCCCGTCCCGCCGGCGGCGTGAGGTAACCCTGGACGTGGCGTGCTGGGAGCTGCCGCCCGTCCCAGCGCGGGAGGCGGCGAGTCGTGGAGCGCGGATGGAAGGGGAGAGCCTCTCACAGCCGCTCCCCGCTGAGATTCGTCCTTACCCGAGCACAGGCGGCGGCTGTGCGAGTCCCGGCGGATTTAGTCCGCGCAGCCGTGGCGGGGGTGCAGTGTCACGGGCTTGGCCACGGTGGGATGCTGGCCTGTTGTGTGTGAGTTTGGGCCCTTTGTTTTCTTCTCCCGAAGGAGGAAGCAGAAGAATACGCTAAACTCAGTCCCGAGGAACAGCAGAAGAGACTGAAGGCCATCCTAAAGAAAATTGACTTGGACTCAGATGGATTCCTCACTGATGGTATGGACTGGGCACAGATTTTGTCCCTGGAAACCAACCAATTTAGGTAGTGGGTAGGAGTGAGAAAATAATGCAGTGCGATGCTGAGAAATCTTGAGTTGCAAGGACAACCTTCCAAATGTAGTAGTGTAGCTGGGTGTCTGTCTGCAGACAGTGTTGTGTGTGTCTGCTGCTGCTCATAGCTTTGTGAAGCCATAGCACAGCAATGGGAACAAGTGACAAGTCAAATTCACTGCTCCTTTCCTGTGGCTAAGCATTAAAATTGACATGCTGATTTCACTCTACCCATAGCTTTCCTGAATAGCAGAGTCCTGCAAATCTGTGAATATCTGCAGACAATTTTTTTGCAGATGGGGGATTGGATGCTGGTGGCAAAGGCAGGGAAGCAGATGTTCCCTTCCCACCAATCAGCTGTTCATCAGCTGCCTGGAGGGGCAGCCCTTAAGCAGCTGTGCCAGGGGCTGGCCTCCAAACAGCTGATTGGGAGACCCAAGGCAGCCAGTGCTGATGCCAAAGAAAAGCTAGACTGGATGGCAGGTCAGATAGAAATTGATTCAATAGCATGCAAATTGGTTGAAGGGTCACTTTTTTGTATCCCTGCAGGGCTCTAGCTATGAGAAGCAGGAAAGGGAAGCAGTGGAGCTTTTAACAGGACAGAAAGACTCAAAATGTGGAGATGGGAAGAGAGAGAGGTAGCAGAGATACAGCCCTCAAAGATAGAGCAACAGGTAGCAGAGAGAGAGCTCTGGTCCAGGAATAAGATAGAGTTCACTCTTTCTTATTTTCAGCAGTCAGGAGGGGGCAGCTGCATGTAGATTAAACATATTCTAGCCAGAGTGTGATAAGAAAGGTGAAGAGTCTTCACTATTGGGATTCTCCCCACATCTTTTATATTTCCCCCTTGTTGGTAAGTTCAGTTCTTTAGTGACTAGGTGTCTAACCTCAGTCCCTACAATCTGTCTTTCTTGAGCCTGTGCAGTAATCTTATATTACAGTGTCTACTGTTAAACTTATGCCTTAAACTGAAGTTCTAGCTTGCAAAGTGACTGTCTTATATGTATCCAGAGTCCTATCTGAGTATTTCAGTGCCAAAAATAAGATGCTTCTGCTTTTACCCATTACCCCTTCACAGTAAACACAGCTAAGAGAGAGTAAGCTAAACTTGATTCCTTAAGTTTCTTCTACAGAAGTGTTTACTAAGGAGAAGTCAGTGACAACTGTACAAACCTACTGAAGGGTCTGATTCTACAGAGCCTTCATTAGAAATACGGTGATGTTTCACAAAGACAAGTAGGCACTATCCTTGATTCAAAGACCGTACAACCTAAATCTGACATGACACGATGTAGGTAGGACATGACTAGACAAAGGGGTGGGAGAGCCTAAGGATGATGATAATGCAGTTATTCACTAAGACCCCACTTCTGTGACTGGATCCATACAGTCAGATTTCAATCGACTCCTGAAGCCTGCATGGAGTCGCAGTAAAGTAAATGAAGCTTCGCACGCAGGGGTCCAATTGTGTGTGTCTGTACAATTGGGGTCTATAGCACATAGGCCTGATGGATCTGTTTCACTTTTTTTATTGCCTTATCTTCACTCACTTTCCACAGCAAGATGATAGAAAGTATTTTAAATAAGATATGTCTTTGCTAGTGATATACCAAAAGAAAAGAGTCCAGCTTGACGTTTGGAGCCCACGTTAAGTTTCCAGACTGGTAACTAGAATAAAAATCTCACTACCTATGAAGGAAAGTATATTTGGTACATAAATCATGGAGATACAATAGAACCTCCCAGTGTCACTTTTCGTCACTATTCAGAGTAGAACTGCATTTATACATATTAACAATGTGATCAAATTGTAGTTGTTATAGGAACAAAAACTTCGTATTTAACACTTAATTTTCAGCTATAATATTCCATTTATGTGGTGAACTTACTGTATTCTTTTTAAGAGAACTAAATGATTTCAACTTGCAGTGAGGTTTTGAAAATAGTAAAAGATTGACTACTTGTACATATAAAACTTGCATTCTATATTATGCTTATTTCAATGTTCCCACATGTCCAAGTACTCAGACAAATGAAGGTATATGTGAATTTATTTGAATTCTCATTGTAATAAACAATTATTTACTTGTGTGTGCACTTGAATTGGTAACTAAACTGATGTACTGTGCAAGTGTCGTATGCTATTTCCAAACTTCGCATTGCACACTCTTAGCAAAGCTCTTGAAATAGAAACATGTCTAATATTTTAGTGTTTAAAAAAACCCAGTCTTATTCTCCTCTTGTGCCCCTCTTCCCTGATCCTTAAAAGAAAAAATTACTTCTACTTTATCACCCTTCCTTCTTCCCTCCCCAGCAGAACATCAGGGTCTTAACATGATAAGGAGTCTTCATATAATTATAATGTAACTAAAATGTTGCTCCATCACTATTCTTTATGCATGTTTGAGCTAACATTTTTAGAGGTGCTCATCTGTGAGCACTGCCAAGTTGGAGTCTAGCTGGAAGGAGATTTGGCATCGTTAAGATTGGTGCTCCAATATCAGAGTTTTAAACTTTTCTGATCAATGGCCGTAGCTTTGTGTGTACTGATGTCAATGTTCTGTGTCAAATGCTAGAAAGTAAAGCATTCCATTGGAGTGAGCCTTTTTGTGTTTCCTCATCCATGACAGCCGTGAGGGTGGGTTCACAACAGAATGTAATGCTCTTGTGGACATGCTGTTTTCATGCACTTGACTTAGTAATAGGACTTGGCACATACGCATACTCAAAGAGTAATAACTTTTTTAAAGAGTGATCTCATGTCCTGTTCCTGCAGTTAATACACATTCTGCATTCAGAACTTATTTAAAAATTTTGTTGTGCAAGCCAGAAGAGATTTAATCTTTTTCTTCTAAAGTTGTATTAATTCTGTATTGCTAAGAGGGAAAAAATAGGGCAAATTTATTTTAGTATAAGAGACTGCTGTGAAATTGTGTACGTGCAGATTGGTTGAATAAAAAGGTGCCATTCCTACATTTGTCACTTTTCAGAATTGCACTGCAATTTAATGGCTTTGACTAGAGATTATTTTTCCTATGATAGGAAGTTTGGGTGTGTTGGGGCTTTTAATTTTTTATTTATGTATTGAAAATTTTGTATTCTCTTTCCAATTTGCCTGTCAGTTTTCAAAACGCAATATATCTGGTATACTGAATATTTTTTAAAATGGTGGAATTTTGTTTTGCAGAACATTATCTTTACAGACTATGCCTTTTGCACCCACAGATTTAGTTTAAACTATAGTGTTCCTCATTTATTTCTCTAGCCTTGCAAACAATTTGAAATAGACATCATGATGCTAATCAGTTTCATGCCATTGACCTTATCAATGGAGAAAGTGCTACTAGAGAGGAAAAACAGAATTTTAGCTCTGGCTGGTTTTCTCTCCTGGCTAGCTTGAAAGTGGAGTCCGGTGGCACAACTGAAGCCCCGGTTATGTGGTTGCATGTGATGATTTTAAAAAGTAAAAACTTCCTCTCTTCAAATGTGAAAATACCAGTGATATTATTTATACTGTTTAGAAATGTAACATTTATTGTCATTGCTTTTTAAATTTTTTTAAAAAAAAGTTTAAAATAAGGATTTAATTGCATTATGTGGAATTTCCACAGATGAGCTAAGTTCATGGATCCAGCAGTCTTTTAAGCAGTATGTTATGCAAGAGGCTAAACAACAGTTTGGTGAATATGATAAAGATGGTGATGGATTAGTATCTTGGGAGGAGTACAACATTCAAATGTATGACCGTCTAATTGACTTTGATGAGAATACTGTCCTGGAGGATCAAGAAGAAGAGTCATTTCGACAGGTAAGATACACAAGCACCAGCTTTCACAAACCATTGGCAAATGGCAGTGGTGTTAGATTAGTTACTCATTTTATTCTGTTATGTTGTTAAACACACAGCTAGCAAACATACTTAACATCTTCAGCTGTCTGGAATAGGTGAGTAGTTAAAGTGATAACAGAATTATTGAAGTTCCTGTCAACAAAATAAATGACAGAACAAGCCATATTTGAGAGTTGAGTGGGGTAGAAATATATTGGTAATGGAATTCTAGAAGTCACACCTCGGTCCCTCTCTTGACAATGTAGGATGGAAATGTAC
Organism: Mesoclemmys tuberculata; assembly: GCA_007922155.1. Taxonomy (NCBI): domain Eukaryota; kingdom Metazoa; phylum Chordata; order Testudines; family Chelidae; genus Mesoclemmys; species Mesoclemmys tuberculata. Next base: position 7,017,038 of record ML675621.1, read on the forward strand.
TGAATCAGACCAGTGACACATCTAGTCACTATCCTCTCTCTGGTGGTGGCCAGTACCAGTTGCTTCAGAGGAAGGTACAAAATACCCTGTAGTAAGCAGCTATGGAATAACCTGCTCATAGGGAAAGTTTCTTCCTAGCCCCCATTCATTAGAGTTTGGCTTATGCCCTAAAGTATGATTTCATATCCTTTCCTAAATTCTGCTGTTATGAGAATACTATTCATTGCTGTATATCTCCTGGTCCAGTGAGCTAAAGGGGAAAAAGACAAAATATTGTCCAAAGGAACTTTGTCCATGGCCCAGATATTATGGTGATGGTTGCTATAAAAATGAATAATCCAGTTTATAAAATTATAGATACATGAATTACATTTTATGCTGTAACCTATTGCAAGTGATAATGGTAGTGGAGCAGAATTTCACTGAATAAATGCTACATTATGCGTCCCTTTGCTATACAAAAGGCAAAGCAAGTTTATTGTCAAAATTGCTGACCTTCTCCTGAAGCAAGATTCTGTAACAAAGAATCTTCCTTCTGCTATACCAAGTAAAATGTCCAAATCTTTTGCATTGTTAATTGATTCAGCAGAGAATTATTGGTCCAGTCCAGTAAAGCACTTAAGCATGTGTTTAAGTGCTTTCCTGAATTGGGCCTATACCACGTATTACTTTGCTGCATTCTGACAGTGCATGTAGATATGTTGTACCCTTCAGCCAATTAATTTCACCATAGATCTGGTGTAAACAATGTTGGGACTGCTAGTACAGGAAGGCTGCTGACCCTGTGTATTATGATGTGTTAATTGGACTTGCTCTCAGAAAGGTTAGATAGCATGGTGCTGAAAAGTGACGATAGCCAAACACTTGCCTACCCTACAGTTCCTACTGTGGCTGAGAAATCTGAAAAGTTCCCTAATATAGACAATCTTCTAGACTGCAAGACCTTTCCCGGCCACATCTTTATCCATATCTCTCTACATCTGCTCTTCCAAGTCTAGCTTGTAAGTCTTCCCTCTCTCATCTCCCATATTTGGTATATATTTTGCTGCACAGCTGCTTGAAAAAATGCCTGCTTCCCTCTCCGTCCTTTATGGATTCCCTCTCCCTTTTAAATACAGCTCTAAATCTACTTTTACAATCAATACTCTTAACTGGTCCCCCCAAATTTTGATCACTATTTCATTGCTTTACAATGATCATTACGTACTTTATCCAGAAGTTCTTTATTTGTATTGTTGTAGCACTTACAGGTTAAGAATAAGGCTCCATTGTGAATAGATTTGTTGTTAGTTAACTTCTCTGAAGTATTTACTTGCGTATATCAATAGCAGAGAGGAGAGTGAAAAAGATATATTAAGAATCACCCATAGAAAAGTTTTGACTTCCATACAAGTTGCTTATTTGTAAACACATACAACAAAATTTGTTCCCAAAACAGCAGTAAATGAGTGTTTAAGTCCCTTTTACTTGGAATTTTTGGTGGAAAGGAAGTGTCAGCCACTATTCTTTAATTTAAAAATCATGAGTGCAATGGGTATAGACAGAAGCCCAAGCCCAAAGTAGATTTTCTTGGACCATGACTCTTATACATGGAGAGAGTGAACAAACTCAGAATAATTTAGCTGGTCCCTTAAATGCATAGCTATACTGCATTCTAAATAAACAAGACTTCTGTCAAATGGAACTGCCAACCAGATTAGTGACCATTAGTGTCAGATATAATAGATACATGGCACTTTGAGGAAGATAGAATTTTATCATACCACTCTAATAATTTGTTTTTGTCTTGGTTTCCCAGTAGTTGCCCCTACCCTTTTTCCATACTAGTGCAATATGTCAGTTTAATTATTGTAAATGATAGTGTGAGGAATAATCTCTTCCTCTTTAATAAGCATGATTATATTTAATGTATTTGTGAACTCTCATAGTTTGCTGTCATAGGATTACTTATCTCTACGTATTCTGAAATGTGTAATAGTTAATCCATTGCACCTATGTAACAACACCTTTTCATCTCAGGATCACAGAACACTTTACAAGCATTGATTAATCTTCAGACACGCTTAAGTGGATCAGTTATAAACATTCTGGACTTTTCCTTACTATACTTTCTTCAAAAAACCAGAATTGGTTTATGAGACTGTTCACTATTAAATGGAAGACAAACTAACCAAAACGTCAGGAAATGTGAAACGTTCTCATACTAACCCACCTGCATATATTGCATATTAACATGCTTATTTTAAAAAAGCATACACTAATCACACTTGTAACAGATTGGACAGAGTGAATTCTCTATTTGAACTATATGCAGAAGCAATGTGCCTGATTCTTCCTTACATGAAAGAATCCATAAATCCCTCTGACCAGTAAGGGGTCTTTACATTTATACTCTCTTTAAGACCTTTATACTGCCAGAGCTGTTATAGAGGCCAAGTGTAAATGAAAATCCAGTGCATAAGGTGAAAAGTTTTAAAGGAAAAGTTCTGAAGTAGTAATGGTTACCATGATGATCATTGTACTATCCTAGGTGGTTTGGGGCTCAATTTATGCAACTAGCCATGAGCTAGAGTAGTGCTTGTAGTTGGATTGGTGAATTTTGGAGGAGTAATGTGTGTTGAGAATACATCTGCTGGTTGGTCTGGGCTCACTACCTCTCTTTCATTTGAGGTCTGGGCCAGGAACCTGTTTTAAAGTTCTGTCCTTGGAGTCTACAAGTAGTAAGTTTCCATATGTGCACTTCTTGTAATAAATTACCTTAAATCAAGAGCACTGGTCTCGTACCTCTGCATGAACTACATTAGTATAGACATAACATGGGTATAACAGAACATATGTGAAACAAGGTAATACTGTGTTTTCTAGCTGAAATCCTATAAGGCAGTTACTGTAGATGTCTTTGTTCTGCTTCATTAAGTGATCTAATGTGGTCTGTTTTCTGACAACTTTTTTTTTAAGCTTCATTTAAAGGACAAGAAGCGTTTTGAAAAAGCCAATAGAGATGAAGTTCCTGGTCTGAATCTGAATGAATTTATTGCTTTTGAGCATCCTGAAGAAGCTGACTATATGACGGTAAGACTCAGGAAAAATCATTTCTTCCAAAGGCGAATGTAGATCAAGGCTGCACCTTTTAATGGTTGTCTTTAGCCCAGTGAACCTTGGAAAACTTGCTTGTGAACAATTACTCTTTCTTTCTGTTGAAGAACATACATATATATGATGTGTAAAATTTCTTCATCTTCAGTCTTGGGCTTTAGGAACCTGCCTGGTAGTTTTGTGTTAAACTGTCATGCAAGAGTTGGGTTTAGATGATTATCTTGGGATTCTCCCCTTAGGACGAGAGTAATGAAGAAGAATGTTGTTTATGATAGAGGAGTCATGTCTAGCTTGGAAAAGAGTCCTAATCAGAAAGGTGTAGATCTTAAGAAGGAGCCTTTGGCATGGGAAACAGTTAAGTGAAGGGAATCTTCAACCCTCCAAAAGTGATGCAGAAGGGTCATGTTTCTGACCACAGATAAGCCTTTGATTTGATGCTAGTGGAGATGAGGTCATAAATTACTGCATTTAAAAAAAATGAGTCTGCATGCAAACATAGCAGACCTTATTTCACCTTGCACTGTTGTACACACAAGCCAGGTTGGGAAAAACTGTTCAGTGACTTGTCAAGACATGCTTAGTCCAAATCAGTATGGTTGTCCCAATTTTACTTTGTAACCATGATGAATCTTAAAATTAAGCCATATTTGTGTGTACTATATATGTTTGTTGTGGAGTTTACTTATTGGTATTCAGTGTTATAAGCATCAGTTTTATGAAGATTAGTAATGCTTGCTGACTGTAGGCGAACATAGCATCTGGGGTAGAACAGAGAAACAAAATAAGCTAATACAGGTCTGTGGTACTTTCTACTACTCTGGAAAGGCCTAGGAATTCTAAACATAGATCAGCAAATAGTAAGTTAATGTTATTCACTTGAATTGAAGGGGTTGGGTTGATCAGACCTGAGGGAGAATGTGAGGTTTCCTAGCCTGATAAAACAGTTCTAGGTTAAAAGTAAGTTCTTAATTTCAAGATGAAGGATGCATTTCAGCTGCTTATATTACCTAATGATGCTTTTGATTAAAAAATTACTTAGATAATATAAGTTAATTTTGAACTGCTTTTAAAGAGATCCTGTCAACTTGAAATCTCATCAGTTTCAACAAGTGTAAAGTTTTAGGAACTACACTAATCCCTGTATCTTCATGCCAACTTTTGTGGTTTTACAGTCATATTTCCCTATTCCTTTCAGATGTTTTCTTTTTCCTATTTCTGTATGAAAGATTGATACAAACAGTAAAACTGTTTCTTTTGAGAGCATGTTAAATCAAATGAAAGAAAATCCCAATCTTTCAGTTCTAGTAATTTTAAATGGTTATAGTAGATGAAACATTTTCAGTCACAAGTATTTTTGTTAAATGGGTGTCTCTTTAAATTATCACTTGAGGACTATAATTTTTTAATCTAATATGCTGAGGATTTTGTTTTAAAACTACTCTTTCTTGCCAAGAAATTGGAGAGAGAGCTTCTTTATAGAACATGTAATGTTTAATTCTTTGCTACTTCAGAGCCAGCCACAAGAGGGAGCAGAAAGCAAACCTGGCATCAGTTTGTGTGACATGACTGGTGATTATTGTTGAACAAACAAAGCATAGCAAAACTAGACAAGCAGGCATGTTGTCTTTAACTCTGTTGGAAGACATAGTGTCCAAGGCAGACTATAAACTTGTTAGGGAAACTTTTTTAAAAATTATCAAAGGTATTTACCATATTGGAAGCAAGAGAAAAAAGAAAAGGAACCATTTTGTTAAAATATGTGGCACTGCTCCTCTTCAAATTTATATTTCACATATATATCTGATTGTCATTAATTCAATCCCAGGCTTCCAAATCCAACCATCCCTTTTGGGTATGATTTTGGTAAAATGTAATTGCATTAAAAGTCAAATGACTATGCAATTTGAACTTATTTCCCTTCAGGTCTGGACTTGTAGCCATTTTAATTGTTGCACTGTTCTACACCAAAAAAGAAATTTGTTTGAAACAGTTTTTAGAATATGGGATACATTCTTAGCCTGATAAAATGATATATTGCTGGGTTTTTTAATACGTTTTAACCAACTAATGTTTCTTTCATATAAACATGTGCACACAAAAGGAATTTGTCATTCAGGAGGCTTTAGAAGAACATGATAAAAATGGTGATGGATTTGTGAGCCTGGAAGAGTTCCTTGGTGACTACAGAAGAGATCCAAGTAAGTAAAAGGTGTGTGTGGCGGGGAATGAACAGCAGATTCTTGGTGCTTTCTAGTGGGTAGTGGTTAGTTGTTTCAAACTTCTAACCAAAGAACATCCCAAGGCTCTGGGTACCCTTGACCCTCATTTTAAAAACCAGTACAAACAAGTGGAGTCTAGCCAGGAGCACACCATCTTAGCGCCTTTTCCTCTCATTTTTGGGTATGTTTAATAGCAGTTGTTAATGTAATGTCCATTTCCCTTTTGCTATTGTCCCAGACAATTACTACACCAGAAATGTAATAAAACTAGGCTACAGCATTATTACTAGATCACAACTCGGAGGCTGCCCACCAATAACTCAGGGACAACCTTCCTTCCATAATTGGTACCACTTGGGGAAAGCTGCCATCAGCCTCCATCATTGTAGGGACCCCTTTACATAGGTTAACGGTATAGGGGAAAAAGTGGACCCTCACTTTTACCAGACATTAGGCTTCCCATCTGCTTTCTCCACTTTCTTTAGGGGATGCTGTCCCCTAATCCTGCTCCTAGCTTTCGTTTATCATGACACTGGACCTGAAATTAATATGCACCTGCACTGGGCACCTGCGAAGTTGAAACAACATGAACAATTTACCCACCGGGTCTCAGAGCTGCTATGGGGAAGATGGAAAAAACCTACGCCAATCTGGCAGTGAGGGAAATTCCTTCGCAGCCCAAATAAGACAACCAACATGATGCTTACAGTAAGGCCCAGAAACACCAGATCTAGTCTAATCCCAATAGTGTGAGGAAGATGAGAGCTGTTGCTCTCGGGTCAGAACAGAACCTTAGGCAGGGAAAATGGCTTATGCCATTTAAGTGCAAGGGACTAGTGAATCCAGTCAATCAGCTAGGAATCTTTCTGGACCCCTCCTTCCTTCTCTTGCTACACGCCTTTCCCAAGCCCCTAAGGAAAGGGGAGTGATGTGCTTGGAATCCTTAAAGGGGCTTCCTTTCCTTGCTGTTCCAGACAAAGCCTTCCCACCTCTGAGTTTTAGGTTGAGGGAGGCATTTTTGATGCTTCCATACTGCAAAAGGGAGGATAAACTTTAAAAAAAATAGTAATTATAAAATCACAGATTGTCAGGGATGCCTCAGAAGCAGCTATCAGTACCTGCTGGAACTACTTTGGGCTCATCTTTTGAAAGAGCTAGTTTTCAAGCAAAACTTGACACCTCTGCCAAAAGGATAGTTTATAGCAACGTGAGTGTTGATTATTTCATAATTACAGCTTGCCCCACCTGAAGATACTGTTTCTGCAGCCTCCAGTTGTGATGTAAGTTTGACTTCAATAGCAAGGGCTGCTGATCTCAAACAAGAGCCTGTTTGCATACAGACATCCTCTTGAATGAGAAACAAGAAAAGAGACCTCACCCATGCCTTATGTACAGTGGAAGCATGTCTGTTTCTGAATAGATTATTTTGTCAGTCTTCTGTGTGATGTCAGTCATTTTTGATGATTTTCATAAGGTTCAGCATGTTGATCTGTCAGCTAAGGCTTCACTGTCACGTTTCTTAACAGACAAAATTCGTATGACAAATGGTTATTCTTTTAAATAAATTATTGAAGAGGCAGATAAAGGTGTAAAGTAATTGACGCTATCTAGACTGCCAAATACACAAAGTAAAACACTTTTCTCCTGTCTCCATTAGATTAATCGAAGTATTACAATTTTAAGTAAACGCTTTGAGACAAAAGTGTGATGACTGAGTTGATTGTATCCTTTGTTACATTTCTTTAATTTTAAGTTTGCAACCTTAAGTGTTCCACTATTGTAGGTTTTATTTTGAATTCTGTTGACATCCATGGGAACCCTGGGCAGTTTTGTTGATGTAAATCAAGGAGAATTATCGGTAATGCTTGCACTAGTGAAATTACTTTTTGAAGTTGGCATTACCTAACCTTAAACTAGTAAATTTTTGCATTAAAAAAAGGTGAAAACAGTTTAAGATACTGAATCATCTCAAATTTGCAAAATATTTTTTATTTAGCTGCAAATGAAGATCCAGAATGGATACTTGTAGAAAAGGATCGATTTGTGAATGATTATGACAAGGATAATGATGGAAAACTCAACCCTCAAGAATTGCTGACTTGGGTAGTACCTAATAATCAGGGTATTGCACAAGAAGAGGTATGAATTGATTTGATGGCTTTTGTTTAGACAATGAAACTTCTTGAAAATGTTGTGCTACTATGTAAAATGACCAAATATGTACTGAGTTAATTTGGTCTATTGTACAAAAAACAGTCTATTTTACATCTTAGTAACTGAAGAATATCACCTAATAATACTTTTCATAAAATTCTTATAAAATTATGAACAGTTTAACAAAGAATGAAAATTGTTACAAAAATGTTGCATATTGGAGTTTCTATGAACTATATGAATGCTGGTCAGAGTGTAAAATTAATAGTGGCATTCCTTAAAGGTGTAAATAGTCAGTCTGGCTTGATGGAAGATAGTAGTGTTTTTTAGCAAAACCATGACAAATTTTTCCCAAGTGATGGATAGGTAACATGACTGACTAAATACTACCAGAGACCATAACGTGAATCTTTCGATAAAATTTATATTAGTCTTTTCAAAACAGGAACTTGTTACCCTTTATCTAGCTGGGTAAATTGCTACATCTATGACTTGGGTAGTAGAAACCTATGTACATAAAACCAAAACAGTATCTAAGTATGCCATAATCCATGACCCAGTAATACAAATTTAAAATTAATCAGTTGAATCGTATAATGTGCTATAAGAAGTTAAAATGGATTCTTCGTCTACTGTTTTTCCTTCCTCTTATTTTTTTCCAGCAGACAATTGAAGCACTTAGTGTCCCAAAACGAAATTCTTTGTTTTGGTAAATGGTCCTCACTATGACTGAGTACTGCAGATAGGAAGAAACTCTATCTCCTTATCCCTAATAATTTTACATTAGTTACCCAACTGTTCCTTCTCTTGGCTGCATCAGAGCATTTGATATTTCAGATAAGAGGGAAGAAAGTGTTCCCCTTCCACATTTAGATCACCTTTTGTTCTCGCCTTAGAGACAGACAGCACGTTCTGTGTCAGAAAGCGTAGCACGTTCTCTGGCTTGGAAAGCATGGTTACTGAAGTGCCACCTCTTAATTATATTTGTCATGTTGTCAACAGAAAAAAATAACTTGGCCAAGAGCCCAGTATTGGCCCTCAATGTATCTGGCCTTTTTTGAAATATGTTGCAAAATGGTTGAAATAACATTTCTGCAAAGATACGAGTCCACTAAATCTCTGCCAACAGGAAACCTACTATCCGGATATTTCTTGCCCGAACCTGACATTTCAGGCTGCTCCATTCTTTGTTCAAGGATCATATTATTCTTGCTGAATAACTGGCTTTGTGTGTCTATATATTTTCTTTAAATCCTGTGTAATCTTGTAACTTTCCAGTAACTTTTTGTTTTTTAAACTGACACCTTAATTTTCCAGGAGGCCATAGCATTTTGCAAGATCTATCCTGGCGAGAATTTCAGTAAATTTTTTGTATCAAGGTACCTGCCGCCCTTTCCTGTACCAAGAGCTCATCTAAAACTTTCACTCTAGAGAGAAGATGATACTGAATGAGTCATTGGATGCTGTTTGAAAGTTGTTCTTTAGTTGCATTTTCATATTTGCAAGTGATTTGTATGTTGCTTGACCACTAGATTACCAGTGGCTCATGCATTCACTCCCTTTGTGCTTTAGTAGTATGATAGCCTTGGTCCCTGCAAAGTGTCATACATTTTTTAAAATATTTTTGACTGATTTTACTGATTTTTCCTTTGTGAGATATGTGAAGTAGTTTGCATAATACCAAAAAACAGTTGGTCAGCTGAGACAAACCAGTAAAATCAGGGATAGTACAACTCCTTAATTCACCATTTTGTGTGTGTAACGTAACGTCGTGTGAAAACCATCTAACGTTTCAAAACCTTCAATCCAATACCTATCCAATAAAGACTAAATACTGCATTTCCAAGAAGTAAAAGAAGACAACTTCTGTGCTAGGTTATAAACTTTTGTCTTTGAGACTCATAATGAAACGTGTTTGGCTTTTAAGCAGAACTTAATTGTCATATGTGAGACCTGCTTAAAACTCATTGCAAGCTATGGCTCTTCAACATTTATTTTTTATCTTACTGCTTAATTTACTTTCTTCTGTACTATTTAAGTGAAGTGAGGATTAGGATTGTACACTCTGCAAACTATCTACTGTAGTTGCTGAGCACATGGTTGTCTGGTTTGTTTTTTGTTTTTGTTTTTGTTTGACTTTAAAATGGCTGTCTCAAACACTTCTGAAAATCAAGGTTTTGCTTTGGCCTTGAGTGTAGACGAAAAAGTGACAGCAAGGTTGAAGCTCTTGCGTATGTATACATATCCCTTGGACAGATGCAGCTTTATGAACTGTTATTTCACCACTTCCAAGGTTGAAAGTAAAAGTATTTTCCTGTTTAATTGGAAAGTTTTATATATTTTTAATGGGAAAGCGTGTGTGATGATTGAATCTGCTTGTCGTATTTTGAAATTTAGAGGGTTTTTTAACAGATCATAAACATATAAATATCCAGCTGCAGTGCTGTACCTCAGATACTTTAAACTAGGCATCTTCAAATGCTGGAGAAATATTGACCCTGAGATTTGTAACTTTCTTATGCAAACCATTAACTAGGTCAGAGTTAAAGAAGAAAATTATGCAAGAGTGACCAGCAAATTAGGGATGTCCAAAACTGAAGGCATGAACATCTACAGCTTCACCAAAAGAACTCTCTAGCTGAGAGTTGTAACAGCTGTGCATCAGGCACAGAAGGGGACATTTGACACATGCTGACCAGTGGATTATATACTTCCTCTGCGAGTTCATTAGAAGCATCAGAGGAATTCAAATCCTGAATGAGGCCTCACTTATGTGATGGCTGCCATCTTAATCTGAGGTCTGAACTGGAGATCTCCAGAGGTAAAAGTCCAGGTGCCTATACACTGAGCTGAAGAGCCAGGTACTGTGGTTGGGAAATGTAACAGGCTTATTCTCTGTGGATCTGGCAGAAAGGGGAATGTGTAACACACATTGACCAAGGGACTATACAAGAAACTTGCTCTTCCAATAAGATTCTTCACTGTATTTTGCTATTTGTGGAGATTTGTTTTAATACCATTATCTATCCACACACTAAAGCTTCTGCTTGGTATTGGTAAGTTGCTGTAGAATTGAGTAAGGCTAGACAAATCAGCATTGTCACTTTGCTACGTGACAGAAAACTGTGAGAAAACAACCCCATATTCTAAATGTACAGTTTTGACTAGTAAGGGAAAAATAAGTGTTTTTAAACATAAGAAAGGAGATGATTTTTTTCGTTCAGAGCTGACAGACGTGTTACAACAGTCCCTCTAACACTAATGGCAGGAATTTGACAAATCAGTGCTAAAAGCATATTTATAAATGTTACCATCAACTTACTGGACAAAACATTTTGTTCCATTTATTTTAAAGGCTCTTCATCTGATTGAAGAAATGGATTTGAATGATGATAAAAAGCTCTCTGAGGCAGAGATTCTTGAGAACCAGGATTTGTTCCTTACAAGTGAAGCAACAGATTACGGCAGGCAGCTCCATGATGAACGTTTCTACCATCAAGAACTTTAGTTTATTCTTTTGTGATCTACTTTGCTGTCTCTGTGCCAGAACTATAATTTTTATTTAGAGTACTCAAATTTATAACCTACATTGTAATTTTTACATTGTGTGATTATAATAGACTAGGGTTTGTGTAGATGTTAATTAAGATGCATTCTAAATTTAATTACTTTTGCAAGTTTTCATGGACCTTTTCAGCCTTAAACTAATCTGAAATATTTAGTATTCCTTGAATTGCAACAGTGGCATCTGAAAAAAGTAGAAACAACCTTAAATCCATATGTTTAGCACTGCATTATGAAATGAGTTGCACTGCCCTAGTTGGAGTCTGAATGATTCTGAAAAAAAGTTTTAGTGCGTAGTAAGCAAAACATTACCAATAGTTTATTGAGATGATTAACATTTCCATAAGTTGAGGGTGTGGGAGGAAGCAGCACTGTTTAAAGGCGTTTTGTTTAATATTCCTGGAGGAACATTCAGAAGGATTAATACCTCAATTGTTCAAGAGGTTTCTGCTTATTTTAAATGATTTCTAAAGAGGGTCTTAATTGTACGATATAAAACCTTATATTTTTGCATCTGTACAGATAGTAATTATTAATGTATAATTCTACATCATTAGAGGTACATGTGGTATTTCAGTGTCAGAACCCTCTTTGTCATATTAAAACAGTTAAAGGCTCCATCTTTCTTTTCTAAAATTATTCCGAATGTTTGATCACCTAAAGTAACTACTGTAACTTAGATGGTGTACTGTAGTATATTTATTAAGGGATAATAGAAAAGGTGCCTCCTCAGAGACATTAAAATTTATCGTTTACATTATTGCCAATGAAAACTTTGGTATTCCTCTCTCTGCTGTGCATTAAGTGATGCTCTGTCCCTTTTTTCTATGCCAATTAAGAAAAATATGAAATAACTAATATAATCCCTTATTTCTATTACCTTCAGCGGAGTGAAACTCCACCCATGGAATCAGGTAGCATCCTCAACCATTATGTACTGAACATGTCATCTGAACTTGACAGAAGATTCAAGAAGAGCTAAATATGCATTTGACATTTTTCTGACTAAAACCTGGAATTATGGAATAGGAAGGTTGTTTTTTTTTTTTTAAATAAAAATGGAATGTTGAGGTAAAATAAACTGCAAAGAAAGCAGTGATTCTACAGTCATATCACTAATATTTTTAGAGTAATTACCTAACAGTTTATTCTGTTGGGGTAATACCCCATGAATAGCATTAGAAAAGTGAGACACCCCTGCTATTAAGTAGTAATCTGAAACTGAGGATGAAAACTTAAGTACCAGGAGAGTTTAAAAAAAAAAAAGCCTTTGAAAATTGAGTGATGGAGGTTACATTTTTTCCTTTACAATTTTGTAATAAAACCTTAGAGCATGAAAAATGTGTTAAAGGAAATTATGTAGACACTACAGAACTCCATCATATCCTACCCAGTTTTTCTTTTTCTTGGAAATAGAGTTCATTCTATTCCTGCTGACTTTAATTATTTGGTCACACCTTTTAACTTCTATTTAAGTATAGCATGAGTTGCAGACTGTTTTTTTAATAGTATTCAGAAAAAGACTTTCACTTGATAACCACTCAACTCTTTCTGCTAAACATACATGCCCATATGAAAATGTTCATGATCAAATATATACACATTTTGGAACATGGCACAGCATGGTCTATTCCATTGATGTTAACAGATTTGAGTTAATTTATGTAGCACAGACAGGTTCCAGAACACTAATTTGACACAGCAAAGTGTAAAGACTCAAAAACATCCTTTTTTGCACACAGACTGATGCAAGAGACAACCATTATGGTTTCATTTAAGAGCTATACATGGTTAACATTGCATATTGAAAACCCCCAAGTTTTATTTGGGGGCAGGATTAAAATTAAGTAAAGAGAATTTCCAAGTGAACTACTGGTTTGTTTTCTGGCTTTTCAACAGCTGAATGTTCTAGTTCATGAACTAGAGTCAGCAACCAAATAAGAACTGCTATATGGGTCATACCAAAGCTAAGCACCTTAAATTGCTTAGAGATATTTAATTTTTTCTATGCATATTTAATAAAGCCCTCTTACACACATACTGTTGTTGTGTTGTACTTTTCTAGGTTTTTTCCTTCCTCTCAGCTCCTCTTCTCTTTTTTATTGAGTAAAAGCATGCATTTTTTTGATGGTTTGCTTATCAATAGTATTAATGATTCTCAGAACAGCTCATGACATTCTGAGTGGTGGTTTCAGTAGGTGGTCCCTTGATTTGCTATCTATTTGCAAAGCATATGTGATAAGGACAAAATGGCTTTTAAAAATAGTGTTGTTGACACATTTAACAACATGCTTAACATTCTCATTCCTTACCAAAATGGTAAGTTTTGAGTTGGAAACTAATACATTAGAGTGTACTATTTCAGACTCCAACTTTTAATTAAGTGTTAAAAGTGTAGACTAGCTTCAGTCAATTTGTTTGAAATTTGCTTTTTGAAAAATTCATCTCTGGCATGTTTCACTCAGGTGTCCACTTTTACAGTCTAGGGCAAGTCTCAACTATAAAATTAAGTCAATCTAAGACATGGTGTACACTGTAGGGTTAGGTTAATGTAAGGCAGCTTACCTTGACCTAACTACAAGCGTCTACACTAAAATGAAGCTCCAACTAACTAGCTCCATCATTGTGAGAGATGTAGTGCTTAGGTCAAGGCAGAGTCCGTGTAGACACTGTTGCTTACATCAGCTATTGCTGCCTTTTCAGAAGCCATCCCACAAAGCTCTACGCTGACCGCTAACTTGGTGTAAACACTCCGGGTGAGGATGTGCACCGCTGTTACAGGGAGGATAGTGTGGACATGAAAAAGCCATTTAATTGCTGTTGGCTGCATGCTGACATAACTTAGGTCAATTTAATTTTGTAGCATAGACCAGGCCTCAGTTAGAAACCATAGAAAGTGCAAATGCAACACCAGCAATAATGTGGCTAAGATCTGGAATAACTGAACACTACGGAATGTAGTTAAATGCAAACACTCTTGTATATTTAATTGGGAACATACGGATAACATTGGGCCAGAAGAAATTCAGTCTTTTGTGCTGCTTTATCATGAATCCCAATTTCTCATTATTCTCTTACAGCCTCTTCAGGTAATATTTAATGAGGCAGCATCATATGCTTTGCTAAAATCTAAATATATTACAGCTTGTGTGTGTTAATTTTGTAATTTCACCAAAACACTCAATCATGTTTGGCAAGATCTGTTTTTTATAAATCTCTGCTTCTTATTGGTCATGGTTCTACAATCTTCTGGAAGTTTTATATTTTTAGTTCTTCTGCCCCATCAGATGTGAAGAAACTTGCCATCCGGCATTTCTCTGCAAGCCTCTAGGAGAAAAGTTAGGGCCCTTTATTATCTGACCCAGCAAAATATTTAGCCTAAACCAGGAAGAATATGTGAAAAGATTAAAGCAAGATGAGTGGAATAGCAAACCAAGGTATAGAAACTATATTGCACAGTTCAGTTTCTATGCAAGAGAATGAAAATCTTGTTTTTCTCTTTTTATTCTTTTTTGTAAGCTAATGATTTATAGTCCAATTCGGTTTACTGCAGTCTTAACCAGATTGAAAAATGGTGCTCCTGCTGCTTTCCCGTCTAATAAAATAATTTTATGAGCTGCAAAAAGCAAAGCACCCAATTACACAATGAAAATCGGTAATTCTAAATGCCAGATACAGTCATTAATAGATTGGTAGTCAGTTGACTGCTTACATCCATTTTCAATGAGCCCCAGAGAAAACTCATGCAGACTTATTTTTTTCTGATAATATGCTTGTTAAAATAATTTGGCTTTAGGAGGGGACTGCTAATATTACTTTAATTAATGAACAAATTCATTTCCCCTTACTTTGATCAGAATTGTGCTTTTATAGTTCCACTTAGTGATTAAACTTTAGAGAGACAAGATGAGTGAGGTAATATCTTTTATTGGACCAACTTCTGTTGGTGAAAGAGAAGATTTTGAGCTACACAGGGCTCTGCTTCAAGTCAGACCTGAATGTTAACTAACTTTGGTCTGACACATTAAAACTAAATGCTAAGCAGGAAAGCTACATGTACTACTGTAGATCAGTACTTCAGGTCAGACCTGAAGAGCTCCATGTAGCTCCAAAGCTTGTCTCTTTTCTAAACACGAGTTGGTTCAATAAACGATGTTACCTCCCTCACCTTGAGTCTAATATTCTGAGATGAACATGGCTACAACGATTAAACCTGGTTATAGAAGTTGTTCTACTTAATCATTAAACCCCTGTATGAATTAAGACCACCTTAATTCTGAATGAGAGTCCACATGTGTTTAATCAGTTTAACTAATCCACCCCTTGAGTTAATGCAGATTAATTTTTCTGAGTGTCACCATGTAGATAAGTCCTGTGTCTTCATCTTCCAGGAATCACGCTGCATTGTACTGAGATCATTCCTTGGATAAACTTGCACGAGGGAGCTGCAGAGATTACTGCTCCAGTGACTAAATGACTTGCTAAAACACAATAAATAGGAAAATTTCCTCTGCTTGTTCTGAAATCCCTCCATTCATTAACACACCAGATTGGTGCAATTTCCGCCTCCTTGGCCTCCCCCACCCCCAGCATCCTGGAGCTCTGGATGAACACTACCTTTGTAAATGTAGCAGGTGAGGAGTGCACAGGGAATGTAACATGACAGCATCTAGAAAGAGCATTAATTTTATGAAGCTAAGGTTTGTGAAATCTGACCTAGTTTGCCAGAGCACAGAGCAGCCTGCATGTTAAAAACCTACCAAAACAACACACTGCACTGCACCCAAAATCCTCCTGGGGAGACGACGAGAAATAGAATGAACCTCACGACATATGATTCACATCACTTAATACACTATTGGTAGGTGCTCAAATTCTATGGAGAAGACAACAGAGGAGGAAACTATAGACTAGAACAGAACAGCTGCTGTTTCTGTTGAACAATACAGAATGTGTCTTATGTACATAGACAAGGAGGAACGAGGAGTACCTCTACACTGACCATGTCTATACAAAGGATAGGGAAAATTCTGAATGTTTCTGTATCTTACAAAAATACTATTTTTATAGTTTCCCCTCTCAAGCGATCCATTCCTCACCTGCCTACATGTACCAGAGTCTGCCGCCAGCAGCCACAACGCAAGAGATCTCTCTATGACTGGACTTTGCGGAAATTTATCTGAATTTTGTTAACTTTGAAGTTACGTTTGTCACAGCATGCGGGCTAGTAATATTATTTCTCTAGACTTAACGCAACTAAAAAAGGGGACGCCTATGGAAAGTCCTAGGTGCTATGTCACAAATTATAAAACAAAAATAAAATGAAATAGCAGTCTCCACCCAACAGCCAGCAGAAGACAACTCCTCCACCCCAAACACAAAATTCACTCCCATCAAATTCAATCCACCACGCCATACCATGCAACCAGATATGTTTTGCAGTGTGTCTTGAGTGCTGCCAATGGACTGGAATGGGAGCTTGTTTGTGGAAAGTGCTTTGTCACTAGCGCCTTGAATCTTAAATTAAAGGGTATCCAGTTTGAGGGCTTTGATGTCATACTAACACCAGTTGTGTTCAAGAAGAGAAAGGTGGGCTCAAAAGCTGGAAGGTCCTAAGCGATTTATAATTAAGGATTTTAGGAGCTGTATTTTTTCCTGTGTAGGCTGTGATTTCATTGCCGTTGCTTCCTGTGGAAGGTGTACTGACTGCCTGGGGGTCCACCTAGCTCCTTTTAGGTGCTTTCCAATGTACCTGGAGCGAACTGATGAAGAAACATAGTAGCATGCTTTAATGAAGATATGTGCATAAAATGTTCCCATCTTCATTACATATTATTATTTTAAAAAACCAAAAGGCTCTCTCAATCAAAGGGCACTGCTCTCTGCTTCTATATGGCTGATGCTCAAGGCACTAATAGAGAAATACAATCAGAAATGGTACTTAAATAATTTGTTCATTTGTCAACTAATTTTTATCCTTAGAGTCCTCACTGTCTGCTTTAACCATTATGTTGTTTATACTTAATGCAATCAAGCAATGTTTTCCGTAGCAATGGCATCCCAATAGCATATGCTGCTTATTTATTACACTAAGATTGGTCCTTTAGCACCAAGAAACTAACGGTAGGAAGGGCAAAAATTTGCCAGTGCACCTGACAGTCTTGGGAAAGCGATTGTGTCAGAGACAAATATCTGATTGTAATGGACGAAACCTGCTGATGATTTGTGAAGCAGCAGGTGCCAGACTGTGACACCTGGGAAAATTCTTTACCAATCCCAAATTTGGCAATCAGTTCAATTCTGCACATGAGGAAGAAACACCATAGCTAAGTATCTAAAGTTGTGTCCTAACATACTGTTAGGTTTATATAAATTATCCATTTTTTCTTTAATTCCCTTTATGTGGACTCTACCATGCAGTATTTCCCTTCTTCCTAAATGGTCTTTAACTGTACTGAATTTTACCTAACAAATCAGTAATGACAAAATATACATATCACCATTGTGGTATTTAGGGTGGAGGCCCCAGTCTGGGAAAACTATATTTTTGAAAGGAGCAGTAAATTCATATTTTGTTTTAAGATAAAAAAATTGAAGGTGATTAATCAATCTACAAAGGGTTTGTTAAAAATTAAAAAAATGTGTATATTTAAAAAGTTTTAAAGTAGCTAGAAATCATTCTCTCAATAATGATGGTAGAGAGAGACAAGAAAGAGCAACATCAATGGAAAAACCAGACCTAATTACTTAAACATCTGAAGTATGATTCAACCTGATCAACATTTCTAGCATTCATACTTTGCAGAAGGGAGAGTAGTTGGTGCCCAAATGCTACAAATACTTTTACCATATGATGGTGGAAACAACTGTTACTTTTTCTGATGCTTTATATATTTAAGGGCATGTTTGTACGACAAAATATTTCCGTGAATATATTCTAAAACAGGTGGAGATATTTAATTAACTGATTTGTTCTGAGACTAAACAGCTACCCAGTGTCTGAAGTGTGATACATTTATGTTATTGTGTCTTTGTCTGAAAGTCAAGAAAACAGTTCTGTAAATGGACAGACAAAATTTACAAATAATAAGCAAAGTCTATAATCATTTACATTTTCAAAAAATGAAGCATATTGTTTTGATTTTCACTGCTTTTTAAACCAAATATGTTATCATTTGACTTGCTACATCTCTACAGTTTAGCTGTTCTGCTCAGATGGCATAAAATTAGGCATTTAATAAAAATGTTTCTTAAATGAACATATTTTTAGAAAATTTTGTTTTCCTAAAGATGCCAAAGTAACCTGAGCTAATATTTATAATAGTTTACTTTGTTCATTTTTCAGAGCATCACAGAGGAAAATATTAATGCAGGGAGAATACTGTACAATTCCAAAAATTCCTGTTGAGTATCTAAAAGATGATTCTAGTTACCACTTTTAGCAAAGAATCAATTCACAGATATTATTTATATTTTTCAGTCACTGCATACCGTTTTAAATTAGCAATTGACAAGAGAGATGAGCTTGATGAGAGAGATTAATGAATACGATTGCGGCCTAATTAAGTCATCTTGTCTTTCTTCCTGTGGCTAGGACAAGGGATATTTTAAAGTGGGCCAGACGTCAGGTGATATAAACTGGTGTAACTCAGAATGAAAGAAGCTATGCCGGTTACACCAGGTGACAATGTGGCTCAATATGTGCTTTAACTATTTTATATCTAGTTGTAATTCTCTCCCAGAACACAGATGAGCTGAGGAAGTGTAGCCCTCCATCTCCCAGGGACAACATGTACATGAGAAAGTTCTGCAATCTCTTCTTTCTTTTAGTCATTGATGCAAAAATTGGGAATGTTCTAAGAAAGACTAAAATCTCGCAAGCTTATTAGAATATGCACCTGTAGTGTCTGATCTTCTGTGAACTGAACATCTTGGAATTCCACCAGGGATGAATGTTTCCATCTCTGTGATGCCTCTTGTACCTCCAAGGAAGTTTTCAAAGCATGAAAGCAAATCAGATGTTCTACCTACACTTAAGAAGGAAGTGTATGCACAGGCTTTTATGAGCCAGGTTACAGAATTTGATTCCCTCTCTCTTGCCCACCAGACACTGAACTTTTTTCCAAGGAAGGTTTGTTTTAAGAACAAAGCTTTCAGAAAGGCATTAGTTAATTATGAATAAATCAGGGAAGTGTTAACTGATTTTTATAAATGTTTTTGCAACTTGGTTTCTGACAACATCTAGTTGGGTCCACTGAAAAGTTTTCTGCCTTCATTTAGACTTTAGTGCCCTCCCCTCAGGGAGTATTTGAGGTAGAGTCAGAGCAGAAAAATCTAATTTACTTATACTACCAGTGAATTAACAGCACCAGCTGAGAACATAGGGTTTTATGGGTAACCAGGCCAAGGATAAGGACATTTGAAGCCCAGAAACAAATCACTGCCACACAGGGACAGAGCAGCACTCTGTTAAAGACTTTATGGTCATGAGGAATGTTGATTCAAAAAGAGGAGTCACTAATATATGTGGATGATAAGTAGAAAGGAAATGGATTGCTCCTGATATACCAGAGACCTAGAAATAAAACCTTAGGTAGATTGTGAAGGTTAGGGTGAATGACTGGCACATAAACAGTTTGAATACCAAGCGCTGATTAAATGTTTTAAAGTTACTTCTGCTAATGACAGCATGGTTGCCATTTGTGAACATAAAATATTTCCGAAAAAGCTTGGCAACAACTATAGGCTTTTTCCAGATGGTAGCCATGTACGCCATGTGTGCAGCAATCTTACAAGGGGAATAACGTCAGGCTAGATGGCGAAGGGGTAAACTCAAGGAATATATGGACACTTCAGGACATGGTTCTGGTGATTCATTAAAGCATCTCTCTTCCCTCTAAAGGTACATTTATGCTCTGGGTGGGGGTAAATTCCAGTCTGGATAGATGTACATGTGCTAGTTCTGATGGAGGCAGTTGGGGCTAGCTGCCTGAGTACAGACCTAGGATGCTGGATGAGGTTGTGTTCAGGGAGCTATCACAACCCACTGCCTATGCCACTGTGGCCACACTGCTATTTTTAGCTTACTAGCTCAATCAGAGCTAGCACAGGTATGTCTAATGGAGCTGGAAATTACACCTCCTAGCTGCACTGCAGAGGTACTCCAAGTCAGTATCAAACTGATGCTTCTCATGGTGCTACATGGTAATATATTACTGGAGGCGTTTTATTTGGTACAAGACACTGACTGCTGGAGGTGACATATTTTGAACCAGGTCCTAATGACTGGTGATCAGTTAAAGACACTGTGTGTTTTTCAAAGATTCAGGAATCTCTTGGCAAACTCCAACTCGGGTAATAGCTACCTTCCTATATTCCCCCCGTAGTTTCAATCAGATAAGATTTTTTCACTTTTTGTCCTCATCTGCTGATTAGTTTTTCTGTGAGCTGTTAAAGAGTAGCCACCTTTTACCTCAGAGCTGACTGCATTTCCATGGCAGAGAAAATAATCTCAGTATATATGCTTTACATCAATTTAAGTTTGTAAAACATGTATATGGTCTCACTGCAGAGTGCAAGAGAGTATTCAAAGAGTCCTGACTAGGAAACAAGCCTCTTGAACTCTGCACATGCAGACTACTTAGCTAGGACTTATATAGTTACAAGGAATTTGTGACCAAATGCAATGGACTATAGAGATGAACAACCATGTCAGTGGAATGTGCAAAGGGCAGCAGTGTGATTTAAACAGCATCTTTACCCAAAGCTGCGACAAATGAGGGAGATGGAATGCACTTACAGTAACAGAAATCCTTCTATTTTCTCCACCGCAAGACACTTACGACTCGTCTCTAACACGAGTACAAAGGACCTCAGAAGTTCAGTCACATCAATCAGTGCTGGTGGGTGTTGTTTAGGGTTAGGTTTGAGTTTAGGGTAGAGTGCTCGTGCCTTATCCAACGCTGTGGTATAATAATATCTTCTTAGCAAGCTAGAATGCAGGCTATCAGTCTGTACTGAAATTATTTCAGCCACTTTGTTCCCCATAAAACAAACTAGTGTGACATTGGTGACCTGAATATTATAAGTGGCCCAACTGCTACCATAGATTATCAGTGAAAGACAAGCACTTGGGCCTCTCACATTAATAATCAACAAGAAAAAAATCACTTCTGGGTTTCTACTAGCCTAACGAATCTGCAGGACTGGAAGGACAGGGAAGTTTCATTTCTAAAAGATCTCTTATCAAAAGCCTTATATGAAAAGATCACGAAGGGAAGATGAGAGGTACAGGGAATAGGACACAGGACTGGGACTTGGGATACCTGAGTTCTATCACTGACTTGCTGAGTGACCCTGGGCCAGATATTTCACCACTTTCCTCTCTCACCCTTTGCCCCAAAGAGTTTACAATGTAAAATAAATAGGAACCGTCTCTTACCACACATTAGCGCAGCACCTAACACACTACGGCCCCCATCTCAATTGGCTACTGAAATACTAACAATAATTTTGGGGAAAATACTAAATGGGACAATTTTAATACAATACAGAATCCATTTATAAATCTCATAATTGTTAGGCAAAACTAATAGATCTGCTGAGTGCACACATCAAGCATCATGGCCTTGTTCCAACTTGCCATGGCATCAATGGAAAAACTGACATTAACTGCCGTGGGACCTGAGTCAGGTCAGGAAAAAAAGAAATCTGATAAATGCATTGGTCTATGTGCTGGGGGTGGGCAGGTATTTTTGATTCCTAAAATCTGCATCTTTGCAGGAAGATATATGTCCTAGTGAACAAAGCACTGGACTAGGGTGCGAGAGCCTAGTTCCTATTCCTGGCTCTGACGCTGGCCAGTTGGATGATCTGGGGAAAGTCACTTCTCTGTGCCTCAATTTCCCCTTTTGTAAAATGGAAATAAGGTTGAGATCCTTGGTAAAGCACACTGAGATGTACAGGTGAACAGCACTATATAAGAGGTAGGTATTAATCATCAAGAATGAAGTGGCGTTGCCCTTCATTAATTTGGGGGTTCTGAGATTTGTTTTCATGTTAACTGTAAATTCAATTAAAGCAAAACACCAATTCAAGAAATGTTCTGTATTATAACAAGCAACGGATTTGTGTCAAGGCAGTTGAATAAGGGCCTTTTTTAACACTCTCCCCCCTGTAAATATGCTAGAAAAAGATTAATTTACCTTCCCGTGGTTAATTTTGGAGATCATTGAATCTTAAACTTTGCTAGTTTTATATTTAGCTTTCAGCCATAGCTGAACTTTAAAAGAGGTCTAACAAATCACCCAAAGACCTGCTGGCTGCAGTGGCTGTTTCCATGGGAACAGAGATTGGATTGTCACAGAGGACAAGATGGTGTAAAATAATTGTAAATCGACAGAATGCAGGATAGTTTTAGAGCACCTCACTGAAAATCTGACATGCATTTCCATGGAAATAGAAATGGCAGCTTCCAGCTAACCGGTTAAAACTCTTGGAAGTTTTAGCTGTAATTTCCCTCTGGGAGATGAAAATTGTGCTATTTCGCTGGTATCAATGTCTATACACTTTAGGACCTATTAGGCTGCTAGAGTGTGTGTTGTTTAACTTTGAACATTAACATAAGCATGTTAAAGATGGGCTCCTTTGATATTTTTGTGATAGGTGCTTTAGATCGGAGAGGGAGAGTTTCCTATTATTTTCCATTTCACAAGCACAGTGATTCTGAGGGATAGTAATTTATCCAAGGAGACATGTCATGTACTTTAACTAGATACCCACACAGTCTGAAGTATTACCATCTAATTATATGCCTCTTTTTATAATGTCTATCTATAGAGTCTCCCACCTGACCTCTATTTAAAAGCAAATATATTGTCTGTATTATCAGAGAACTATAAATCATTAACCTAACAGTGAAAAGTGTCACGTTGAAGCACTGGATGTATACAATCCCTTCTTCTCCCCCCCATGCTGATATTTAAAGATGAGATCAAATTAAAAAACTAGCTCCGAACTCCATAACACTATAATGGACAGAACCAACTCTCTGGTCTGAACCATCCCAAAGCCAAGGGTTTGAAATCTGAACTCTTCCAGCACTTAGAACTGAAATCTGTACTCAACCCACTGTAATCATAAATCTGCAGCACACGTAAATTGCTGTTACTGCAAATGGCCTTAATTACACCTTTCAGCAATGTAATAACAGTCTTGAACTAACATTGTGCTGGATAGTGGTGCATGGCAGGCTGCAATGCCTACCCACGGTGCACTACACTTTACATCAACACAAGCACTCCTAGTGAGCATGTGCAGCTCTGATGCAGACAGGCAAGTATATGTGGTCCCAAGCACATACAAACTGTGGTGCCTGCATACAGACGTAAATTGCCTGGACTGTGCTTTGTAGTGTAGCCATGGCCAAATGAATCCCTTAACAAAGTAAACTAAGATTCAAAGAGAGAGATTAACATAATATAATGCTTCCCTCCTGCAGAGGATGTCAAGGGTTTTAATTCATTGTATGTCTGAAAAGAACATTGCAATCATCTGATGAAAAGCACAAAGTGCAAAGCACTAATCAAATTTGAGACTTTAATTTGAGACTTTAATTCTATTCACTAACAGGAGAGTTTCTCTAGGTGTGTTTCACATTACTTTTTAAAAATATAAAGACAAATATTCCTTCCCACAATCTTTTTTGTTTACCTTACCAAAGTTATGAAAATAAATTTAAATGCAATTTACATGACAAATAGGACTGACCAGAGAAAAACTCCCCTGAATGAATAATGAAGTCTAATAAATTTAATACACTCTCATCCTCATAACTGACTCAATTCATTTGGAAGGAATTCTATATGTGATTACCCTGAGGTTAATATCAGTGACATTTCTGACTAATTGAAAACGTCTCCTGAATGATTAGTTTTAGAAATACCATTGTCCCTGGTGCTGAGCAGAAACTGATGAGATGGAGACAGCTATTTTCTTGGTGTAACTGATTTATTTACAAAATATACACAAGTCCTATTTACTTGAAAATAAATGGTTACAGCACAGAGGCAATTCTCTCAGAAACTTTGGGTAAGGCATCCCTACCCTGTCCCAAGAAACAGCTGTCTTGCCTTTCTCCAGGTCAGGTCTCATACATGTCACTGCTTAAAGTAGGGTAATCCAAGCGTTATCCTTTGCTAATCCAGTCCCTGAGTTTTTCAGATGGGTAAATCCAATCTAAGGAACCCCATCAAACCACATGGTCTGAACAGATCACCATCCTTGTACAGAGCTGCTCTGCAATATGAAGGAATCTCAGAGCTTCAATTTCCAGACACAGGAGAGTGGTTAAACCCACAAAACACTCTGAGGCCTTGTCTACACTAGCTCTTATGTTGGAAAAATTTATGTCACTCAGGGATGTGTTTTTTCACACTCTCCCCCACTGACATAGCTACTGCCACTTGTTTAGGTGGTTTTATTATGTCAGCAGAAGAGGTCTCTCCCGTCAACATAAGGTGGCTACACAAGTGCTCTTACAAAGGCACAATACAGCTGTGCCGCTGCAAGTTTTAAGTGTAGACTAGCCCTTAATGACTCTCTGGGTGCAATTAATGCACCCAGAGGCCTGGTCTACATTAGAAAATCACATTGGCAGAACTGTGAAAAATCTATACCACCTGAGCAGCATAGTTAAGCTGACCCAAGTCCCCAGGTAGACAGCACTAGGTCGATGGAAGAATTGTTCTGTCAACCTAGCTATCACCTCGTAGGGAGGTGGATTACCTACTCTGATGGGAGAATCCCTCCCGTTGGCATAGGTAGTGTCTATACGGAAGGGCTACAGTGGTGCAGATGTGCTGCTGTAGCGTTTAAGTGTAGACAAGCCCTTACTTTCATTCTGGTTGCTTATTATATTCAATGCCATTTCTATTTAATGTGTGTCTTTCAATGGATTTTCCATCATTACGTGCTTCAGGACAAACATCCCACATAGCTGTTATGTAAAACAAAAGGACACAAAATACTAGTATTGTGGATCGACACTACTGCACTCCATGTGTGGCAAGCTGTAGCTTTGCACGTGTGTGCGTGCATCCCCCTATTCATGATATTCAATGTTCACACATATGGGCCTTGTTTCTGAATAAATGAAAAACAATATCTTAGTTTTAAAAAAGCCTGGGAGAGCAATAGGCAAGCTGAAAAATACAGCGTCTAGAATTTACTTGTGTTTCTAAATGAATTATGCCACAATGAATGCACAGACAGGGATGTTGAGCCTAGCAAAAGGTGAATTTGGTGGTTCCCACAACCTACTCCCCTATCTGGGTCTGAAGGCTATGCTATTAGCCACCACTTTGGGGCTGGGAAGGAATTTTTCCCCTTACCACTAGATTTGCTGAGACTGGGCAGGGTTTTTTCACCTTCCTGACAGAGAAACCCACCCTGAGGGCTGGGATCATCCCACTTCCAGAAGCCACCATTTGACCAATGTGAGAGTTATTTAGTTGTCACAAATTTCAGCAGGTGCTCAGTGCAGAAACTCACTGATTTAGACTCCAGATCCAAAAAAGGTAACGTAGTGGCCAGCTGGAGGGCATCTTCTTATAAGATGAACAAGAGTCCAGGACATTATCTGGGGGGACCACCTCTGCCAATGCGCACGGCAATGCTGGTGGGGGGTCAAGATCCTCTCTTCACCTCAACCACTGAAAGGGGGAGGGATGCTAGCAGATGACTAGAGACGCCCAAATAACCTCCTAGTGTGATAACTGGCTGCCCCTATGGTGAGATCACACAAAGATCACGCTGTCTCCTGATAGGAACCTTAGATGTAATTTGACTAATAAAGTTGTGGCCTTGCTCAAAACCAAACCACACCACACGTCCTTTCTTTCTTCACTGTGCTAAGAACACTAGTGACAGAGTCTCTGCCAGACTGTGACAATTTCAGACTTTTTCAGACAACGTTTGTCACCTTCAACCACCACCAGTGAAATTCCAGATGGGTGTAATTCTGAACTGATGTCCTCCCTCCAGAACTGCATGTTGCCCTCTGAAACACCTTATCTCTAAAAATGACACTGGAACCATCTTGCTCTTTTTATAATGTTTGAAGTCCACCTTTAAAGCAAAGCCCTCAGAAGGTCCAGTAACATGTCGCTAATGAAGGGATTTAAGAACAGGGGATGCCAATTGCAATGGACATGTTGTTTCCATTTGTCTTCAAATGTTCACTACACTGATGGATGAAACCAGAAGATGTTTGCAATGGGATACCATTCTAACGAGAACAACCATAAGTGATCATCACAACAGATGCCTCGCTAATTGGGTGGGGTGTCCATATGTACATCACACTATCCAAGGGCAATGGTTTCCCATGGAAGATCATCTGCACATCAATCTACTTGAGTTACGGGCAGCACACAATGCATGCTTGCTTACACTTTCTTCCACAGATAGCAAACAGGGCAGTGCAAGTGATGACTGACATCATCACTTGCTCATTCTACATAAACCAGCAAGGTGGTGTCCGATCCCACTTCCTATGTACAGAAGTCATAAGACTGTGGAATTGTTTCATATGCCACAACATAAACATCTCAACATAAACATCTGCATACACACAGTGGCAGACATGCTGAGCAGAAAATTATTTCAAGAACATGAATGGGAACTGAACGACACAGTACTACTTGCTATATTCCATTGATGGGGAATCCCAACAATAGATCTATAGATAGATAGATAGAGAGATCTATTCCCTGCAGCTTGAGGTCTTCAAATCTCACTTTTGAGGATTTCAATAACTCAGTCATGGGTTCGGGGTTGTTATAAATGTGTATGGGTAGGGTTTTGTGGCCTGCCTTGTGCAGGAGGTCAGACTAGATGATCATATTGGTCCCTTCTGACCTATGAGTCTATGAGTCTTTCCCTGTACCCGCTGTTTTCCTGAAAACAAAGGGACAGAGCTCTGAAGCATGCGAACACTGATTAAAAATAATGGTGCAGACTGAGTTTAAATGTTTTGCAGAAACAGAATAACTTTAGATCCTGTCTGCAGTGCACATACCCGCCCACCCTATCCTGAGACCTACCTTGTGGTCAAAGAGCGTGCGTTAAAGGGGTTTCAGAAAGGTGTACATTCTTATTGCCTTTCTGATTGAAGTGTAATTGTTACCATGAAAGACACATTGTGGTGGTATGAGTCTGGCTTGGTTTTTAAAGATGTTTTATCTCCCAAAATGTAAGTAGTTTATTGTTCTTCCATCGTCAGAGAAAATGCCAAAACTAAAGGAATCGCTGTCCCTCCATATATTTAAGGATGTTAAATGGAAACTTTTGGATGGCCAGATTCTTATCTTAGCTCACTTCACCTAAAGAGCTTGAGAAATCTGCTACCCAGCCTGGGCTTGTATCTGCACTAACATATTTCTTGAGTTAATTAATGACACCTGCTGTCCTTCTGAGATTTAGAAACCTCTTCTCAATTTACTTTTCAGCAGCTACAAACAATTATTTGTACAAGCCAAGTTCATTAGAAGTGAAGTACATAATAATTTACTTAAACTGTTTCACATAATGCACTTCGGCACTTCTTCTTGCAGTTTTCAAGAACCTCAAACTAGCAGTGCTATTTATCCTCATTACACATTAGCCTCAATCTAAATATCCATTATAAGGTGCATAGCACAGCAAATCAGTTTAAATGAGAAGCTGAAGAGTCTACAGTTAATAGCTTTCGTAAATGGTTGATAATGTGGTAGTGAAATGCACCTATCCCTTCCTTGCGTAACAATTCCTATAGTACTTTGCTGATCAATATCAGTTACCTGCCAGCCTAAGCAATATTTTTCCAGATATTTCATCCTGTATAGCTGTGCTAAGGAAGACTGCTTTCTGCTGGATGGAGTACATCAACTCTGTTCATCCATATGTAGCTGCTCTCTAACAGGTGAGACAGTCAAACTGTTCCCTTAGAACTCCATCCTGCAAGGTTCTAAGCGCTCAGCTTCCAATCCAGCAGAGCACATCAACATGCACCTGTCAGTATAAGCATGTGAGTAGTTCTCTAGGCTTCAGTGTGGGCCACCCCAGTGCTCAGCACAATGCAGGGTCAAGCCCCTAGTTAACCGTTGTGTTAACACAAGAAGTAAATAACCTGCGTGCATGAGGCCAGAATTTCTAACCCTGAGGCTGTAGATAGATGACGGGTTGACAAGAGTGGTGGTTCTTTGGTTTTGTTTTTTTGGTATGAGTTGGGTTAAGAGCACGGTTGGCGTTGATAGTCATGAACTCACCCCCCAATTAACATAACTGGAAACATCAGCCCACCTAAGACCAAAGCGTGTGTGACAAAAGGCCAGGAGCTTTTGTGTGAGTCTTGTTTTGGGTAGGTGTATGTGAGAGAACACACACTTCCTGACACACGTCCTGACAAGGACGAAAAGCTAGAGAGCGAGCTTTTGGGTTTGGGGTGTTGTTGACTCAAAGGGCCTGGGTCAGGGTTACCACCAAAGCCACCCTTTTTTTCAGAGTCCCCAAATTTCCCCCCCTGCCTTGTACCTCACTGTTTCTTGTGTGTTTTTGGGGGGTTCCCTAGTTCTTGCCTGACAGTGGCTCCAACTGGAACTGGAAGTTTGAAATCAGCCACGTTTTGTTTTGCTGGCTGACAGCAGCAGCAACATGCATGATGCACGTGGAGTGGCAGGGTCACATGACAGCACAGAGGGTGCGTGTTTTGTGCATCACTTCCGATCACGTGTCATAATATGCAAGATGGGCACCACTTCTTCTGGTCACAAGGCCTGGGCACCACTTCCGGCCATGTGAAAGCTGTGTTTCTACTTCCAGCCAAAATGATGACGCTTGCTTTCTGCTAATTTTGACTGGCAGCGCTATTTTTCTAAGTTCTGTGTCTTGGCAACCCTTTTGTTCTTGGTTTCTTCTGTGTTCAGAGACACAGGACTTTGTACATTCCTCGTAAAAAAACAAGATTGCATCAAGGAAATACCTGGCTACCACCAATTCCTACTTTCCCTGGAACACCCATAGAGCCCCGAACTTTGACTAGCTGCTCTGATCAAAAAGGAGAAAATATATTTGCAGCTGTGGATCATTCTAAACTAGAAAAATATGTAGTTGGAGCCAGGAATAGGAGCCAGGAATCCTTGCTCCAAGTCTCCTGCTCTACCACTATCTTTTGTGAGTAAATCATAGAGAAACAAACACAGGGAGGCTATGTCTCTGAAATGGAGAGGAGAAGGGAGGTTTAATTAATTTGAAGACCTTCATAAGCTTGTTCTTGTCCATCTCTGTTCTCATTTCCTTCTACTGCCCTTACTACCTAGGCTTCTCCCAGTGTTCTCTCTCATTATTTCCTTCGGGCTTGACTGTGCAAGATGCCGAGTACTCTGGCCCCAATCCAGCAAAGGATGTGAGCGTGTGAGCAGGCAATGGGACAACTCACATGCTTAAAGCATTTACTTAATGGCTGTGCTTGATCAGGATTAGTGTACTCAGCACTTGAACGATTGCACAGTTTGTCTCATCCTTGCCACTCACGGTTCTTTGTGCCTCTTTCATGCTGTGCACGCTGGTTTGAGCAGTCTCACACGTCTAGCCAACCAAGTGACCTCCCGTCCCACTTCTGAAATCTACTACTTCCATAAATCCTTCCCCCCTTGATCTCCTCATCAATAGTACCCTCTGCCCATCCTTCTTGGTATAACCAGTTGTCTTGTGACTAGTCTCTTGGATTGTAAACTTCTTGGGGGGAGGGAACACGTCAATTTTAAGTTACATTTGCATCATTACACAAACGACTAGTAACAATAATTGTGGTCCCAGTCCTGCAATCAGGCAGATGCTTATGCCTACAAGACGACCCAGTGAAGTCAAGAAGGCTCTGTGTGGCCACAAAGTCTGCTTGTGTGGATCTGACTGCAGGATCGGGGGCAATGCTTGCAAAGTGCTTTGAGATCCTTTGAAGAAAGAAATTTGTTCTTAGTGCTGTTTTAATAGATCAGGTTTAAAAATGAATTGAGTGCACCTGAGGCAGTTGAAATGAACATATAGTGGGCCAGGTTCGGAAGTGAGCAGCATGCTGTTGGGAAACCCAGACTTCCAGAGCTTTGTATGGGCTATTTCCTACCCCCACATTCAAAAGGCTCCTTGTTCAAATGCCAGTCAGAATTTTAAAATAAAAACCCCTCAAACATTTTGACACACAAATTGCATTGATTGTACAGTGAAGAGGAAAGACCAGACAAGTCATAGTTTCAAAAAATGAAAATTATCACATTAGTGTCAATTATTTCCAGGCCTATAAAAATATCTGTCAGCCTATTTAGCTACTTATTTTAAAGACTGCATTTCAGTGCCTCAATGGGTGTGGTGTTCTGTCCACTGTTAAATTAGATGTCTGCTCTTCCACATGGTTAACTTCAGATCTCTGTGCTGCTAAGCTCTTAACATTAACCTCTCCCTCACTCCTCGCTTTTTAAACAATTGGAGTTTACCTCTAGACCTCACTTATCCAGCTTTTTAGTAAACAAGAAAGGATCTATCCTTAATATTTTATTTGCAAATTACTTGACAGAGAGCGCACACGGGTTTCATTGGTAGCACTCATTTTACTGAATCATTACATTTGGAAATTCCTCACACAAAGATGTCAGGAGACAGCTCTGGCTTAGCATTCAAATGGCAGTGTGCATGCTTTTTTAAAGCCATAAAGACGTTTGTATGAAGGCAGTTTGAAAATCAGAGAAATATATATACATTTAAAACGAAGACAGGATTTCCAAGTCCTGCTAAGGGGCTGCAAAATGTAGCTACACTTCCTCTGTGTGCGTGCGTGTGTGTGTGTGCGCGCGCGCATGTGGACTTCTGCCAAAAAGATTATGAAGAAATATGGTGCATGATTATTTCTGCAATGCTTCTGCAGCATGTTACGGTTTGAATCGGATTTCCTCCCTGCTTTGTCTCTTTCTATTATGCTGGTTTTCTTTTTTTTTTTTTTTTCTTTTTTTTGCATTCTCTCCCTTTGTAGTTGATCAGAACCTGTGATCAACTTTTTTTTTTTTTTTTTGGTCAGTAGCTCACATGGCGAGGAGCAGATTGACATCATTTGACATATCTCTGCTTCCTCATTTCAATATTAACTGTTAACCAGAAGAGAAACAGATTTGGGTCTAGGCAGGCTTTTTTTTTTTTTTTTTTAAGTTAGTGTTATTCTGGTTTTTTTCTTTTCACAGTAGCAGATCACCACAGGGAGCTTCCTCAAACTGCTCAATGCCGTTTTTTCACTTTAAAAGAGAAAAGGCTGTGGAAGTGTTTCACTTTCTGCTTTAGCGGGTGTATAGTAATAGCTGCAAAGCTGAGTGCCGCTGCTACTCTGTTCTCAGAGCAAACCTGTTAAAGGATTTTACTCCCCCTCCATAAATCAATAGTAATGACACAGCTGCAGTTCAAAGATGCATTTTGGGTAAGTGTGCAGTTCCTCTATATTTACTGTATTAT
Organism: Mesoclemmys tuberculata; assembly: GCA_007922155.1. Lineage (NCBI taxonomy): Eukaryota > Metazoa > Chordata > Testudines > Chelidae > Mesoclemmys > Mesoclemmys tuberculata. Next base: position 7,048,600 of record ML675621.1, read on the forward strand.
AGCTTCATTTATACATCTGAAGAGAGTTTGTATTAATTTAATAATGGTTCACTCTTCAAACTGAGTTTAGCAGCAGATTAAACTTGCCACCCCAGCCAATATACCGTTTGCTATGAAAAACCATTTGACCTTTGAAAGAAAGACACATTGTCAAGTGTTACGGTTGGTTTGGACTAAATGAAAGGTGACGTTCTGATGCTTTACTTGTGAACTCTGTACGCAAACCCTTTGGAAAAGAACAAGGATTAGTTTGTCTTGCAGTTCCAAGGGCACTTGCTGGTAGTGAGTTGTTGGAGTTAGGCAGTGGCTACTCTGAGCAGGTGAACTGTTGCTGCTGCTGCTGTTATGAATCCTCAAATACTTGTTTTCAGAGTGTTTGCAGCCTCAGCCCAAAGGACAGCCCCACAGAACACTACTATGCACTCACCTGCCAGGCATGTGTGTATAATTTAGACATCCAGAAGGGCATTCATGTTGCAGGAAGGACTCAGCATTTCCAGCCCTGGTTCAAAAATCATGAGTCAAGGTCTTTTTTTTTTTTTTTTAAATGGAGATTGACTTAAAATCATGAGAATTTTAATAATACGTTGGCGGAGAGGCGTTAATGTGCTTTTGGGTTTCTGAGCATTTAGGGTCATGTTTTCAATCTCTTTTCTGCAAACTCGAGGGTTAGAAACATCATCTGTTTTTGTTTTCTTTAATGAAAACAGATTGGTAAGTAACCCCATGGCTGCAGGAGCTGTGGATTTAAGAAAAACAACTTATGTTGTATGGTTCTATATGTGGAAGATGACACTTCTCCCCCCCCCATCACCTCCCCCTCCTCACCTCTCCCCAGCCATGGACAGCCCCTGTAAAGAATCAAGGATCTCTACACATCGGAAGGGAGTGAAGATGAGTGCACTAATCCCATCATCCCCTCACGAAACTTGAAGAGAATCCACTTAAAATTTAATCCAACCCTGATGCTGTACTAACTTTGGTGCAGCACCATGCACATTTCCTTTGGGTGAGGAGGGGGGAAAGGACCAAGGGGAGAGCTGAGTTGGGAGATAAGGAAAGGGAAGCAGTTGTATATTCGAAGTAAAAACCAAAGTGGCTAACCTAAACTAAACTCCATAGTTCCCAAGGAGAAGTAGGTCAACCCCACTTCCCTGCATATACTCTCTACTACATTACTGAAAAGGAGTCCAACTCCTTAGTTCTGTGGGAGTTGCAATGCCTGGCTGCTGTAGAATGGGCACACAGCAGGCCCTAGAGCTATTGTTGAAGCACAGGCCTTCTGTACAGACAATCCTGATCTCCAGTGAATAATGGAGAATCCACAGTTCTGCAGACCAACCTTTGGGCTCCTTCCTGGGATAGGTGCCAGGCCTCACTTTCCACTGATTTGCCTTGGTGAGCTTTTCTCCCTCCAATCATCTCCTGTCCTGAGGTTTTCCCCACAGCAGGAGGTTTGAACAGTTAAAATAGAACCAGAAAATACAGTTTCTGTATTCTGTAAAATAGAACCAGTTCCTACTGTAATGCTAATGTTGCTGTGGGTGCACCTAAGAGAGATTTTCTAGGTCCGTGTTTCTGTTTTGGTCAGTAAACGCACAATGTCACATTCAGGATGGGGAATGTAACCAGTTAGTGCTCTTGTAGGAACTTCAGCTTCTGCATTTTGAGAATTCTTTTAAACTGTGCAACTTACATTTTACATAATATGTTTTTTGCATTGTATGGGATAGATCTGCGGCTGGAGTAAATCATCACAGCTCTGCTGAATTCTATGGACCTGTGCTGATTTACACCAGCTGATGATCTTGCACTAGCAAGGTTGTGGTTGTGTTTTTTCCCAGTAAAACCCCATTGCCCATACTTTGGAATGTTACCATATGAATAATTGTTATGAGGCTTTAAAGTTTACACCTCCTTAAAGTTAACAGACCTGTGTCTTTGCTATTGTTTGGCTACAAACAGTTTTTTGCAGGGTTTGGTTAATAGGGTAGAAACACATCTGGTGGCTGTATCCCCACAAGGAAAAAAAACAGAATATACTGGATATTTCACAATGTGGCAATCTGCCACAGCTAGGCACTAAAAATCACACGATCAGCAGTTAATTTCCTACCAGAAGCTTCTGCTATGTCCAACAGTAAGACAGGTTTTGGAAGAGATTTGCTGTGTTTCTTTCAATGAAAGATTAATTTTCCACATTAAGCATGTCCCAACAGCTGTGACTGTGGCTTCATGACAAAACAAGGTGGTTTTCACAGCATGGTAGCTACCTTGTGATATCTACTTCAATGTAAAATCCTAGTGAAGACAAGGAACTGCTAGTTCTTATCTCAGCTTAGCTCATCAAGTTCAACACCAGTGAGGGCTGTAGTGTTGCTCTTAACTAGCAATCTTGAGGTAAAAAACTGCCTGTGCCTTATCTCCACTAGGATTTAAATTGAGAGAGTTGAGGCACAGGTAGTTTTTAGCTTTTCATAGCTAGTTGAAGTCAACATTGTATCCCTCTCCTGGGGTTGACCTTGACTAATGACAGCGAGGTAAAAATTAACCATGCCTTGCCTCCGTTGGGGTTTTATATTGAGGGAGATTCCGTGAGTTAGCAACCGTTATGTTACACAATACCCACTCGTACATACTCTTTTGCTGTGAATACATGACCTGAGAGTTGCAGATCTTTGCCTATAGGGCTGGGCAGAGAAAACATGCAGTCCGCCCTGCCTCTTACGTCAGCCTTTCCCATATTTTTAAAGCTGAGCCCTCTTTTCAGAAAATTAATCATTACAACTGGTTTAATTTTTCATTTCCTCCCCCCAACTGAACATATGGAAAATTTAGCACAGAAATGACTTTGCGAAGTTTCAAGCTTCAGCCATTTTTGCTGTAAACTGGACTGGGGGAAAACAAAAGGTTATTTTAATTTTTTTAAAATGCAAAGTATTTTTTAAACTCTCTACAAACTCAACAACAGCTGGAAGAATTTGTTCCAAAACTGTACAAATGGGCTTCTTCGGCTGAAGTTTTTCATGTTCCAACCTATAACATCTTTTGGGAAGTTTTGAGGATGTGAAAATAAGCACTTATCTACAAAACCATTTTGCTAATTCAAGTATAGCACTTGCTAGCAGGTGAATGCTCTTTTACCTTAGTATTACATCGTAATATAACAGTGCCATTCTCTCTTTGTCTTACCAGCACATCTTGAATAGAAGATAACTTTCCGTGTTAGCTGTCACACCTGCATGGTACCAACTGAGTTTCATTTCTGTAGGGTTACATTAGTGGGCAGAGATATGAACAATAAGGGTTTTACTGTTACAAAGTCAGGATTTCCTTCTACTATTTTTTCACTGTTAGGAATCCTGAGGGTCACCTTTTCATCCTCATCCCAGTCTTATGCTGATCCACTGAAATCAACTGGCACTCAGCCAATGACTTCAACAGAGCAGGCCCTATTTCCTCTTCTTTTGACACACAGCTCATCCGCACCATCAAAGCTATGCAATGCAGCTAACTCTGGCCAGGAACTGGATATGGCTTTTGCTGGCACCATTCAATGCTCTTACTTAGTCATCTAGGGAGATAGAGTATAATTTTCAAAAACACCTAAGTGACTTAGGAGCCTAGGTGCTATTTTCAAAAGTAACTTAGGCACTTAGGGCATGATCCAAAGTTTCCTGAAGTCAATAGAAAGACTTCCATTGACTTCAGTGGGGTTTGAATCAGGCCCTGGGGAATCTAAACCTCATTGAAAAATCACTAGAATTTAGGCTCCTTGATGTGGGATGTTGGGTCCTAAATCATTTAGGTGCTATTGAAAATTTTACAAGCACTATGAGGTTCTTGCTTCCCGACCCTGGCCTGAGCCCAGCACTCTCAATTGCTGGTCATTCAGAGTAAAAGATACTAGCACTTGTTACTGGCAAAGAAGCTGTTTCATCTCTCTCTCTCTCTCATAATTTTAAATACATTCTATGCAAGATACACTGTAAAAGCAACTGCCTAGGTGAATGTCAAACATTACTTTGGCTTTGTGATGGCTCTTGCTATTTCTGCAGACAGGTGTGCTATGTGTACATGGATGTCTATAGTTATTTTCATAAAAGTTTCCATTTCTAATGAGCCTGCGGCCTTTGATATGCAGGAACAGAAACAAAGCTTAGAGTCTGACATTTCCATGAGCATAATAAAAACTGTTTGAGAGACTTAGCATACATAATATTTAGTACACGCTATTATGACTGATATTTTCTTTTACAAGGAAGCTCTTTTTACATGGTGAAACCATTAGACACTCAAGCTATGAGCCTACTTTCCTGTAATAACAGCAACAATAAAGAGCTGGAGAAGATTGTATTTATGTGCAGGAATAAGACAAATGCATAATTTGGTAAGGTTTGTCTTTTTACCCCAGTCCTTAGAAACGGTGAGACCTGCTAGACTTTTGCTTTATCCAGGAAGGAAGTAATTGATGGAGAGGATTTTGCATTGGGGACTGAGCTTTGTTGGTGGTTATCCTGTGGTTTTGAGTTGAACTGTCTTTTTAAATTTTGTCACAGGAGCCTAAGGGAGCAAGTATAAAAAGTATTTGTTGTGCGGGCTATTTGGTTCCCATGGAATACAGTGCCCTATATTTCTCTTAAAGCAGCTTATTGCTCCTGAATTCATCCATGGCAGGAGAAAGCAACAGGTGAAAAGTGCTTTGCTGATTGGAATAATTGGAAGCACGCCTGAAAGGCTTTGAAATTTGAGAGCAAACATTTAATACTAGATTAGGTCCCCAGAGGAAACACTGAGCATTTGCTGGGATGCTTGAAATGCTGCTTCAAAGAGATGTTTTCTGGTCAGGACATGACGTTCCACTGAGCTATGATGAAATTCTCCATAGCTCACTGTCTGCCAGACACCCAGAATACCTATTAATACTGAGACAAACTGACGTGTATTCTACTTTCCATCCTCCTGACACCAACTAGGAGGGCATGTAGAATGTTGAACTACAGTATCTCTGGGGCAACCTGCTCATCCTTTTTCTTGGCATATACATTGGAATGAGATCTGTTAGTCATGAAGTCCTGGATGAAGAATTGGTGGACCTGAGGGTTGTTTGAGTTTTCTTAATGAGTTTCAGGCAGCCAAGTATGACTTGCCTGTAGTGCAGGAGACCGATGGTCATTCCTGCAAAGGAACACAGAGTCCATGAGGTAAGGTTCAGTAGGATAGCTAACCCCTCCCTGATGGCCAAAATGAAGAGTAAATCTGTCTTTTTTCCTGACTCCTTCAGTGTCTCAAACTAAAATAGGTGGGGAGAAGGCATATAACAACTTCTTCAACCATCAGATATGGGACCATGTGACATGGCTCTTCCTGGTGAAATACACAGTAATATTGCCTTGTGGGACTGGCTGAGCGCAGACAGATCTATGCTTGGTTAACTAAATCTTCGTGTGATGACCATGAACGTTGGTTGCATGTAGGCTTCATGCTGGCTTGTCTATTTTTCTCCTGCTGACCCATCTTGCAGTAGTGTTGTCCTTTCCTGTTGTGTGGAAAACTGGGAGACAGGGAGATTCTTTTTTTTCATTGATTGTGTGAATGTCTGAATGGATTCCCTGCTGCTTATTGAGGTAAGACATTACTATTGTATTGACTGACATGATCTCTTTTCAGGGGAAGCAAAGCCTTTAGTAGGGTGCACATTGCTGTCATCTGTAATAAGCTGAGACTGTATTCAGACTCCTGATGAGGGCACAGGCCCTAGATCTATTGTGATGGTGCATGGAGTGTCCATCACTTCAGCCTGACATTATGGCTACCTCAAGTTACATCTTCTCTGCAAAAAAAAAAAAAAAAAAAAAAGACATAGCCACAGTTTGCAGGGGTTAATTTGCCTTTACAGCAGCAAGGGAGAGGCTCCAGCCCCATTGAATAGGAACTGTGGCCCTTCCTGTGCAGAAGAATGAAATGGAGTGGTTATGCAGATATCCATGTAGGAATACTCTAGCTACATTAACTTTATTTCATCACAACTGACTAGGTTAGCAGTGCATTTTCAGTGTACTGCATTTCACATACAACAGGCAGAATTTGTTGGCTCCTGTAAGCTTGTTCCCCCTGCTACTAGAAGAACTAATGCCTTTTGCCCTTGCCACAGTAATTACCCTTCTTTCTAAATGCCCACACATAAAGTAAGCAGAGAGCCTCTCTGGTTTGTTCAGTCCAATATTGTTTTGATTTCTTTTGGTGAAAATAACTGTTAGAATAAAGCATCCAGCATGCAGTACAGGCCAATGTTTAGAGCAGGCATCTGGGAGTCAGGGCTCTAGGGTCTTTTTCCTATTTTTTCTATGGATTTTCTTTGTGATTTTAGAGGCATGTCACTATTCTCAGTTGACCCATCTGGAAAACAAGCATAGCACTTTTCCATGTCACAGTGGTCTTATGAGTTTTAATATTTGTAGATACAGCATAGTAATTCAGTACAGCTAGACATTCAGCAGACTTGAGTTGGGTTCCAGAGGATCAGAAACATTTATCATAAGCACAGAAATATTATTTCAAACTGGGAAGTACCTCCCCCCCTTTTATTATTTTTTTTAACTGGTTGGTGAGTCCCCAAAGCAATTTAAGGGGAGTCTGGGCCTTTCTAAAGAGAGTGAAATTAAAAAACAAAAATACATAGAGTAATCAACAAATGAAAAGTGCCATCCACCAATTTTCAAAAATGGCATTATGAAAGCTTTGGAAAGGAAACACTGAACTAACAGAGAATGCCTTTTGTGTGTTTGTCCAGGCTGTGTAAAAGAAAAAATGTTGAAAGCCAGGTAAATGCTGGGATAAGTTGTTTATGGTTTTGGAATACAAAAGTGAGAAACAGAACTAGTCTGATGGCAAACACCTGGGATTGTACTTTATGTTGGCCATCGCAAAAGGGGCTAAAATGTTGTGATGTATGGTTTGCAGGATCCCTTTAATGAGTATATTTCCCAGAATAAATGAACTTGCCATATGAGACTATCACTCAAGTTATTTTGGGGATAGTTGTGGTAACTTGAAGAGAAATAATAGACAGTTAACAACTGCTATTAAACCCACTGGACACTAACGGTTCCTTTGCTGAGGTATATCTCTACTGCAACAGTGTATGCATGCATAAAAAGAGCAGGTGCTGATGAGAATCTAATCTACAACAATACTGCTCCTGGTTCCTGAGCTTAATCTAGAGAACCACTATCTTGCTCAAAAGTGACTTCAATGATTGACTTCAGTGGAACCCAGTGGATGAGACTGCAAATCCAGTTAAATTTCCAACATTATTTCACAAATACATAGTAACGTTTTTCTGTTGTTTAAGTTTAAGTTGTTTAAGGACTGAGGCTGCCACAGTAACAGAAAGAGTAACTTAAAATTAAAAGAATATTTTAAACATTTTGCAACAAGAAAGTGTCTTACCATGAGAATATTCATGTTCAGAGCAAGAGCCACAGAGCTCTTGTTCAATGCTGTTAAAACCATTTCTGCTATCACCACATCTATTCTCTAGTTGTCATTGTTTGTCTAGTTATCACAGTTTCTAATTGTCCTTGTGCAGTCCATCCTGAGACTCAAAATGATAACCCTGTTCCAGCTCTACATACTTCATGGGGCACAAATGGGCAATTTCTTTTCTTTACTCATGTTCCCTACATTCTCTTCACATGCAAATTTCAATTTTTATTACGCTGACATAGCTTTGTACGGATGCCATTGACCCACAGCTGGGAAACCTGTTCTTGGGCATAGCAAAAATCAATTAGATACAAAGATCTAATCACTTAGGTTTCCCTCACACTATGGACTGCATCATTAACCTTCTCCTCCCGACCTCATGTCTCACATTGCCAGGACTGGACCATAGTAGCATAGCCACATTCCTTCTTTGAAGTTTGCAATGATTCAAGAGAATTAGCTAGAAAAAATTATTGCGTCACCTAACTTGAGGGCCATATTCTCTTGTGCTGCTTTGAAGCTGCTGTGGAATGCTCTTTGAGTAACAATCCACTTATACTTATTGGGCATTTGTATGGATGACACATCAGGTTGCCTAGGAAATGGCAGATTTTTGGTTCCTGCCTCTATCTTTATCTCACCAATGACATTTTTTGGTTTTACTTTCATGCCATCATGCAGCAAGCTGGATTCTGACTGTCAGATGGTATATAATACACCTGTTTCATCTCAGGTGGCTCATCTGTTTTTTGTTTTAAAACATTTCTCGGCAATTACAGTCAATAACATAAAGCTGTCAACACCATTCAGTAAGTACTTCAGGATGCCATCTGGGCCAAGTCAAGCTTCAAGCATACATAACCCAACAAGGTAATCATTTGGTGTTGCTTTGGAGGTCAAAGATAAGAGAAAAAGAATGTTGAAAATATGTGCATCCAAATTCGAGCAGCTTCTCAGTTCCTTAAAAAGTTACCTCTTTACTATAAATGGAGTTCAGTTCTGCTTCCATGTGTTAAAAAACCTCATTGAAAAAGTCTGAGGAATTGAAAAGTTTCATGGCTGCAGCTGAGCAGTCTTGAAGCACCTTTATCTTAAAGGAAAAAAGCAGCAATTTGCTATAATGCCTTAGAGGAAGTCAATAAATACTCCTAGCAAAGAGCCGTTCAGAGCAAGGGTTAAAAGAGGGCTTAGAGAGACACTATTTCTTGTTCCTCTGTTTAGAGGCCTGAGCAAATTTAAAAAAAAAAGAAAGTAACAACTTTTTCAAACCTCAGGCAGGTTGGCTGGTGGTGAGCAAAAGCACCCCTGTATTCACACCCTATGCACCATTGCAATAATCTTTGTACAAAATATACCTTGTGAAGTGCATTTGAAAACTAGTAACTCCCTAGTCAATAACATGGTGAAATGATTACATGTATAGTTATGAATTCCCCTTGTATGATGATATTAGCGCATGTTCAAAAGCAGACAACAGTTGTTAAACAGGTCTATCACAAAGGAAAGTGTCCTTACTTCAATTTACAGATAAGTAGTAAGCAGGGTCCTCAAACAGCAGCGAGAGGCAATGGCAGGAAACAGATCAGTTTGGATGGCAGCACACACACATGGGTTAAGAAAGACTCCTTGAACCATCAGATCCCATGTTGCCTTCTTTACCACATGAATAAACTTTACTTTGTAAACTAACCTTCAGAAGAATTCACTTCAAAGGTTCACTGGACTATAAAAAAAAAAAAAAAAAAAGGGCAGAGAACCTCAAGTTCTCCCTATTTAACCTAAGAATACAAACGGCACCAGTACCCATAGGCCTCTGGGAGAGCTATTGACTAAAGAAAGGGTCAGTCACCATCTTACTGGAAGACTGTGGGTGAGAAAGACAAACAAACAAATCCTTAAACCAAATCTTGCCATATTAAATGTTAGACTTAAAGATGTGTGTTCACTTTTATTTGCTTATAACCCTTTCTAACTTTCTTATACTTAAGTATCACTTAACCTATGTCCTGTTTATAAATTTGTTTTATTTTACCATAAGCCAACTCAGTGTGGTTTTTCAAGGGAAGAGTGTATTAACCCCAGTTACGTTAATAAGCTGTTATGTGTTTTGTGTGTTTAGAGGAAAAATGAACCTTATTATTTCTCTGAGCTGTCCTGGAGAGAGCTGGACACCCTGGGCCATACAGCTTTTGGGAAATTCGGGACTGGGAATGTGTTGGCGGTCACCTGATGGTTGTAACCAAGGCTGATGGAAGCCAGAGTGGGACTGCAGATAGACTACTGGGGTCAGAGCTGCTGAACCAGAGTTGTAGCTATACACAGTTACTCAGGGTGTGACCTGCATGCTGGTAGGCTGATTGGGAGTAGCCCAGGATGGGAGTACAACAGCAAAACATTGTGAGGCAGCCAACTGATGACCCAACACTCACTGGTCTGGATTGCATCCTAAACTGTGACCCCCATGACACTGGTTTTGTGTCTCTCTCTCTCTTTTTCTTTTTCATTTGATTCAGTTTGTTTGGGCCTAATTAATACGTAAAAGGAACGGAAAGATGAAAAAAAGAGTAGAAGGGATGTGGGTAGGAAAGAAGGGATAGGTGAGAAAGTGGGAATAGACAAGAGAAGAGGAGCAGAAAGAAGAGGAATGTGGAGAATTAAAAAAAAAAAGAAAAAAAGAGGATATAGCTCCCTTTTTACTCTTGGTCTTTACTATCATATATTCCCCACAGCAGTTGACCTCCTTCTCCCCTCAGCCCCATGGTCAACAGATATTTCAGATCTGAAGCTGCTCTTTCAGTCTATAGAACAATCATAAAAGTGTAGGACTGGAAGGGACCTTGAGAGGTCATCTAGTCCTGTCCCCTGCATGCAAGGCAGGACTATGTCATAACTGGACCATTCCTGACAGGTGTTTGTCTAACCCAGGGATGTCAGATTTATTTGCTATGGCAGGCCAGATCTGAACTAAATGTACTTCAAGTGAGCCATAAATCAAAACACTAGGCACTTTTGGAGCATTGTGTCTTGTGCACACAGAGCTCCACGTGTTGCTACCAGAGTACACAGATTGCGTGGCAGCATGCAATGCCGCAAGATCTCCTGGTATCAAACTGTCTGGCGGCAGCACGTGACGCTTCAAGATCTTGCGGCGTCACGCGCTGCCACCAGGGGCCAGACCAAAAAGGTTGGTGGGCCGTATCCAGCCTGCGGGCCCTCTGTTTGACACCCCTGGTCTAACCTGTTCTTAAAAATCTCCAGTGACTGAGATTCTACAACCTCCCAAGGCAATTTATTTCAGTGCTGAACTCCTCACTGTCCAAAATGTATATCCAGATGTATGTACTCCCATGATACCATAGAATTTAAACTTAGTCTTGCACGCTGTCACCCCAACCTCCATTTGAACCCTTAGAAGCATGCTCTCTTATGCACATGTCCATAAAGGTTTCATTCTGTGAAACCTTTCATTCATTCATGTCCAACCTAAATCTTCTTTGCTGCAATTTAAGCTCATTGTTTCTTGTCCTATCCTCAGAGGTTAACGACAACCTTTATGTACTTGAAAACAATTGTGTCCCCTCTTAGTCTTCTCTTCTCCAGACTAAACAAACCCAATTTTTTCACTTTTCCCTCATAAGTCATGTTATCTAGACCTTTAATCATTTTTGTTGCTCTACTCAGGACTTTCTCAAATTTGTCCCCATCTTTCCTGAAACGTGGTACCCCAAAATGGGCACACTACTCTGGCTGAGGCCTTATCAGCATGGACTAGAGTGGAAGAATTACTTTTCATGTCTTGCTTACAACACTCCTGCTAAAACATCCCAGAAAGATGTTTGCTTTTTTTGTAACAATGTTACACCATTGACTCATATTTAGCTTGTGATCCACTATAACCGGCAAACCTTTCTGCAGGATTCCTTCCTAGGCAGTCATTTTCCATTTTGTATGTGTGCAATTGATTGTTCCTTCCTAAGTGGAGTACCTTCAATTTGTCCTTATTGAATTTCATCCTATTTACTTCAGAACATTTCTCCAGATCATTTTGAATTTTAATCCTATCCTCCAAAGCACTTGCAACTCCTCCCATCTTCGTATCATCTGCAAACTTTATAAGTGTACTCTTTATGTCATAATTTAAATAATTGATGAAGACATTGAACAGAACCAGACCCAGGAATGATCCCTGAAGGTCCCCACTCGATATACCCTTTCAGCTTGACTGTGAACCACTGATAACTACTCTCTGGGAACGGTTTTCCAACCAGTTATGCACCCACCTTATAGTAGCTTCATCTAGGTTGTATTTCCCTAGTTTGTTTATGAGAAGGTCATGTGAGACTGTATCAAAAGCCTTACTGCAGTCAAGATATACCACATCTTCCATCCATCCACAAGGCTTGTTACCCTTTCAAAGAAAGCTATTAGGCTAGTTGCACCCAATTTGTTCTTGACAAAATGTTTTCTTTCTGCTCTGGGCTGTGGTTTTTCATTCCATCCTGAAGGAGACCTCACATGTAAAACAGTGACTGGAACGCTCTGCTAGGCTTTATTGAACAAAAAGGAACCAAGAACAAATACAACCTTGGAGTCCAGTCTTGATCTCAGCCTCGACTGGGGGTTCTAGGCACTACTGTGATACAAACAATAAAAACTCCAAGAGATTTCAATGCAGCAAAATTAAACCTTTGGTTACATAGTTTCATCCTATTATCACAATTCCGAGCCCTTCAAGGAACAATAGGAGAGTCCCAGTTTAAGGCCAGAAGCGACCACCCGATCATCTAGCCTGACCTCCTGTATGTCACAGGCCACCAACCCTTCCCAGCACCCGCACACTATACACAAGAACTCAAAACAGAACCAAAGAGGTAATAGCCAAGTGAGACTTGGTCACATGAGTAGAGTGTGCTTAGAAGGATAGCCTCAGGAGATTCACAAACACGAAATGTGTCTATCACAGGGGGAGAGCAGTCAGACAATCTTGCAGTTCTTTACAGCATGACATACAATTCAAGGATAACAGCAGACAGGACTGACCAGTTACAACAGCAGTTTATTTTATACCAGAAAGGAAACTTTTTCTTTCATTGTAAACCTAAGGATCAACACTGTCTGGTTTTCTCTTCCAGTTGAACAGACATTTCATTCTAGTTAGTTGGAGCGGCAGCTCTGAGTCAAAGAGACTATTCGCAATGCCAGTATGTCTGCTACTGAGGGCTGATCTAAACAATAGTTTTTGCTGTTAAAACAAATAAAGTAACATCAGTATATCCCCTAGTCTGGAGGCAGTTATGTTGCTATGAAAGTGTTTATATCACACCTTGTATCAGAATGCAGATGTGTCCATATGAAACTTCCTACCAAAATAGAGCTGTCAGTTCCAAAGCAGTTTAGTTATTCTGGAATAAGGTGCAAGAGAAACAACGTAAGGGTATGTCTTCATTGACAGCGGCAAATTCGCTGCCGTCAGATTTATTTATCCGGATTGATTGAGTGGAAGTGAAGACCTGTTCAAGCAATCCAGAAGTTGATTTAGTAAAACCTCCTCCACAGAAAGCATAGCGCTGCGTCAATGGGTACACTTTCCTGTCGGCACAGCGTAGTGGAGCCGGTGCACAGAATAGATTTTAGGGAGTCGACTGCTGCCAAATTTGCGGGTAGGTATCGACCAGGCCTAAGACAGTTTGTGTGTAGATACTAGGCAGCTCCTGCCAGAAAACGCAAAGTTATGTGAAGAGTTTCTTTTTGTCATCAGATTGCATGATCTTTCAGGCTTCGTGACGCATTGTCCTGATTGATTGAGTTGACATGTTGCATCATATTGAGTAACAGGATGTGTTGAAAATAGTCATTTGGGGATGAAGATCTTTAATTAAATGGAGGATTTTGTAGTTTGAGAGCACTATCTAACCACATGGATAATGTCTGCTAGGAGCCAGAGGAAATCCTTTAATTTATTCTTATACACAACAAGGACTTGAGGAAAATGCTCTAAACGTGTGTCCTTTCATATCCCAGAGATCTACCATGTACAAACTGCTCATTGAGAAAACTCAGGGTCAGAGGAGAAAAGGGCCGAGAGAATGGCTGTGAGACTTCGAAGTGAAACAACAGTTTAGGAAGGAGTTAGTGAGTCAGCGTGAATCTGCAGTTTGTACTTAAAGGCTTTGTAAGAAGAATTGACAGAAAAAGTTGGTCAGCGAGGAGGCATGTAGCTGTTGTAGTGCATTAACATACTTTCCATAACCTTTGTAGATCTGGGATCAAATGCTGCTTCGATTGTAAATCCAAGGGAATTGAATGGTCACAGTTTTAGTCCTCAGTTGACAATGTCTCACATCTCAAAACCACTATGGCAGCCAGCATGCTGGCTCAAAACGGTTAGCCCTGCCAGCCAGGGGAGTCCTCAGTTCAAATCCTTCACAGTCTCTTGCTCCTCAAGCTAGCAAGTGCCTGAAGCACTCTGGAAGCGAAGTTTTCGGTTTCCAAGGGGGACCTTTTTGTCCCACAACAGTGGCACCAGCTGGCTACTTAGCAATAGAATATTTATGGCTCTCCGAAAGTCTAGTATCTGTTTTACATAAGGACCAGGATGCCCTTAATTATGTTGAGGGACAGTTTGGCATCTGGTCAGGCTGACCATTTAGGGAAGTGTAAAAAGGTGGCTTAGATCCCTCCACACCTCAGCTGCTCGGAATTGTATGACTGCTTCTCACTCTCCCACCCCCTGGGGCAGCTTAGGATGGAGCTGAACGTGTATCTGAAGAGAGAAGTTTTTTTTCTAAAAAGACAGACTGGAAATAAAATAGGGAGGGACAGAAGCTTAAGAGGGGGGAAGACTTTTGGCCTGAATTTTGTGCTCTCTGTTCATAGCTCCATATAAACTATTAACAGAAGTTAGACTGAGACCAAGAGTCTTCCCTGAATTTTATTTTCAGTTTCTCTGATGTGATTAAATAAATATTACCTAATAAAATGCTGGCACAACCTTTGACCTGGCCTTTAGCACATGTATCTACCAGAAACCAAATGCTACTCTCTGGCCTCACTCCATAACAAATAGGTGCAAGTGACTGAATCAGGCTTCTCTGTCCTTAGATTACCCAGCAAGGGGTAACCTTGGTTTATTGATTAAACTAAGGCATAAATCCCCTGATGACAGAAGATTTTAAAGGGACATCACTACCTTGAAAATCTCATTTATCTCAAAATTTTTCCCCAACGATAGCAGCAGGTAATCCCCTAAAATTATTATAAGCAGAAGAAGTTGGCAAAAAAAGTCTCAGTGTTTGCAGTTAATTGGCTTTGTGCATTTGAAGAAATAGAGGGAGAGAGTTTCTCGGTATCACCTGCATAATCTCTCAGTCAGTTTCTTCTTTGCTGAAAAGGCCATTATAAACCACAACAGGGCAACAGAAAATCCCTTAGAACGATTTCTAAAGGACTTGATGCACATTTCAGGACACACTATTTAAGAAATTGGTTTTTTTTTTTTAGATTAATTCTTTTCAAAACACCTCTGAGTCGACAGTGTCACAGTGCAGGACAGCATAAGAGGTTGGTAACTCTAAATCTCCATTGTGATATGTGTCCCGTGCACCACTCCAGCAGCAGAAAGGGGATGAAATGCTGGTGATGACCACCGGGTAAATATTCCCTGCAGAAGGGGCCCCCCTGGTCAGCACAGAGCTGCCGCAAAGGTAATATAATGTTGGCATCCATTCCCAGTTTCCAGCATAGGCAGAGCGTCAGGTGTCTGGAGGAGATGTGTTGGTGTGCTCGAGCCATTCTCCACTTCCTGTGCCCCATGGGAGGTGACTGGAAGCAAAGTCTAATTGAGAGCAGTCTTGAGGCTGCGCTAACTGACTCAGGGGTCAGGCAAGCCCCTAAAGGGCCCCAGAATACAGGCAGAGCAAAAGAGATTTAAAGTTACCTTTGCATCCCCTCTCCCCATCCCACTTCTGCAGTGAGAGCAGAGATGGAGTAACAATGAGGCCCAATATGCAGGAACTTTATTTCAAGGCTGTAGAGTCAATGAAAACTGGCAGTCTGAAAGTGGGTTAATGAAACTGGCAAGTTAACACGTAACTGAGCGAATTTATGACACCAAGTAAAGATCATAATGTGCCTGATTCAAGAGAGGGTGAGCTGTGCCTGCCTGCTTTTCTGTTTAGATTAAGACAATTAAAGGTGGTCTGCAAAGTGGATAGCACATTCTTAGCACTTTTTATATAGCTCTTTATTCAGTATGAAAGAGGCCGTCTCAGTCACCAGAAAAACTATGGTCTTTTTATGTTGGAAATACCAGGTCTCCAATCTCTGGTTTTGCTGAGGATCCTTAGAAGACTGGAGAACTTATGCATTACAACATCACAAGAGACTGACAGCTGAGCAACTGAAAGGAATGGATTTAAAGCTCTGTTTTTAACTTAGAAAATACTTGTTGTGAAGGGTTCAAAATCCCATAATGGAAGACTGTTCTTTAGCAGTCCAAGAAAAAACAGGGAAGACAAGACACGAGGTTCCTGATATTTCAAAATAAAAATAAAAATCCAAATAGAAAAGTCCTCAAAAAATAAAAACTCAACAACATCCAGCTTGTATGAGAAGTAAAAACGGGGAGAAGTAAGGGCCAGTCTACACTAGAAGCACTGCACTGCTATAGCACATCTGGTAAAGATGCAATATGCCAATGGGACCGCACTCTTTTTCACACTGCTGAGCAACCTACTTTAGAGCAACTTAAGCAATAGTGTAGACCTGACCTAAGTTAGGTGTGTGCTGCTCTTCTAAGATTGAAAGGAATTGAGATGAATTTAATGAGTTCAGACAACGTGCTCGTGGGGTACAGTAGGTATAAAGATTTTTCTGAACTTGTACCCCATATCCATTTATTTCACTACCCAACAAACCAAATGCAAAAATCCAGGAAAATTTTTTGCCACTGGCTACTTGGAGCTACACTAATAAGGGAGTAGAAGAACTTAGAAAAGCCAAACCATGCACCGCCACAACAAAAATGACACATTTATATATCACTTTACTAGTCCAGAGAACAAATGAGGATGAAGGAGCACAAAGGTGAAGAGATAACTTCTCTTTTTAGCAGTACACTAAGCCATGCATCTTCTGCTCTGCTAACACTTATCACATCAGGGAGAGAAAGTACCACAGAGTAGGCTGATCACTTGCTCAGTGTGGCCAACTCTGCAATTTTATCATCAGACTTATGATATCTAGTGTTTTTCAGAATCACAGCTCCTGGAGGCCTGCAATTAGTTGAGCAACTCAGCTTTCATTTAAAAAAAAATAAAATAATTTTCTAGCCCTCAAGGTTGCATACAGAAGCATGAAAACGTAAACCGAGTGTAACCCAAGGGTTCAATAACCAGAAGGCAAAAACAGAACCCAAATATTTTTTTTTAAATTTACACCTCATGATTTTAAGCTATCATGATTTATGGGGGCCTGACTCATAATTTTTAAATACCTGGGGCTGGCAATAGTATTTGCTAAACAACATATATAAAACAGTTTTCAAGAGTGCCTAGCTGACTTAGGAACCTTATTGTCAAAAAGTGATTTAGGCTCTTATGCTCCCTAAGCGACTTAGTGTTGAAAATGGGATTTAGGTGCTTTTGAAAATTTTACCCATACAGTGAAATCCCAAAGTAGCCTTTTGAATCATTGGCAGCCACTTAAATTTCTAGTAAAGAAAAAAAGTTGCCAAAGAGTGAGAGAGATTAAAATATTAGTATAACCAATTTCAAGAACAGCTGTGAGCACAGTGCCTCAGCATCCTTTTAACCCTTACCCCCAAAAAGTCTATTTTTGTACATCAAAGCCAAAACTAGTTTTAACTAGGGAAGCAAGTGCAGTGTGCAAGAGCTTCAAACAACTGTTACCTTTCAGTGGACTCCAAACAGTTCTGGCCAACATGAACAAAGGACATCATTTGTTGGGCAACAGTTTAGAACATGGGCATGCATTTCAAAACTCATTAACCATGTAGTTACTGGATTAAGAATAGTATTGTAAATGAATGTATATAACTCCAGACAAGTGCTGTTTAAAAGGTGATCATTAGGGTTTCACAGTTCTAATGTCACATGACTTGCTTTCCTGGGCTAAACTTCTTCCTACTCCATCTGTGCTAGTTGTGTGCCTCTACTTCGCAATTAAATTGCATACCTTCAGCACTCAGTCATTAACCATTTCCAGCATAAAATGCATCAAGAGGACCAGACAGATTTTTTTTACATTAGAAATAGTCCAACTATTACGCTAACCTATCCAAAGCTCACCAGGTGCAGAACTACAATTGTCTCTCCTTATTTTATTGACAAAAATAGCTAAGATTCTCTTAAAATTGTATGGCACCCTGACGCCCCTGCACATCTCCTTCCTCAATATCACTTTAAACTACTGTACATCATGCCGGAGTTTGGACTTGAACAGTAGCAAAATATATATTTTTTTTTTTCTTCCTAATGCCTCCTTATGCATCATGTACTTAGGTTATTAGAACATTTCAAGGTACCTTGCCAAATCAGAGGCAGCAATTCAGTCACAATAAGGAGCATGGCATTCAAAAGAAAGTCCAGCACAACCAAATACACTTTGGGAATGTAAAATCATTTAATTATTTGCCAATAGGTTCACAAATTAAGTTTCTTTGTGTGACTCACCTATACTGTATACATTTCTGAAATTTGATCCTTCTTGGAGCTCCTAAAAAGAATCAAATAACCCAAAGACTCATGGCTTAGGGAAAAACAAAAACAAAACAAACCCCGGTGTTTTTAAATAGTGCCAAAACCTAATATATTATTTATGGTTAGAGCAACACACTTTTATTATATTATTTTGCAATGGTTGTACAATATAGATTTCCTTCTGGTAAAAGAAAAAAGGATATTAGCATGAAGATATTGATTCATACTTAATTTCCAAAAAAATAAAAACAAAAACAAAAAGCTATCATCCATGGGCTCCTCTCTGACTTTCATCATGATACCTGGTAATTCCCTCATTCACAAACTTGTGACAAAAAGGTTTTAAGTTTTAGCTTTGCTAAAATAGTCAATATCTCATCTGCTCAGTTCAGCAAACAAGACAATATGTGAAACAAAACTAGAACACCAACGCTCCAACAAGACAATATGTGAAACAACTAGAACACCAATTTGTATGAAAAATTTCAAAGTTGTTGTTTTGAAGTGTTCACAATTTTTCAAGGTTTGAAATTTTATTTCCGTATTTTTTTCAAAAATGCATATAAAAGCTTTTGGGTTTTCAGCCAACAATAAATTGATCTCTATTTTGAAAATGTTTTTAATATTATTTAAAAAACATTTAAAAAAATGAAGCACATTTCTACCTCAAAACTGTAGACGTCATTGAAATTTTGGGGGGAAACTTTTGTTTGGAAAATACAGACATTTTTCAAACAACTTCTCAGCCAAAAATTTCAACTCTCTCTGTGCAAAAACCCAGTATGATTGAGGAAGATGTATTAAGTTAGTAGAGTGGTTAAGGGCTGCATTACCAGCCTCGATATTCCACCGCCCCAAGAGGCAGTAACTAGGTCAATGGGAGAATTGCGCTCTGCACGCTGGGGGCTAGGTCAGTTTAAGTGCATCGCTCAGGGGTATGTATTTTTCACACTCTTGAGCGACATAGTTATAACCAACCTAATTTCCTATTGTAGACCAGGACTAAGTGTGTCTACACAGGGTTAGATAAGCAAGTGCATATCTCATTAGAATAGATATTTGAACACAAGACTGAGGCTTTTTAGTTGTGTCACAATTTTGTACTCTTCCAGCAGGACCTCATCACTGGAAAATATCAGCGAACGAACCAGAAAAATGCTCCCCCTTAACTTCCATCCCCCCCGCTGTACGCTAGTGTGCTACTCTAACAGACTACCTGTTAACAACTCAGTGCCAATGGTTCGATGCCAGCCATCTGCCCTGCAAAACACCCCTCCTGCTAAGCAGCTGTGCATATGATGTTTCTCTCTAGGAGCTTTTTTCTGGTGCAATGACACCTAGAGACATTGGATGTTCAAATTGTTGCAAGCTGTCTTTTTTTAATTTTTAATGCAAGCATGATAAGGTATAGGGGCTGAATTGATCATTAGGGTTATTTGCTTAGGTAAAAAGGACATGAGCATTAGCACTGCAAGGTTCCTCAGCCAGAGCCTTAAAGAGGAGATAAGAGATCAGAAATTCACTGATTTACCATTCAGGTATCACTTGATTTCTGCTGAACTTTCTAAAGGTGCAGGACATTGAAACTACACAAGATGCTCTGCCCACAGGAGCCTCTGATTTTTATATAATCGAAATTACCACAATTCACCCACCCACCATCACATGAATCATTATGTAAAACACACCCCACTGCAGGGGACTGCTCTTAATTCAGTCCTGACATTTACCCAAGTTTTTATTATGGAGAAACTTCTGACTACTAGAAAATCACAATTGTCTGCTACCTAGTTCCCCTTCTTAAAGCATAAATTATACGAGGAGCAGTACCTACAAAGCACTGGGGGGGAGGGAGAAAACAGCAATAAGAAAATATATTCCAAACTTGCCCACTCCATCATTCTGCATCTGCCCCCCTCCACCCTAAGGAGATGATTGTCTGAAAACTCTGAGGATAATTTTGTGACGTTTCCTGCCACTCTCTCCCTTAATACCACTTTCCTCCCTTTGTTTTTCCAATCCACAGGAGGGGACAGTCTAGCTCACTGTGTTTAGGGATGAGTCAGAACCCAAACCCCAGATCCAACCTCCCAACCTGTCAGGAAGTTCAGATCCAGATTGTGTAGCACAGTCCCATTTCTAAGTGTTTTAGGCTGAGTTTTGGGTGCCTAAATTTCCTTAGGTCTCTTTGAAAGTCCCCCCTGAAATATTAGGGGAAGTTGTCAGCTGTTGCAAGAGAAATGTAGAACCATGAATCCAGGCACTGACAAGTTAAAAACTTTTCACTCATTTCCCAAAGTGGCATAGGCCAAAGCAGCAGGGGAGCAAAAAAGCACACCAAAAAGTCAAACGTATCATCTTCCAGACCCCACTTTAGTGAATTAATTTTGGAGTAGAGTTGTTATGACCCATGGCAGTGCTTGACAGCTTGAGCTAAAGAATGAGCTTACGTAGCTGAGCAGACTCATGTTCCCTGTGGATTATGTAACCCAAAGTGATCAGTGGTTAGATAAGTCCACTGGACAGGAGAAGCTCACTCTGAGCATCTAAGGCCCACAGAAGTTTGAATCCTACCCAACTCCTCATTTATGTGAGGGCAGCCATCCTAGCCAACACAAAGGCAACAGAAACAGACGCCGCACAGACTGAGCCAAAACCCAAGCTTTGTTACAGGGATTGTAACAGCCTCGGCTCCTTGGTAGATTGCGCTCAAAGAGGGATCATAATACTCTGGCCAAATGAACAATTACAGCTAGTCTCTTGGATGAATTTTGATTTTTATACAACACACTTTCAAAACTTTTACAACACTTTCAAAAGATGAGCTGGGGAGCTTAAGTTCATAACACTACTAGACACTAAAAATCATGGACTGAACAGAGACATTGGATTTATGGCTAATTACAATAAATCTGTAACCCACTGGCTCCCCTACCTCCTTTTGTCCTATGACTGCAGAGGTGTTAAATGGGCCACTCTACCCTGAATGGTCCCTTACAGTATGTGCTTATGCTAAACAATCTGTTGCATCTTGTATTTATCTGTAACACTCTCAGTACCTTTCCCAGACCTGAAGAAGAGCTCTGTGTCGCTCAAAAGCTCGTCTTGCTCACCAACAGAAGTTGGTCCAAAAAAAATTCTCACCCACCTTGTCTTTTAAACCCCCATCATTTAGTTGCTGGCTTATACGCAACAAGACATGAGGGTTTATATCCCTTATAAATCAGCGTCAAAAAGTGGTTGAACCACTGTGAAACTAAACCATTTATTTTCACTCCGCTGTAGACTGGATTCCCTATCCCCACTGTTTTACCAGAAGGTTACAATGAATAATAGGACCTGCTCTTCACAGTTGTTGTATAACTATATTGATTGGGATGTGGGTTTTTTTTTTATTGATATAGTTATATTGGTACAACCCCAGTGGACGCAATTACATGTAAAAGTGCCTTATTCTGGTATAATTTATTCCTCTTCCTGTACGGGGAAAAAGCTTTGCTGCTATGACCATTCTTATACTAGCATAACCACACCCACACTAGGAGCAATGTGCTGCTTTAACTACACGGGGATAATTAAAATAGCACAACTTTTGAGCGTAGACAAGATCTAAGGCCATGCATGCACTACAAAATTGTGTCAGCATAGCTATGTCAGTTATGGGTATGAAAAAAAAAAAACCAAAAACCCACACCTCCTGGCCAACATAGGCATGCAGGCAAAACCCCCAGCGTAGACACCACTATGTTGACAGAAGCACTCTTCTGTCAGAATAGCTAATGTCGTTCGGGGAGGGGGTGTTACTCTACCAGCAGAAAAACTCCTTCTATCTCCCTATGTTGCATCTAAACCAAGGGGTTTTGCTTGTATAGCTATGCTGGTGTAGCTGTATTGGCCGAGCCTGTGTAGTGTAGACAAGCGCTAAGATCACACTAGAATAAACAGCTCAAAACAAAACTAAATGGAGAGAAAAAACCCTCCTAGAAATGCCCCTCCAGAATGTGATAGAATTTCCCTGGAAAAATTCAATCAGCTGTGGGCTATGACATGGGTGTGGAGTATATGACTGAAGCAATTGCTATCAGACATAGACCAGGGGAAGGATAAATGAGATTCTATCACAACAGCAGCAGCAACAAAACTTCCATCAGACCCTGAATTCTCAAGACCTCTGATGAAAGCAGGGGGCAATCAGCTGTCGGTGGGATTACTAAGTATCTTTCCAACTTTGGTCCTCAAATGGCAAGCGTAGGTTTGTTTTATTGTTCTTTATTTTAATCACTGGGACAATGACTAAGGGTTTTTATCTGATCAACAGATGTGAGCTGTCAAAGATATTTCCACCATAGCATAACAGCAATAATGTGTGGCGCGGGGGCGGACGGACGGTGGGGTGTAATTTGCTGGCAAAGATCAGATGGGCATCTCTAACAATATCAATTTCCTATGGTTGCACCTGTAGTATTTGTGGATTCACCATCCCCTTCTTTTGTTTAAGCTGTTGTATTGCCCCAGTTTTTACAGAGGCATTTGTTTCTGACTAGTATGAGCCATTCTTCTCCTTCTGTCTATCTCTTCATCCCAGCGCTTACTAAGTTTCCATTAGAGAGGAAGGAGCTGCCCCTGTCAGGAAGCTGTGGCATTGGAAGGTTGTAAATCTGCAAGTGGTAGCAAAAGATTAACCGCAGAAGTTAAACTTAGCACTGGGCGGGAAAAAAGGCTTCCGAATCCAAGAAGCCACATTCTACTCAGAACCACTGAAACCCAGGGTCCTCTGTTCAGGAGCAGAACGGCAGCTGCAGAATGCTACAAGCCACTAGTCAGTTTGTGACATTCCTTCCTGAACCTCGGTTCCCTTCTCTTAATGTCAGTAGCAACCAGAAAGCAGGCTGAAGCCTCAATGTATTTGCTTTAAAATTAAATGTAAGAATCTAACTGTTAGTTGCCGGATGTTTCCTCCAGAGTCCCAAGTCTTGCCAAAGGGACCCAGTTCTTGGTAGTTCTGGTGGGAAGGCAGTAAGCTAAGACATTTATAAAACAATAAAACCTTTGGAGGTCTGAGAGTAGATGACGACTATATGAGCATAGAACACTTTTGCAAACTTCACATTGGACTGTAAGCAATTTGGTGAATGGACTGTAATTTCCTGTGTGTGTATGTGCTGATTTAAGCTTTTGTGCGCTATGTAATACAATACTACTTTTTAATTCTTGTAATACTCATGTAACGTATATCACCGTATTTTTATACTAGAGCCATTCTAGAGAAAGTAAACCAAGCTCTCAAAAGTTAAAATGAGCCTGGAATGTGAGTCAGTGGCAGAACCAGGAACAGAACCCAGGAGTCCCGGCTTCTAGGGCTATTCTCTATGCATCTGACAGTTTTATAACCTCTTCTTCCCCCCTCCCTTTTTTTTTTTTTTAATTTCTGGAATTTCCCTAACTTGGTGGCCCTAACAACTTTGTGAATCTAATTCACTACTGACGCTTCCTTACAAATCTGCAAGTCAGTAAGAAGTGGCCAAATGCAAGTAAAAATGACCCTGGTACTACAAGGCCTACAATTAAAAAAATAAAATAAAATAAATCATTGCCTGCAACAGTGAGAAATAAAACTGGTTCTTGGCAACTACTCTCGGAGCGTCACACCAGTTTAATACCCGCACAGGTTCCCTGTGCACACTTATAATTTCACTGTACATCTATGCGTCCCAGCATCTTTTTAGACCCTGTGATGCTGCATCTGCTTTAGTGAGAGATAGATTTAGTGATGGGAAAATTCTTCACAGGTTGAGTAATTCCAAAGAGAATACACAAATAGAACAGCAGATACCATGGTATGATGATAAAATACCTCATTTGTTCTTGTGTGTAGGCTTTAATAGTTTGTAGGGGAGGTGCCATATCATAAACTGCGATGGGCCAAAAACACTAATGCAACCCCGTGTCTATGAAACAAATTCTTCAGGCTGTTACAACTGGACTATCAAGTTGCCTTAGACACAGTGCATCGCAGCACGTTGCTGTCCTGCAGGGAAGCCCTAGCATGAATGGACAGTCTGGGGTGGTGGGATGGCTCTGTCTGTTCTTCTCAGAGTAAGATGAGCAATAGCTTCTTTTCCACAAGTCCTCAATTGGAACCCACCAGTGATCAGTACCGTCTCTCCACCTTTTCAGCATATATGAGACCTCCTGGAGAGAGGCAGGGAAATGCCATGGAGTCTCATGCCACCAATTCACTGATGACAAACAGCTGTAGCTGTACTGGAACAAACATAAAACCAATGTCCAAGTCACATATTCAAAAGGAGGAAAAAACACCTAAATAGTACATCTAGTGAGCTGACGTACAAACAAAATACATTGTATAGCTGCCATAAAAAGAACTCCAAATATGTTTAAATGTTATAAAGTTCTAACAACGTATCTAGGGTGGAATCTTGGCTTTGCAGAAGTCAATGGGAATTTTGTCATCAACGTCAATAGTGCCAGGATTTCACCCTTAATGTTTAAAGCACAGGTAAAATACTGACTTGGGGAAAGTGTTTGTATATCACTTTCTTGGCTTAGCTGATAGACGTTTTAGAGTATTATTGAATAAGGACAAAGCACAAAGTCCCTTTCCAAAGGGCTAAAGGCCAGAACTGACAGATTTCCAGAATAAAACCTGCCCCATGAAGATAGAGTAAAAACCAAAGACAAACACAAACAGGCTTTATTGCCTGTCAGTGGAACTATTACCATATTCATTTTTACATTACATCTTTGCTTTAAAAGAGTTCAATATTTTATTTGATAGACTTGGTAGATCTTCTGAGGTAGTCTGGATACTTAAGCTCTCTAAGCCATTGGTAAGATTTCAAAAAAAAGCCAGTGAATTTTGGACAATAAACCTCTGAATGCTAGAAGTTGGGCCTGGACAACGGGTGGCGGAATCACTCTATAAATCCGCCTTCTGTTCATTCCCTCTAAAGCATCTGGCATCAGCCACTGCTGGAAGGCAGGACACTGGGCTAGGTAGACCATTGGTCTGATTCAGTGTGGCCGTTCTTATGGATCATCATCATCATCATCATCACAGACTGTGATAAAGACTAAAATAATAATATTTTCCTGAAATATTTATTTATGTAGCTTCTTAACGTTCATTCCTTATAGACACTGGAGGGTGAGACTCGCATTGTTTGGAAATTTTAATGCCTAACATCTATATAGCACTTTATAGCTTCAACTCTTATCTGACAACCAGAGCAATTTCATACAAAAGCCCTGAGAGGAACCTAAGGATCGTCTTACACATGGTGAGATGGCGGCAAAGATGCTAAGTGACCTGCTGATGGTTACAGAGTGAGTTTGTGTCAGAGATAGGATCAGAACATAGGAACTACGGACTTTCAGATCTGTGCTCAAAGCCTTTCTCCCCTTCTGATAAATACCAACATTTCAGATGCATCTCAGATTCTGCTCGTCAGATCTTTGTTCCAGCTACATTGGGATGGCTCTTTAGGATATTTCTGTACTTCTTGCTTCTGGATGGGATGTAAAGTAATGGTATGGCAGGTGTCACCAAGTATACTGTTACACTTAGTCTTCCAAGTTTTTTTTGGTGTACAAGCAAATGTTCAGTCTTGGAAAGATATGCTGTGTGTTATATTTGAATTTTGTGATCAGCAGGAGAGTTTGCTCTCTGACTTGGTCTCTAATTAGTGGAAAGTCTTAAAGCAGAGTTGCTCCCTGGGAACCAAGCACTGGTATTGGGTTGAGATTCCTGAGAGAAGAATTGCCTACAGTCCTTTTGAGCATGTTTGTTCCAGGGCTGGTGCATGTGTGTAAATACAAGAAATTACACATAGACCATAGCCAGACTCCATGTCACTAATTTCTGCACTACTGGGAAATGGACTTGCAAGACCCTGGACATCTGCTGCTGCTCAGCAGAAGAGCAACAACAACTTAAGAACAGGCTGTCTCATGGTAAATTAGCACATCCACCTATGATGAGAACTGGTATATTTAGAGGCAGCAGGAAAAATAATTTTTGAAAAGTTACTTTATTTGAATATCAAAATGATTGCTTAAGTTCTGGAGAGATGTTAAAGCTGGGGTCTTATTTTTTCCAAACTGATTTGCTTAGCACTACTTAGATTTCTAGTGCGCTTGGGAACAGTGTCTGCTAATCAGTTTACATAACTATTCATCTTTGCAATTTCAGTGCAAGGAATTTACTGTCCACTCTGGCTATGAGGTGCTTCTACAGCGAATGTTGGATGGGAGAAAGATGGCAAAAGATGTGGAGGACTTGCTCAAACAGAGGTAAGAAAAGGTGGTGAAGGAGGTATGAAAAGCTATTTATGAATTCATTTCACCTACTCCAGGGCACTCTTGCACGAGTTGTTGGTTCACTTCAGAATTTGATTCTAGGAGTATAGTCATACATGTTTTTATAGAGAAGTCTGTACATAAATGATCTGACTGCCAACGGGTTCTTAGTAGCAAAGTCAGACACCACGTTTGTATATGAATCATTTGGATGGTGACCCGTCCCCCTTCCCACACTCCGCATAGCTAATTTCAGACATATTCCAAAAATGAAATGACTGAAAATTATGTCAGCGTTACTCCTTGTCAGGCAGTTATACAATATTTGGAGGAGGAATCGTGACTTGAGCAACAGGAAAGACTAAATAATGTAGTCCTTTCTACTAGTGCAGGATTTTTCCCCTGACACTACACGTAAAGATGGATCCTAGCTTTGAAACTCAGGTCTAAGTTTTCCAAAGATTTTTTGAGGGGTGGGGTGGGGGGAGAATAGGAGGAGGTTTGGAAGGACTTTAGATTCTGAATTTAATTCAAACCCATCTCTAATCAGTTGTGTGTTTGAAAATACATACTAAACTGCACACAACCAGCTTATTGACTAATGCCACATTCCTCTCTATTAATATCCAGAAGTGAATCATCACAGGTTTCCCTCATTTTCAGAAAGCCCATGCTTCACACATATTTTAATGTGCTATTAGCCGCAGTGGGTCAATTTCCTATAATTACTGAAAATTGGTCATTCTTTTGGTGTAACCAGAAGTATGTATGGTAGCTCTCTGTAGACCTTTCCCAGGCATTCCAGATTGACCATATTATTCTTCCATCTTTTCAGGACTAGGTCTTTGTTCCTAGACCCTCTTTGAATATACAATGTGTATTTGTGTCCACCTGCAACCCTTTTCTGAGTTGTCTCACAGCAATATCTGGTGATTGCCATTAGTTTCTTTGTTTCGAAAATAAATATAAACAGGGGCCCACTCTTAATTCTCATTTTTGTCCTTAATTTTTAGCGCAGACTTAGCAAAAGTTATATTCAGTATTTAGTTCCAATTTTAATCGTCAGTGATTAACAATTTTAAGCCACCACATATGCAATATGGTATTACCACAAGGATATTAACTAACTGAATATAAATAGTCTCACACAAAACATTGAAGTGGTTTGGACTGATTTCCTCCATTACTAATTATGTCACACAGTGCTGCAGCAGTCTCATAATGACATTAGGTGAATTGTACTCATTTAAAGTTATTTTTTTTGTGACTCATAAAACTTACGGAGATCAAACTCTTACTTGCATGTGTCTGTAGTAGCTATGAATTATAATATGTGATTGAGATTATGGAGGGTTTGGGCCTTTTGGGGGTGGAAATGGGAGGTTTCCATCATTGCGGGATAAGCCTAACCATGGCTTGCAGTATGTGCAACAAGGACTGTCCACAAAGGAGAAGGAGATTAATCTCAAAGCCATTCTGAAACAAGTAGCTGAAGAAATCTTTCAGAAGAGTTATTTCCATGAATTCTCACCCTCCTCCAACACACTGCTTTTATTTTTAGACCTGTATGTGTATGTATGTTCAAGCATGTGATGGCTGTGAACAAACCTTTACTTTTGGCTGGAAATGCATGGAAGCTGCCTCTTCCAAGAGCAATGCAGGTGCACGTTAGTGTGAAGGAGGACAGAAGAGGGTGACAAATGGGACAAACCAAATTTTCACTCTCAGAAACCATGAGTCACAGTCAATGATTTTAACAAGGCCCTTTCAGCAGCTGCCTTGATCACACCAATAATGGGTGCAGTTTTGCCACCTAGCCCATCAAATGCAAACAAATTCTGTCCACTGCATCCTGTTCTATGCACAAAGATGGACTAAGGGTAGTGGGAAGATTAGGGGATGGTTCTTTGGGACAAATGCCAAATTTAACTCACTTATTTTACATAAATGTTACACATGTGAGATTGGTAGGTCCTTCCACCCCGTTCCTTTCAGTCAGGTTATATTTTCCAGGCTCTCTTTACGAAGGCCTGGAAACCTACTTTTTGTTTTAAATGAGAAGTGAGGTTCTCCTTTATGGGGCCCAAAGGTTGATTCTGTTAACAATGGTTTTGTGCAACTCCTGTAAGTCCCCCTACAGCTTATCAGTGGCCTTGGTCAACCTATGCGTAGATCTAGTACTGTCAAGCATAAAAGTCATCCACTTACCCCAGCTCCCAAAACCACGTTCTCTGCAACTTTCATTAAAAAAATAAATAAAAATAAAAATAAGTGGAGAGTCTCATGCAAAATCACCTGAACCCAGGGCCTGTGGCTTTCGGAAAAACAGCAGTGTCATGAGAGCTGGCAACACCATTTGATCACCATAGCACCATGTGAGTTTAAGATTCCACATTTCCAGTTCAAACTCTCACAAAGCCCTATCACAAACCCTTCTTAATTTATCATGCAGTTTTTGTTCATGGATGATTATCCATATTTTCATGCCTATAATCACAGAAGAATCAAAATGTATTAACAGAACAAAAATTAATCACTCTTTAGTCTTTTCCCATGTGCAGGAAGAACTATAAACTGTTTAATTGGCTTCTTCTTGCTGCACAGCTATTATTATTATTCAAACACAGTCCTCCTCTTCAGAACAGACATGTACTGCATGCAAATCATAAGCCATGTGGCTTCTAAGAACATTATTAGAGAGAAGAGAATGAGAGTCTAGTCACCATGTAAGAAAATTATCTGCTCTGAGCTGCACATATACAAGGGGACACAATAATATACGACAAGATCACACTTCAAACAGTAAAGGCTTAAAGCTCTCAGATGTCTGTTTTCAACACTTCCTTAGCAACACCAATTGTCACTTAAAATGCTTTTGGTAGTCCAGGCATTGCCCTCTTTTGAACACTCACATGGTGTTACTGGCAGGATCTCTAGTCATTGCAGAAGCTCAAGTGATTTTGCAATGCACTGTGCTGTGGTTTTTGCTTTGCAATACTTAAAACACAAGAAGCGTGTGTAACATGCGCATTTGCTTGAACTAATTTCCTGTATACAGAGTTAGGGCAGCAATTACAAATTAAAACTCAGATATTTTCTGAATCTAAAAAAAGCTTTCCAGGTTAAAAATCATATCTTAAAAAACAACAAAGTGGCGCCAATCCTCAC
This sequence comes from Mesoclemmys tuberculata, assembly GCA_007922155.1. NCBI lineage: Eukaryota > Metazoa > Chordata > Testudines > Chelidae > Mesoclemmys > Mesoclemmys tuberculata. The sequence continues at coordinate 7,078,293 of ML675621.1, forward strand.
CTGGGGCCACAAAACACACAGTGCATCCAGGTTTTAATCCACCTTTGCAGTCCCCTGATACTGTGCTGGCTGGTCCCCAAAGCCACTGCAGGAGCTGAGGAATTACTGGGGAGCCCTGGGGACAATGCTTTTCCCCAGCCATGACCTACCACTAGATGCAAAGAGGGGCCTCTGGCATGGAGCCACCATGCAAGTTCTATGCTACCTGTGGTTTCACCTACACTGGGGTGATCATCCCAGGGCTGGGTACATTGGCAATGGGGCTGCTTTGTGCTGCTCCAGTGGAGCAGAAGACCCAAATGCAGATGAGGGCTGGGGCCAAAGTGCTTACCTGAGGCACTGACAGCATCTCTGATTTTTAAATTCATTTTAAAAATGAATTTATTTTTCACTCTTTACTCTGCATTTCCTCTCAGTTTAGACAATTAATGTAGACTAGCCAGTTTGACTGTAAAGGAATCCCTTACAAATTTACTGTGTTAAACAAAGGGGGCAGGGGCTAGTGAAGTGGTGCTGGGACCATACTTGATATTTAGTTCTCTTTAGCCCCAGAGGATCCCAAAACCACTTACATATAAACTGATGTGCATGCACATAGACTGCCACTGAAAGGTACTCACCTCTAGGGTGAACTGCAGCAATACACTGACAGACCACAGAGAGTGATTGTAAAGATGTGAAATTTCAGCAAAATAATTGATTCAAAATCTGAAATTAAGTACAGTAGGTTGTAAAATAAGGCCCATCACAGCAAGTGTATACAGAGAAGTGTTTGAAAGGCAACTAGATATTTTTAAAGATGGAATCAATCAAATAATCCCATTGTGACTTGTCTGAATCCATGTGGACAGCACCCTGTGTACTACTTGTGTTGGATAAACAACAAAGAACAAAGTGACAAATCAGGGAAATGGGGCTAAGATTAATTGAAATGGGGCCTCTTAGGCCAAATAGCCATACCCTTGTCTGGGAATTCCTTTTGGACAAAGGAGATAACTTTCAAAGTGCCTGATTGACTTAGGAGCCTAAATCCCATTTCCAAAAGCAATTTGGGTTTCTAAGTGTTTAAGTCACTTTTGAAAATGTGATTTCTGTGCTCCGGAAAATTCCACCCAAAGGGCACCTGTTGGTCACTCTGCTCTTTTACACTAAGCATATGCCCCTCCGTTATATTCCTACTTTTCCACCCAATGTGAGCCAAGCAAAAACAGAAGAGCCAAATTAATACAAAAATGCATTCCTTATAAGCAGATAGAGCTTCTTCCAAGTGGGAGGAGAACATCAGTGGATGTCTTTTTAGATGAGCTCTTGATAGCAGTGGAATTGGGGAGAGAGAATAAAGACACCTATAAGCCAATTGTTTGTACCTCAGATCCAGTTACAAATACATTCTTGCAAACATGGGCCCAACCTCAACAGAAGAAAATAACTAAGGAATTTTGTTAACAGAGCACAAGCAGAAGAGAGATATGGGAAGGAGCTGGTTCAAATTGCCCGAAAAGCAGGAGGACAAACAGAAATCAAGTAAGTCTTTTTCAAGTTTATTGAATTAAAGTGCATCCTTTTTGAATGATCAGATACATGGCCTTCATTGAGGAAAGGGGCAGGAATCTTCACTTTACACTGAACTAAGCTTAAGTTTCAAATGGCATGGGAAGCGTTATTATACAGCAAAACTCAATTCACACATTAAGCGTTCCTCCTCCATTTGGCCCCTCTTGGCAGCTTCATAGTAAAATAGCAATTGTTGCTGGGGATTTCCTGAACAAGTTTTTATTTCAGTATTACTCACCATTGCAACTGGTCTGTGGAGGAATGGAAGAGACAAGGGATTTGGACTTGGACAGATATAGAAATCTTGGTAAAGCTTATATTAGAAATATAAACTAAGTTCCACACCCATTTGAAAGGCCATCACTCTTCAGATCTATTGACCGATGTACAGAAGCACGATAAAACAACGCATGGTCTCCTCTATGCCCTCTACTGTTTGCTGACAGTGTGTATAAACTGGGGGGAGGGAGGAAGGAGAGGTATGCATTGGCAGGGAATTCTACTTCATAAACAGCACTGCTAGACTACTGCTATTATTGATTGACGCAGCAGTAATGAGACATCCTGTCATTACAGCTGTAAGTAAAAATAATTAGTAATGGAGTAATAAGGTAGAAGAGGATGAAGATTTGGGGTCACAGTAGTTAGGCTGAAAGAGTGGACTCCAATCTACACAAACCTGTACTAAAGATCCCTAGGGTCATCCACCCCCTCCAGCCCAGATCTGATTTCTTAATTGCATCCTACTGGTTTGGTCAATTTATCACTCACTCCCCCCAACATGCACATGAATTTCTGTTAGTTTTTAATGGAAAATCTGACCTCAAACCCATGGATTATTTCCTGGGCACCATCACAGCATGCAAGTACCAATCAATCACCTGTACCACTGGCCCTCATCTGCAGTGACACATCCCAGATTAAAGGGCCTGTAGGGAAATGCTGACTTTGATTCTGGCCATTAATTTGAACTCTGAGATGAGGCTAGTGAAGAGCAGCAGAGAGCTATGAGGCTCATACTAATGGACAGGGCTGTCATTTTTTAATGCATGCTCGCTCTCTCTCTCTCACTGTAGGTCTCTAAGAAAATTCAGTAAATTCAAAGGAATTCTGAAGAATTCCTTCGGCTGCGAAAATTGGTTTCTTGCAATTTCTGTTGAATATGGTTTTAAACATTCTGATGGTTCATTTCATAGAGTGAAAATGGGGAGGGAAGGGGAAAGAGAGCAATGCTTTCAAATTGAAATAGTGGATTAATGATGGACTGTTTCTTCCCCAAAGAAATATATATACCTTTTATAAATCCAGGATTTACAAGGAGCTCTCTTCAAAATTTCCTTACTGACAAAGGAGGGCTGGTAGATATAGTGCATACAGAAAGGAAGGACTTTGGCTGCTGTCCTGCAACTTCAGGAGGCAACCTGCGGAAATAGTGTTCTTAGCGGTTATAACAGAGCTATAATAGAGATAGGCTCAGGCTTCAGCACTGGGATATGAATCTGAATTTCCGTAAAGCTTGGGGATGTTTGGATCCAGGGCTTGCATGGATTCAGGCCCATCTCTGTTTTGACCCAATATTTTTAATACTTTGGCATGGACAAAGAGGTAAATACACTGGCATAATGTATTGTAAAGCTCATTGGGAGAGAGGGATGTTTCCGTAAAACCACGGCTAGCGTAGTGGTAGTGATCCTCTGCTATGATGCTGCTGTCCCAGATGTCACGCTCCAGTGGTATATTGGGGTCAAGAAGGAAAGAAAGTACCTTTCATCACTCAGCATCCTCTCTGGATGTTTAAAGAGCTATACAGACAGACTTAGAAGGGACTAGTCCCAAAGACGTTGGGTATAAACCAGACAAAAACTGAGATCTAAGCAGGGCACTAATGGAATGACTAATGAAAATATAATATGTAATTTTGATGGCCTACATTTTCTGATACCATGTCATGTTTTTGTTTGCTTGCCTGGATATATGCTGCAGGCAGCAGCTCTGCACCTAAGCAGCAATGCAGCTAGCAGGGACAAGGAACAAACAAACTAGTAATAGTCAAAAAGATTCTAAAAGAATTGCACCACAACTAACCTCACACATTTTCTACATTCTAACTGCCTAGCCACTAAATGAAACAAAATTTGTAAGTCTATTTGTAATAATGCCATTGGTCACTCCCAATAGTATTAAAAAATTTAGACTGAATGGGGAATAAAACCTCTTGACATGTTTAAATTCAGCTTTTGAAGATGCATCTGGGCAGCAGTAAATCTGAAATGTAACCTGACTAAGGATTCTTCTAAGCATTCAAATTTTTGACTCATATTCAACAATCAGCAGGAAAAACAGCTTCAGTTTTTCTTGCAGAACACTTCAGTGAACTTCCTGTGTTATGCTGTATATAGAATCAGAGAAGCTAGAGATGGAAAAACACCATCACAGGACACTCAGTCTGTTTTCTTGCCAGTACAAGATTGTTCCCTACTCTTTTGTCCAGTCAAACTTTAAATGTCTCTAGTGACAGGGGTTTCCATCAATTCTCTTGGGAGATTATTTCGTACTCTAGTAGAGCTCAATGTCAGGAAGCTTCTTCAGATAGTCATCTTAAAAAAGGACCCTCTCTTAATTTCATCCCATTACTCCTAGTTTTTTAGGTTGCCACAAAAGGAGGAAACTTCACCCCCATAAACTCCCAATCCCAGAGAACATCCAGAAGGCCCTAGAGAAGCAATGGCAAGGCCAAGACAGTAATCTGATGAATATTACAAACAGCAACTGACTGACATGACTGAGGAACTAGTTGCAAAATACTCCCAAGACTCCCACAAGTCACAGTGATTCACTGAAGAATTTACTTAAAATAAAGCAGGAAGGCAAGAGGCTGGAGTGCTTACGGCACAAAATTGGCAGAGGGTTGCCAATATGAGCTGGGAATACAACAGTACCTCACCCATCCCCAGCAAATTTTCTGCCATTTTCTCTGTGATGCCCACAACTCTCAATCAGTACTTCTCTTCCTGCTGGCCCTCTGACCCTTCCCGACTGTCCAGAGGGGTACAGGGAAGATGGCAAAGCCCTTTGAAGATGAAAAGCACTGTGCAAGTGTTAAGTATTATAGTGATATTTGTCATATCAATTTTACCAACTTTTTAAAGCTATTACATTTTCAGTAGTAGAAATAATTAAACAAAGTGATGAAAATTGTACACAGTTAAGACATCAGAAAGTATATAAATCATAATAATGAAGGTCGTTATCAACAGAAAAGAAGAATTTGTTTGCATATCATTCCCCTTTTTTAACACTCTGCTGTTATTCAACTAGATCACTGTCCTTTTCTTCCTTACATGACAGTGGCCTACCAACCTGTATCCCTAATCATTGTCTGCCTTTCCTCCCCAATTATTTCTACTTACGTACCAGCCACTTACTGCTCCATAATTCCAAGGGAAGGTGTGGCTATCTATTGAAATGCAACCACAACCCTGGAGCTTTTCCTCTGGCTTTTTGTGTACTCACATATGTTATTATGGCAGGTATTATCAAGTGATGCTGCTACGGCCTTCCAAGTTTCTTGTCTTAGCGTGAAAGCAAATGTTCAGTCTTGAGAAGACATGCTGTGCATTGTTGTTATTTTGGTTACACAAGGTTCTAGGCAGATGTAGCTGTGCCAGAAGCAGGAAAGTGTGCTCACTGCATTAGTGTCTAATTAGAGTGAATTAGAGTGGCAGTTACTACCTGGGACCTGGGCACTGGAATGATCCCTGGAAGAAAGGATGGCTGCATGGTGTTTCTGACCACCTCTGTCCCAGGACTGGTGTATATGTCTCAATAAGACAAGCCACACTTAGAATTTCCCCAACTGCACATCGCTGATTTCTCCTCCATTGGGAAACTGACCTGTAAGCACCCCCACTACAACATCTGCTACTGTTTGGCAGAATGGTAACCATAAAACAATGTAGAGTAAGATCTGACTACAGACACTCAGCGAGCAAAACAAGATTTCAGTAACAAAACTGGTTAAGTAGCGAGTAGAGGCAAATGTGGTGTCCCTATTTTATCCCCATTGGCACTAGCGCGCTGAACAGTGGCTTGCATCAATAGATCCCCCTCTTCTGGTACTGACGGCACTATTGATGTCAATGAAGGACAAACAAAACCATCTTCAAAACTTGTTCAGAAAGCATAGCTGAGACTTGGCTGATGTGGGAATGAGCTCCAGGAAGTGCCAGTCACTCTTTGTGAACCGGTATTGAAGATGGCCATGTCTGGCCCACACTAACTGTGCAGGCTCTCTGAATCTGACATTGGAGGGGGTCTTAATGGGGCTGTTCCCTTTGTTAGTATAGAGAGGCTTTTTAAGAGAAATTGCTGCTGGTTACCAGGGTCATAGCAAACAGTCCAGTTTCATTCTTAAAAATAATAAGCTTCCTCTCAAACTATTGGCTCACTCCCAGCTGCACAAAGTTATTTTATACATACACATAACTTGATCCAGGCAAACCGAGGCACTGCAACTGCTTCTTTTTGGAGCTCTCTAGCTGTGGAAGCCACTTCCTATTTGAGGTGGAGTAGGCATCTCTCTCTTGCCTTGTAGTACAAATTTAATAATTGGGCGGAGACATTATCCAGCGCCCTTGTTAGTTAATTACAACACATTAAAGGAGACACAGGCCTGATCCCAGCTCCTGTATATGGGGTTTTCTCCAAGCATGTTAACATAAGTACCCTTGAGTCCCAACTGTCCACCTTGGTTCTTGTGACAGGGAAGGAGGGAAGTGGCCAGTTGGTACAAGACGCCACTCCTTATATTTTAATCACCTTTATCCGCAGTGCATGCTGGGGCCTTGGTGCATTGTGGACCTTGGGAAGCATGTGGCTCCGAGGCCCTACTGGAAGAGCTGGGAAAAGCAGCCATCAGACCAGAACTTTAAAGGAAGCAGTAGGGTATATCAGTACAAGTATGGTCCAGGTTTTCAGAGTTTTTAATTGAAACAAAACCTAAGAAATTTGCATGGCAACAGCCTAAAATTGTAGGCAAAGTCACATTGGCATGAACGTTAGATGGGAGGAGGGAGGACGGGTTTAGGATTTTTAACTCCTCCAATCTCTGGACTCTATCATCACTTTGAAGCCTGTGAGACCAGATTGTCGTATTTTGGCAAAAGTGGCAAAGATACGGAAAACATCAGTAAGTGTCACACAGCTGGGAAAGGCTGTCCCCAAAGGTGTTCTTTTTAAATGGCGAGGTTTTTCAGCCGCATAACAAGCTGCACTGAGTTTGTAAGTGCTCCAGGGTAAGGTTACTGTCAAGAACCCGGGCCTGCAGCAAAGCTTGTCTCCAGGCAGCCTAGTCACCACACTGGCCTGCAGCAACAGCCTGATTGGCCACGCCACCTGACTGACTGGATAGGCCAGCAGGCCGGTTGGTAAGCCAGCAGCAGCTCGCTGGCTGCTCAGTGCTTGTGCCCACCCCGTGCCTGCTCCTGTGTTACCTGGTTCCTGCTGCTCTTGCCTTGCCTCTGCCCTGCCCCTGCCTTGAGCCCACTTCGTCTGCTGCCCTGCTTGCTCCAGTTCATGCCTCTGCCTTGACCCTTGGCTCCAGTTTCTGACCTTGGTCCCTGACTCTTGCCCCGCTCAGCAGGCTAGACTGCCCTCGTCCTGGTTGAGTGACATTTGCAGAGTCTTGGTGCCTTGACACATTATGGCTGGTTCACAGCCAAACTTGCGTCCTTTGTGTTAACGAGAAAGAGCTCTTTTGTGCTGCAAAGCGGCTCCATGCAGAATTTTTTTGCTTCATGTCCTTCGGTTCCTTGGTTTAATTTTCTTCTCAACAATCATGCTAGTCTTTTGCAAAGTCCAAGACTGTAGCATGGTTTGGGAAATGAGTTAAAAGGCTGTTTGTGTGGTCCCACATATTATGAGACTTGGGTATGTCTATACTGCAAAAAGCAGTGTGTTTTTACATGGTGATGGTTATCTTGGGGCCAGGTCTACACTAGAAACTTTTGCTGATATAACAACATCGGGGATGTGTGTGTGTGATTATTTGTATGCCAGCAAAACCCCTAACATAGACCCAATTATATCTACAAAAGCCCTTTTGATGGTGTAGTCCAGCAAACTGGTATAAGCACAGGTTTGCCACTATAAGCTGCATCTATGCTAGCAGGGTTTCCCTGTGTAGCTGTACCAGTAAACCTCTTCCAGTGTACACTAGACCATACTATGGACAAGGCCCAGAAAACTTTTATCTCAGCGCAGCTAATTGAGGTCAGCCCTATATCCCCCACCTAGGATTGACCTAGCTAGCTACACCAGTTAAAACTGTGTTGGGGGAATACCATATTGCAACCAGGCCCACAGTAGGGGAGCTTAGCCAGTACCAGATCTTATGTCAGGTTAGAGCATACAATTAAAGAATTTGGAGGCCAACTTTGCTAGCTCTAATAGGTGTATTATGATGAATCATAAATTTAGCCACTGCTCAACACACAGAGACTTTGCTTCTGACGCCAGGATGTTTAGGCGTATGCCAAGCATAAGAGAATGCAAACACCTCCAGAATCACATATAACATTTGTATCATAAAGTTAAAAAATAAAGCAAGTAACATAATGGCTTTAAACATCTAACTAAGCTTTTTCAGTCATTTTTATTTAGATAGGAGGTAAATCCTTTCATCAAGCCTATAATGAAAGCAATGAAAATATAGGTTAGTTTGAAAGTCCATAACTTTTCAACAGATAAACTGAGACTGAAAAAGTACACTTACTTCCTTAGTCTCTCCAACAATGACCCACATTCCTACACAAGCCTAACAATATCTAAATAACAAAGAGACGAATGCAGCATAACCTCATCTTCAATAAACCATCTGTCATCTGACAGCTTCTCTGCCTCATTTCATGTCAAATCTAATCTAGTCTTGGGTCCTGCAATGGGATCCGTACACCTGGTCCCTTACTCTTACATAGAGTCTACGGGCTTCAAAATACAATGAGCAGACCCTTTAAAAGATCAGGGCCTGAGGGTGGAGAATAACAGCTCTGTTGAAAAGTGACCATCCAGGGAAGCAGCCTTCCAAAACAATTTGAGCAGCAAGTCAGAGTGCCTCGTTTACATGCCCAATAGAGAAAAGTCCACATGACCAGTACTGTTCTATGTAGGTTCTTATACTACAGTAGTATCTGAGTTCCTTCCTGTGAAAGATGTGCTATATTTATACATGGTGAATAAAGTGTGTTATGAATTTTGCTTTCTATTTCAGAGACTCAAGTTTATGCTCAGTGCAGGATTCTCACTCTTTCAAGTACTGTGGAGAAGTGCACAGTGGAAATGGGCTTGCAGGAATGTCCCTTCCCTGTAGTTTGAAGGGAATAGCAGAGTGGGAAAGGGGAGGGGGGAAAGGAGGAGATAGCGTGCATGAGAAGAGATGAGGAAAGAAGGCAGGTAAAAAATAAAAATAAAATAAGCCAACCTGCTAGAAAAGGCAAGGCTTAACTAGCTTCTGCATCTTCTTTATTCGAGAACGGAGCTCCCCAGGGCCTGTTTCAGAGGAGTTGTGGCTGCTCAGCACCTCTGAAAATCAGGTTCGCCAACTCATTTGCTCAGTGGTTCTAGTGTCAGGGGTCCTAGTGTCACTCAAAGCCAGGGAACACTCTGCTCTGCCCTGTGTCTGCTACAGACCACCAAATCACACTAGGGAACAGGATGACCACTTCCTTACGCAACTATCTATAATGAGTAGGAACAAAAATTGCATGATCAAGGGGGACTTCAGTTTGAGAGACATTACTGGCAGGATTAGACCTCCATGTGAAAACATCCTTGGCATTTCTAAATACTGTAGATGATAGTTCCCTAACTCAAAATGTTGCATCCAGTATGGGGGAATTTGATATCAGATCTTGTTTTGACAGATAAAGAGGAATTCATCACACAACTAAAAATGAATGGTAGCTTAGGTGCAATTGATCATAACTTGATCACATTTGTAAAGTGCAAACAGAATAAGGTCCAGACCAGTAACATATATATGTTCTTGGGGCTTTAAGAGGGCTAGTTTTCACGAAGCTGAAAACAATTATGAGCCACATCAGCTATGGGGAAGAATTTAATTAAAAAAATGTGAATGACAGCTGAGAGTTGTTTAAAAACTCTTTACTAGATGCCCCAAAAGCCACAATCAAGAAAGAAGGCTATATTGGTTAAAAAATGGACCTGGTTTAGCAGGGAAATGAAGCCAGCTATAAACAAAAAAGGAAAGGGGAAGTTGATAATAATGAATACAAATCAGAAGCTAAGAATTGTAGGAAATTAATAAGGGAAGCAAAAGGCTACAAGGAGATATCTATGGGCAGCAGAGTTAAGGACATTAAGGAGGAGGGTTTTTTAAGAGTACTAGGAACAAAAAGAATCCTAACAACGGTATTGGTTCATTACTAGATGGAAAGGGTAGAATTATCAATAATAATTCAGAAAAGGCAGAAGTGTTCAATAAATATTTCTGTTTTGTATTTAGGAAAAAACACATGTTGCAGACATAACATATTAGTGAAATGGAAGGAGTGTTATCCTCCTAGTATCTTGTGCAAATGTTAAACAGCAGATACTGAAGCCAGACATCTTTAAGTCAGCAGGCCCAGATAGTGTGGATCCAGGAATTTAAAAAGAAATCTCTGAGGTGCTTGCTGGACCAGTAAGGTTGATTTTCAACAATTCTTGGAACATTGGGGAAGTTCTAGAATACTGGAAAATGCTAATGTGCCAATATTTTAAAAGGACTGTCCTGGGTAATTATAAGTCTGACAATTTGACACTGATTTCAGGCAAGATAATAGAGTGGCTGATATGGGACTCAATTAATAAAGAATTAAAACTGGGTAATATAATTAATGCCAGTCAAAATGGGTTTATGGAAAACAGATCTTGTCACATTAACTTGATTTTTTATGAGATTATAAGTTTGATTAATAAAGATAATAATATTGATGTAATATTATAATATACTTTTAGATTTCTATAAGGCATTTAACTTGGTACCGCATGATATTCTGATTAAAAGACTAGACTTATATCAAATTAACATGGTACATACTAAATGGATTAAAAGCTGGCTAACTGATAGGTCTCAAAATGTAACAGTAAACAGAGAATCATAACTGGACAGGTGTATTTCCACTGGGGTCCCTCAAGGATTGGTTCTTGACCATACACTATTTAACATTTTTATCAGTTACCTTGAAGAAAACTTAAAATCATCACTGATAAAGATCGACTGTCTGATGACAAAGCTGACTGAGGCCAAAGTAGGAAGTGTGAAATTTAAAGACTCATCTTTAGAGGATCTCAGGTATGTGGATGCTGCTGCCTTACTTGGAGAGACTATTGACCAACTACAGCTAATACTGGAAGAGCTGCAAAAAACTTCAAAATCTATGAGCCAAATTCATTGGTGATAAAAGTTATACATGCCTCCTATACAACAGAAACAAACAAACAATCTGTCAACACTGAATGTAGATGGCAATGTTTGTTTTATCTATCTGGGTAGTCAGTTGACAGCAGGATGTTCCTTAACCAAAGAAGTCACACATCGGATTGGTTTTGCATCAGTGGCATATCAGCATCTTCAAAGGTCTCTGTTTGAATGGTGGGATGTTTCTGTGACAGCTAAGATATCAATGTTCAATGCAGTAGTAAGGATAACTCTGTCATATGGAGCAAAAGGCAGTTAAAAACAGCTAAGGAGAGGGAACTAAACAGTTTTCAATGTCAAAAGCTATGGCATATTCTTAACATCCATTGGTTTGATTTTGTCACAAATGAGGAGATCCTTAGTACCATCTTGCACCATTTGAGAACAAGAGGACTGCTATGGTGGGGTCCTATCCAATGTGCAGAAGAAGATATGCATTTACAGGAGGCTTATATAGCTGAGGTTGACAGAAGTAGAGTATGAGACTGATGACAAATGAGGTTGGAAGATGCAATTTTGAGAGATTTAGGAAACCTAAATTGCCCTAATAATGACTTTGCTGAAGGAAGATGACTTGCTAGGAATCATTCAAGATGGAAGTCCATTCTACTCACCAACACAGCTACATCACAGCCATGTGAAACTGCTGGATAAAATTTGTGGATGACACAAAAATTGAAGGAGTGGTAAATAACGACGAGAAAAGGTCTCTGATACAGAGAGATGTGGATTGCTTGGTAAACTGGGGGCAATCAAGTAAGAGATTTTTATGGCTAAATGTGTCCCTCGAGGAACAAAGAATGTAAGCCATACTTACCTGATAGAGGGGGACTCTGTTCTGGGAAAAAAAGTGACTCTGAAAAAGATTTTGAGGTTGTGATGGATAATTAGCTGAACTTGAGCTCCCAGTGCAGTGCTGGGGCAAGAAGCTAATGCAATCCTTGGATGCATAAAACTGGGAAATCTTAAATAGGAGTGGAGAGGTTATTTTACATCTGAATTTGATATTGGTGAGAACACTGCTGGAATACTGTCTCCAGTTCTGGTGTCCACAATTCAAGAAGGATATTGGTAAGATGGAGAGGGTTTACAGCACAGCCACATGAATGATTAAAAGGTTAGAAAACATGCCTCATCAAGCTCATTCTATTTAACTTAACAAAGAAAAGGATAAGGTGTGACTTGATCACAGTTTATAAGTACCTACATGGGAAACAAATATTTAAAAATGGGCCTTCACTCTAGCAGAGAATGGAATAACAACATGGTCCACTGGCTGGAAGCTAGACAAATTCAGACTAGAAATACAGCATGCATTTTTAACAGTGAGGATAATTTACTATTGGAACTATTTACCAAGGGTCATGGTGGATTCTCCATCACTGGCAATTTTAAAACAAAGATTGCATATTTTTCTAAAAGATCTGCTCTAGGAATTATTTTGGGCAAGTTCTATGGCTGCTGTTATACAGGAGTTAGTCCTTCTGGCCTTAGAATCTATGAATTAAAACCTAGTTTAGTCCAGATACTGTTAGTCTAGAACCAAAACAGAGGATAACCATTGCTGTGAAAGGGAGAAAGGGGACTGATATTTAACTGGGTTCCTGTTATGTAGCTGGCACTAATTCACCTGGGGCAGAGAGTACACACAGCCAGCAACAAGTGTGGTCCTTAATGCTGAGGAGCCTGCATAGCAGAAGCAATGGTGTCTCACTCACCATTTAAAAAAGAGAACACTTTTTATAAAGAGAATACTGTGTATCGTGTTGCTGTTATTTATAAAAAATATGATTGAGGTAATGTTATTTTCCATTTCTATTCACTAAGCGAAGGAAAAAATCAGCTGTGGTTTTCCTGTCAGAAGTGTCACTGTTTCATCTTCCTGTATATCAATAGTAAGGGCACTTCACAAATTACCAAGTTAGACTATTCTGAGCTTGAGGATGGATGTGAGACATTCAGAAAAACTCAAATTGACACAGCAAAGGTTCCACTTTTCAGTTGAAACCACACCTGAGATCAGCGTTCCCTGAGATATACGGTTCCTTTAACATCTGAGGAAGGGGGCTTTCACACGCAGCTGAACCTACTTTAGTGGGCAGACCAGGGTAAAAAGCAAACAAAACAGAAAAAATGTTAGTGGATATAGAGAAAGGAGCTTGGAGCAAAAAGAGTAAGAGAGTGGGCTCACAGAGAACCTAAGCAGAGATATGGGTTGCTAGCAACAGGAAGTGCATCTAGTATACATTAGAACATTTTACATCTGTTTCACAGCATTGTGCACTGGTGCTAGCACGAGTGTAAACACCAGCACAGGATGCAGGCGATTTTACCCACTCTATCCTGAAACTGGGCTTTCACGATACAGCGGCGAAAGTGCCGAGTCCTATCCACAGCTCGAGTTGACATCACTAGCACTGGTGCAACTGCACTTTTGCAGGAGAACAGGTACATTTTCTAGTGCAGACTTGGTCTATAAAGCAAAGAGAGAGAATGCTTAGCAGGAGATACAGCAGAAGGACAAGAGTAGGAGGTAGGGGAGCCACCTAAGCTTTAAGGAAACAAATGACATCTATATGAAAAATAAGGGACGGAGCTTAGTTTTAAGGATCAACATCCAACATCCCGGTACAAAATCCTACTTCTGATCACAGGATACTTTGCATGATCAATGCTTGAAAACAGATTTATAATCTGATCCAATTCTTTTCAGCAGTTCCATGTGGACCATGGGAAATTAGGCACCAAACAAGGGCCACCCTTGAGAGATAGGCAAGCAAAGAGAAGAAAACCAGGGTCAAGAATAAAGTGACCAATCCCTGCAATGTCTATCCAGTCAAAAAAGCTACAAAGGGAGGCAGTGTTGCCTAGTGGATAGAATACTGGAGAGGGACTCCGGAGACCTGGGTTCTATTCCTGGTTCAGCCACCGGTCTTCTGGGTGATCTTGGGCAAGTCGCTTCATTTCGTTGCAAAGCACTTTGAGATCTACAAATGACAAACACTACATAAGAGCTGGGTATTATTAATTATAGTGAAAATCTTCCCTGGTCTTTATCCCACATCTTCATATTTCCACACAAGGTATAAACTCATCTAGGAAAAAAACTCACATGATGATTGCTTCCTGAATAAGTACCCTGGAAAAGCAATGCTCATGTTTTTAATGGCACATTACAAAATATTTCAGGAAACACTTAATTCTTTCAAACAGTGCTGAATTTTTAAGTGTCATAAAAATACAGTAAGGAATGAAATCTCTAATACATGTCAGTAGCCTAGTTAATGGAAAAAAGTTTCAGCCGCTAGATGGCAAAAAAGTCACCTGAAGTTACTGCTTGTTTACTGCTTCATCTGCCCTGGCCCCCTGGACTCCAACCCCAAGTTCAGCCTCGTCATTTCTCTGCCAAAGTTTCAGATGAAAACTGGGTCTTTAAATTCATGCTTGACTACGTGCAAGGCTTTAAACAAACAAGATACATTTCTAGCAACATTTCACAAGGATATTAGCAAGTGGGCTTGCAGTGTGGAGGTTCCAAATTAAGGCTGACACTTTGTCTGTAACTAACTGAACAACCCTCCCAGAGTTGACATAGTAACACTTTTTTTCCCCTTAAAAATGTGAATGTGGAGACAATGAATTTTGTTCAAATGGACTAAAACTGAGTCAGCCCCACTCCCACAGACATTAGAACAAAAACATTACAAATCTCAACAGGAAATCACAGCCACAGGGAGAGGGGCTCTGAAATGAGAGGCTTTATTTCGTTACCATGCATTCAAGACTACTAGCAAAATTAAATTACAGGCATCTCGCACATACATCTCTTTCAAATCTTTCTTAACCCCTTCACAGCTACATCCTGGTGTATTGCAATGAGATATTACATCCATATGTCAGAGCTTCAGAAGGTGATTTATTGCTGATATATAGAGCTGTACCTGGTATATTATGTAGCCCTCAAGTACTTAAAGAGATGTTTGAAGGTTCTTAGGCATGACATTTGACCTACCTTTTCTCCCTCATGACTGCAAAGTTTATGTGTATGTCTATTCCCCCAAGCCCCACTAAAAGGTTAATTCAATGGCTTGTTTATTTTAAAAGAAAATTGGTTTGAGCTCTAATTAATCTGCATGCAATCTGAGGTCTGGCTTTTAGGAAGTGTTGGGGGAAGGGAGCAGGTCACTCTTTCATACAAGAAGCGAAACGTCAGATTTTTTTAAACCAAGTCTAGTCTGAGTATACACATATGGCAAATTGATCTCCCACCTGCTTGTAGCCAGTGGCGTTATCACAGCCTCCTGGAAGACAGACTAATCTTCCCCCACTCAGAAGGGCCTTCAGAAGAAAGTAAATGACAACACTTGTTTTCCTTCACGGACCATTCTGATAGCATAGCCCACCTCAAAACTAGAGAGAGTAAACTCCTTCCCCCCCTTCTATTGAGAATGTATCTTTCTTCAGTTCCAATACAGCAATTTAACTACATCTGGCAGAAACTGACACCTCCGGCTGCAGGAAAAAACTCTATAGATCAACATGCTGTGCAAATAGTATGCGCAAACAGTAAATGTCCTGTGTTTGTCTCTTTGGTTCAGAGTTCTGGTTTTTATATCAATATTTGTATGCTGCTCTGATGAAGTTTCTAATAGCATGCCCCACCCTCACTATAAGATATATATGAAAGCAATGGCCAATTTGTATTGTAAGTTATGTTTACTTTTTTTTTTTTAAATCCTGCCACTCATACCATCTAAAACAAAAATGCCACCTGCTGTACTCAATTTATTATTTGATTTCAAATTTAGTTAAAAAGACACCCTAGTTTCTGAGCCCTTATGCTCCAAGTTTCAGTTTGCATCAAAAGTTTACCCCAGCCAAGTTATTCAATTTTGGAAACTAAGGGATAAAATGAAATGCAAGGGCACCTTCAGAACAGAGGAGTATCATGAGTGTATCTAAAAAGACATTCAACATTTTAAGCTATATCCTAGTGATCCAAGAAGATTCACAGGTACCTTGGAGCCTGCTTATAAAGCAGAGGATTTTGAGAGCATCATCTTGAGCTTTTAAATAATTTTTTGTTTAGAATCATCATGCATTCATAACTCATCGAAGGGAAAATATTTTGTTGGTTTATACACACAAAAAGCTGAAATAGTTTGAAAATAAGATGTATATTGATTATTTTTGGCTGAAAGGCTTTTTGTTTACACATTTTACAGGCAGTCATGATAGCAAATTTTGAATCAGGACTCAAGAAGGTTTTCATGATGCTCTTTGGGGCCTGCATGATTGTGTCCATATTTTTCCCTTAAAGCTCCACAAGGGTGCTTCAAGACCTGAAAAAGGGTCTTATTTCTTGTTGCTGCTTTATGTCCAATTTAAACCCTGAAAAGGCCCTTGTGGAAGTACCTAATGTATCTAGACTACTGGAGAGATTACAAAATACAATACAGCCCCAACTAAAACCACTGGTGGGCATTCTCTTCAAACCTGTGTGCAAAGGAGCAGTGATGCCCCCGCCATCTCTCTGAATTACTCTTCTACCTCTTTGCTATTCTTTCTACTGCTTCATTAAAACATTTGCAGCGTGTTCCCTATTCACCTGCCTGATTGATCATCATTTACTCAGTCCAGAACAACAGACAATATACTACTGTCCTTTACCAGCCTCCTGTGAAAAGCCATTATAAGACCCTGTCTCTTACTTTGACCCAGTTCCATCTGACTGTGCTCGTATCGACCAGTGTAATGTTTTGTCTTGCTAGTCTCAACCTGTATTTTACAGCCTGGTGGCAGCGCTCATTTATACAGCACTGGGTGACTGAAAAGCCACTGCGTGGTCCATGGGTTCAAACCCCTAGAGAAGTGTATGTGGTGCTCTGAATACCATGTCTTAATTTAATTTCTTTAAAGAATTTGGAGATGGGACCACAAGGGGGTGCTGCAGAAGTGCAGGAGGGAGGTAATGTTATACAGCCAATGCATTGCTCAGGTTGTGAGAATTACACTGAGCTCTGATTCTAGACGTCTTCCCTTTCTCTGTCCTTAGAGCTATCCCCTTTTCGACTACTATTCCAAAAATTAGTTTTATTGGTCATTTGGTTTTCCGTGTATTCATGGTCTAACAAGACACTGGTAGCTGTACAGACAAGTCTGTATTAACATGTGTAATAACTAACAAACGTTGATAGACTGAAGTGTACTGTGCACCTGGAGTTCAGAAGCCAAAGTCTTAATTCCCTGCTTCATGACGCATTTCATTGCATTTCTTAATGATAACATATAAATATAATCTCTCCTATTTGCATGGTCAATTTTTTCTGATGGGCTATTAAAGGTTTTATTTATTTCTGTATTTGTGTGTTTCTTTGAGGATAAAGAATTGGTAGTGGAATTTATTCTAGATTCGCAGTCTGTCATTGGTATTGTTTCCTAATAAGTATGTGTTTGTTTTCTCAGCACACTGAAGGCAGCGTTTGAGGTCCTAAAGCAACGTAAGTTTATATCCTCCCTTCCCATCCCTGTTGGAGTCCTTTAACTGATGGGTGGATTTGTCCTAGAGTCAAGCCATCATTGAAGAAGAACAGATTTTCCATTCCAAGTGTTTTACTGCCCATTATTTACACTCTTTACTACTCTAATCCACAATATGGGGAGATGGCTGTTCACAGGGGACACAATCCTCCCAGACAGCTCCACATTTAATCCAAATGCCCTTTCCTGAATAGCATGGAATGTACCCACTAATAATCCACTAGCAGGGGAACAGCCAAGCTCCCATCCAAGACCCTTTGCTCCTTCTTCCTGAATTCCTAAGAAACCAAAGAGCCTTAAAAATCTCTCCAGTTTAGGTCCTCAGGTCTCTGCATGGGGGGAAATCCTTCCCCTCACCCCCAGTCCAAACCTTAATAAGGGAAGGGATTCCCTCCTTTTTTTGGTAACAGGATCCCATCCCAGTACCAATTAGGAGTTACATGGCTGAAACATAATCAAAAAGGACCAGTTGGCCAATCAGCATGCAGCACTGGATAATCAGTGTCTCCTAGCAGGCTAATTTGCTGTGTGAATTTGGCCAAATTATTTAAGGCAACATCTCTGGCAATCGGGCTGTTTAGTTTTCTATGCTTCAGTTCACCCATCTGTAAAGTGGGGACTGTCATACTTTCCCCACAGTTGTAAGGGGCTTCAAATTCCCCCAGATCAATGCGTGAGGGATAATAGAGGAATTTTTGTAGGTGTGGAGGGGGAAGAGAGAGAGCCCTTAAAAAGAACGGGAGAAAAATTAGAGGTACATGGGAATATGAAGAATGGGCCAGCTAAAACTATTTATATTTACATGTTCCTACCATGCATGATCTTGGCATGTGTCACAAACAGCAACAGTTCTGGCCCCATGTCTGGGGATTGGGATGAGACCTATACTCGTTGAGTTGATGAGATAATGCAATGATCTGAACAAAAAAAGTCCTCCCTAAGTTTCTGAGACTGCCCTGTGCATGTAAGTAATGCGTTCATGCCATCTCCCAGTTAAGACCTGCTGAAAAACCTGACTTTGTATTATTAGGGGCCTTTTCACTGACTGTCTATAAATTCTCATCTGTCTTAGAAATTGAAAATGTTGGAAACTCTCATATCCAGCTGGCAGTGATGCTGAAGGATGAACTGAAAGGAATAGAGGAGTTCAGAGAAAGACAGAAGGAGCAACGAAAAAAGGTGAGGAAATGTAAGAATGGTCAGACCAGATCAGGTCAGTAGCCCATTTATTGTGTTGTCACCTGCAGTGAGCTATGGCTGCTTCAGAGGATGATAAACCTTACCTCCCGCAAAGCTCCTAGCTATCTCCAATACTGGGGGGAAATCTCTCACTCTGATCCCAGCTGGTGATTATATAATGCACTGAACTATGAAAACTGAGAGCCTTGTCACTTTCACTTCCTAGCTAATGTAATTGCAGATGCTATTCTTATTCCTGTAAGGAAGAAATTTTACATATACGTTGGGGATGCATCAGTTGGAAACGACGGAGGAGGAGAAGGACCTTGGGGTATTGGTTGATAACAGGATGACTATGAGCCGCCAATGTGATATGGCTGTTAAAAAAGCAAATGCGGTTTTAGGATGCATCAGGCGAGGTATTTCCAGCAAGGAGAAGGAGGTGTTAGTGCCGTTATATACGGCGCTGGTGAGACCCCACCTGGAATATTGTGTGCAGTTCTGGTGTCCCATGTTTAAGAAGGATGAATTCAAACTGGAACAGGTTCAGAGACGGGCTACTAGGATGATCCGAGGAATGGAAAATCTGCCTTATGAAAGGAGACTGAAAGAGCTTGGCTTGTTTAGCCTGGCCAAAAGAAGGCTCCGGGGGGATATGCTTGCTCTATATAAATATATCAGGGGGATTAACGTTAGGGAGGGAGAGGAATTGTTTAAGTTTAGTACTAATATAGGCACGAGGACGAATGGGTACAAATTGGATATTAGGAAATTTAGACTAGAAATTAGACGAAGGTTTCTAACCATTAGGGGAGTGAAGTTCTGGAATAGCCTTCCGAGGGAAGTAGTGGGGGCAAATGACTTATCTGGCTTTAAGACTAAGCTTGATAAGTATATGGAGGGGATGTTATGATGGGATAGTTTAATTTGAGCGATTGATTTTGGATTATCGGCAGATAAGTCTGCTCAATGGTCTGTGGGAATGCTGGATGGGATGGGAACTGAGTTACTGCAGAGAATTCCTTTTTGGGTGCTGGCTGGTGAGTCTTGCCCACATGCTCAGGGTTTAGCTGATCGCCATATTTGGGGTCGGGAAGGAATTTTCCTCCGGGGCGGATTGGCAGGGGCCACGGAGGTTTTTCGCCTTCCCCTGCAGCATGGGGCATGAGTCGCTTGCTGGTGGATTCCCTGCAGCTTGAGGTCTTCAAATCTCACTTTTGAGGATTTCAATAACTCAGTCATGGGTTCGGGGTTGTTATAAATGTGTATGGGTAGGGTTTTGTGGCCTGCCTTGTGCGGGAGGTCAGACTAGATGATCATATTGGTCCCTTCTGACCTATGAGTCTATGAGTCTATGAGTCTATGAGTCTAAGTATTTAATCCCTTTTTAAAACATTTGCTAAGCAGGTTGCTTCAATAATATCCTGCAAGAGCATTACAATACACTGAAATTGAAGCAGTACCAAAAGTTTGTGCATTGTGTTGAACTTGAAGCCTAGGTAATAAGGTGATAAGCACATTAGAAATTCCTGAGATAAATTACATTAATCTAGTATTCAACAGAGGTGTTGTATAAAAAAAAGGTCTATGTTCAAGCCAGCTACTGTCCCCTTCGAGTTTTCCAAATTCAACATTATTTGAACAAGGCATCTGCTAATAGAGTGACAGTGTTAATTTTTATGCCCCTCCCCTTGGGGATTGGACTAGAGGATCTTCTGAGGTCCCTTCTGACCCTAATCTTCTATGATTTTTTCTGGTTCTATTTGGGAATAAATAAAGGGCTTGGCTCTTTGCCACTGAAAACAATGATGGTTTGTGGCAGCCGTGCAAAAATTCCTCATTCCATTCCCCTTTAAAACAAAATGGAACAAATCCAGGTAGTTCCAAGTGCATCAACCTCGTCATGTGTATAGCATAGGACAGATGGGAACTCAGGTTAATGAAGCACTCCAGAATTTCAGAGTGGGTAAAAACGATCCTGTTTCTACTTTCAGTGCTGCTTCTGATTTTCAAGCTCCACAGCTGCTTCATGAAGCACATTCAGTTTAGAGACAATTACATGTATATTTCATATTGTAATCAGTATTTATCTCCCCCTTCACTCCATTTTACTACTTGGGCAGCTGCATGGAAACAGGATCTTTTAAAATACTGCATTTCAAATTCTACATTTGAAGCCCTTAAGACTAAGCTTTAATGGGAGTTGGGGAGAAGGCAAAGAACTCTTCTGGATTCTAAATATCTATTGCAGGTTTTTATTTCAGTCATGCACATGGCTGCTGAGAAAGTAGCACAAGAGCAAAAAGTGCTGGCATTTCTAGTGAGCTCCCAAAACACACAGTGTGTGTTTTTTGCTGTCTCTGCAGCAGCACTCAGACTGCACCATTTGCCCATACTCAGGCACCACCTCTGGTGGCATGAGGGGGAGTATTGCTTGACTAGCAGGATGAGACCCCTCCCCCTCAACCTTGCCCAGTGAAGAACCCTTGATTCCCTGCATTTCCCTGACATCACAAATGAGATTATCTAGGCAGCAAGTTCACACACAAGGCTCCAACTTTTTGCTACCATTTAAATTTCAGTATATTTTAGTGCTCCGGCAGGATATCATAGAACAACCTGCTTAGCAAAAGTTTAAATAAAGGGGGGGGGGAATTTAACACACATCAGTAATCAGCCAAGGAGAATGGGAGAGAAGCATTACATTTATTAAAATTTCATAATCTGAAACAAAGCCAGCTGCATTCAGATCAAGCTCTGTGAAAAAGACTGTGTCATAGGATGAGTCACATTTGGCTGCTGAAGAGGGAAGGCTCTTGTTTTTGAGATTGAGTCTGGGTATTTCAAACCACGTGAAATTGAAGAGGAGGCTGGGACAATGCCCTTTCATACCAACCAGTTGATGCACATGAAAATTAGGCAAGAATATAATAATCTGACCGCAGTGAAGTGGTACGTTATTAATCACAGAGGAACGGCCCACATTTGGAATGGATAGAAGTCCTTACTCAGGAAAGTGAGGCACCGGTTTGCCTGCACAAACACAGCAGCAGCACAAGATCCTATCCCAGCGTTTGTGCTGTTACCTACAACTCAGCTGGCAAAGCTAATGTACAGTGTGATGGGGTGTGATGCTATTTAAGCTTCTTGAGCAAAGGAGAAAAAAAAATAAGGTAGGTCCTCTTGGCTATTAATGGAAACCACTGAAGCAAAATTATCTTGGATTATTTTTCCTAGCTTTGCTTTGTTGCACTCTGTGTCATTTAGAACTGTGTCAGTTACAAAGCAATGTCAATGCATTTTCCACACAGGAATGTATTTTTTAGAAATTGTGCAAGGAGAAATGCTTAGTCCTGCGTGTTTTTTACAGTACGAGATTGCAATGGATCGTGTGCAAAAGAGCAAGGTGTCCCTTTATAAGAAAACAATGGAGGTAAGTTTGGAGGTTTAATAATACATTCATCCAGTTGCAAATTATGGACAATTACGGTGGGAGGGAGAAATTTTCATCACAGACAGTATCTTAAAGGGATGTCAAGAATCTAGTGAAATAAAGTGGAGAGAGAGTCTGTGATTTCAACCCATGCGGTTAAGACATGGAAGTTTGTTTTCCTGCCACACCCAGTTAAAGGTCTCCTACATACCTTGAGGGTTAACTTTGAGTTAGAGCCAGCCCCATTTTTTGTTTCAACAGTTTACAGGCTAAGATTTTTTTCCTGCCATTCCGCTTGGCTTACTCTGCTTGGGGATTTGAAAGTCAAGCGAGTTCCTACTAGCTCATGGATCATCACTGTCAGTGAAGAGTCTACAGGGTAAATGCGACATCAGGATCATCTGTGCAACTCCAATGGTATAAATGATGGCAGTATTTCATTCCGCCATTGAATTTAGGATGATGCATAAACAACAATAGAATCCAGCTCCCTCGGCTGAAGCTGTTAACTTTGGAGGGCTAACAAGAGTGAAAAAAACCTTGTTTTTGTTGCTGAGGTCAGCATCTGACTGGAAAAAACAGAGAGCTGCTCTGTTGATTAAGTAGTGCCATGTCTATAATGAGGGAAATGGTCATATTTTAACCTCTACTCTGATAACGATGCCAGCGTCCATCACCCAACTGCTCAGTTTTCAAAAACGTGCATCTTTATGCTTTCTCTTATGCTGTCTCTATCAAATCTATAATACTAACTCCTTATTCTCCTTCAGATCTCTTCTTAAAATTCTCCATTTCCATGATGCCACAATAAACTTGATGTCAGATAGGCAGCTGGTGTTCTGAGGCCCCTGCCTACCACACTGACTAGTCATGTTTCATTGTGCTTCCCCACGTTTGTTATACCCACCTGTTGTTTTTTGTTGCTTAAATTGTAGGCTCCTGAAAGCCTTTTTGTTTTGTGTCTGTACAGTAGCTAGCACAATGGAACCCTGGACTGCAACTAGGGCACCTACCTGCTACTTCATTGCAACCGATCACCAATCATTGTACACAGGACTTTGCACCTAGTGTGGACAGGGCGAGTCATGTTTAAAAATGAGTTAAGCTGTGGGATGCCTAGGGAGGCAGTGTGGTCTGCTGAATAGGGCACTAGGCCTCAGGAGTTCTGGTTCTGTCATTCACCTGCTGTGTGCTTTGGGCAAGTCCTTTCCCCTCCCACTCTTTGTCTTGTCTGTAGCAGAGCTGGTGGAAATTTGCTGATGGAACATCTCTGTTGGAAAACACTGATTCTTCAAAAAGGAAACTTTCGTTTTAAAGAGCCTTTGAAGTTATCAGACTGCCTTTTTTGAAGCTTCCCATTTTGATGTGTTTGGAATGGTATGTTTCAGTTCTTCCATTTAGAATATTTTTAAAATTTTAAATTGGAACAAAATGTTCCAATTTTAATTAAAAAGAAACATTTTTAGTGACGCAAAACACTCTCCCCTGCCCCTCTCCTGAATTTTGTTTTGCATGAAATCCCAAAATTTGTTTTGTTCCATTTTGGAATGGATCTTTTTCCTCCAAAATTGCAGAATTTCCCAAGAAATGGAAAATCCAGTTCCCACCCAGCTCTACTATTTAGACAGTTAGTGAGAAACAGTCCCTGCCCTGAAGAACCTTGTGGCTGTACAGTGCCCTGCTCAATGGGGCCTCTAGGCATCCTGTCATAAAATAAATAATGGAAGTGACCTGTGGCAGTACCATATGCAGGGATGCTGGAGTGGCCTGCTGGGTGTGCTGCTCCTTTGACATGTCAGCACCCAGGCTGCTTTTCCTTCTCTATTTTAGATCCATCGCTTTGTGGGGTAAATGTAAATGGTTTCCTTTTCAATGTTAAAATTAAAATGAATTTTTAAAAAGTTTTTAAATGTAAATTGTTCCATCATAATGCCTGATTTGTTCCCCTTCCCTGCAGAAGAGACCATGTCAACATGGAGAGGTTATCTAGCACAAAAAGAAAACATTCTGTTGAATTTATTTTAATACAGTCAAAGAAGACCTATCAGCAGAAGTGCAAGGATGTGGATGAGGCTGAGCTGACCCTCCAGAGGATAACTGCTTCAGGCAACCAAAAGCAAACAGAAAAGGTATTGAGACCACAGTGCTATTTAAGCAATGGTAGCAGACAGCTCTGTAGTTTTCATAGTCACAGAATGTGATGAAACAACCAGTTTTGCACAGGAGCTTGCACATTTCAGAGACTTCTTTCTGTTCTAATTACACAGTAAAATTTACTAGGAAATTTTCCTCCATAGATAGACTGTGCCTTTTGAGCATTCAATAGAATTGGAACAAGTTCACAGTTGCCTGTGTTTTTAAAAAGCATTGGAAGCTGAGAGATTTATTGAGGCAATTGGTACGGCCTATCAGAATGCAAATTCAATTGCTTCCTGAATCCTAAGGGGAAATTTTTTTTTTAAACCTCAAATTATTCATAAAAATGGAAGAAAAAATCTAAACTGTATTAGTCAAATGTTTCTGCCTTTGGATCCCATGTTAACTATAATAGGTACAGTACCTTACATTAAATACCTCTTCTTTATCAAACTTTATCCTGGAAGCTAATTTAGTTTCATCAGAATTTACAAACTTAAAAATAAACAATTGAAATGCCTTGTTTTTCAATCCCTTATTGCATCATCTTATGTGTTTAGCTGACAAGCCACTAAACTTTCATGAGAACATTTTACAATGAAGCAGATGGAGAAAAGTAAATTAAGTCTCTTTTGCCCTATAAATTCAGTGCTGTGTAGGCAGAGAGGATCAAAAATCATCATTTTGGGGGGCTGAGAGGGACAGGAAGGAGCAATCTAAACATCACATCAAAAATATGGATTTTATAGCCAAAGTATTCCAAAATCTTCCACAAGTAACAAATTAGATGATTAGTGGATGAAATCTTGGCTCCATTTAAGTCAATGACAAAAAGTCATTGACTTGAATGGAGCCAGGATTTCATCTAGGACAGCCCTATGGTGATTACTTTCTCTTGGGTGGAACACATCAGCTGTTTAAATTCTGCAGAGCACCAAACAAACAAACAGTTTAGGACAGAGAGTGACTAAGGAAGATGCTGTGCTCTCAACACACTACACGTTTTCCAGCCAACAACATTGAGGAGTATGCTATAGGAATCCCTAATCCGAACATTGCTTTGAAGGACTAAATGGGGGAATGTATTATACAGACTTCAAACTCAGGGCATTAACATATTGTCATCATCTGGGAAACCAGGAAGTGCCAGGATGTCAACAGCCTGCCCAGATATACAATTTTTAAGCTGTAAAAGAAGAGATTATATTTTGCTTTTAAGTTTCCCAAGGGTCATGGTGGATTCTCCATCTCTGACAATTTTTAAACCAAGATTGGATGGTGTTTTTAAAAGATCTGCTCTAGGAATTTTTTGGGGGAAGTTCTTGGCCTGTGATATCCAGGAAGTCAGACTAGATGATCACAGAGTCCCTTCTGGCCTTGGAATATATGAATGTGTTATTGGAAACAGCCAGGAAACATTAGTGTTCATAAAATATTTTAAAAGTTTGACAGTATTCCTTTAAAAAGCCTGGTTACTTATCTCTGAATGGTACCCGAGGAGACAAATAATTGCAATTGCCATTTATTTCTACTTATAAACTTCTGTTAAACAGCCATAGATTGAATGTTCTATAAAAGTTATCTATCGGGGGGACAAACATAGGGCCTCATTCTGCAAACTCTATTTTTTAAAACAAAACAAAAAAAAAACAAAAAAAAAAGGAGTGGGGTCTTTGCCAGTTCAGTACTTAGAACTAGGTCTTTCCCTTGTGTAAATTGCCATAGTCATTGCTCAATTGACTTCAATAGAACTATCTACAGCAGCTGCAGATCTAGCCTCTATTTTTAATAATGCAAAGTCAATGGGACAGCTCAGAACACTAAACTAGGTTGCAGTTCTTTGCAGGGACCTACACGTTTTACTCAGGGGGTTGTGACTGAAAAAAATATGAAAATGGAAAGGGGTTAATATCAGTGTTTTCTTTTTATATTTCAGAGTCAGAACAAAGCCAAGCAATGCAAAGACGCAGCAAATGAAGCAGGTACCATTCTACATAAAGTCTAACACCCAGCTGAAACAACATGCAGGTTTTAATGGCATGCTATAAAAAGGAAAAAGCCGCACATATAAAGTGCAGATTCCTAACGACTCCTAAAATAATAAAGGTGCTGTTAAAGGGCACTGTCAACTACTTTAGACCCCCAAATTTACATTCCACTAAAGGATGATAAATCCAGTGCTCCATGTATTTAGGGGATGCCCTTTATGTAGTCTACCATTTATTTAAAACACTTTAATGATGGGGGTTTCTTTTCTGTTTGTTCTTTAATTTTTTTAATATTCAATATTAATATTAATCCCAATATTTAATAATATTCTTTAATATAACAACCTTCAGTCACCCTAACCCAGGACAAGGAAGACGTATGTGTGCACGCTTACACATTGACAAACTAGTATGACTGTTCTCCAGCTCCGGCTATAGGCTCAAACTCAGGGTTCATCTAACTGCAGCTGGGAGGGGTAATTCCCAGTTCAGGAGATGGATGCGTGCTAGCCCAGCTAAACATAGCAGCCTGGCTGCCCAAGTACGTACCCAAAGGGTTGGGTGAGATTGTACTTGGGTAGCTAGTCTGAGCGTCTGTCTGTTGCACCTTGGCCAAACCACTTTTTTTAGCATGCTATAATCAAACAGAGCTATCATGCATTTGTATGACTTCTGGCTTGGGGAGGCTTCCCAGCTGCCTCGTTATCAGAAACACAGTTATTGTGAAACAGAGCATTCCACATGTCCCCAGCCTCCAAGGAATTACCTCTGTCAATTGGGTGGGTCATTCTGTGTCCTTCCTGGGCACCTTGTTCACTTTATACAGTGCAATTCCACAGTATCATTTAAGATTAAGAGCCCCTGGCTGCTATCAACATCCCATTGTCCAGTAGAGATGTTTGTGGTGTACCTGTGGGCAAGTCAGAGAGATCATTCTCTCTAGTAAAAATACCATGAGGTAACACAGCCATCCTTCTGCTTAACCAGGTTTAATTGTACTATATTCTGAACGATGTAGCTTAGGGCTATGTTTTGTCAAAGTAAAGCCACCCTATACCTAACAGAAGGAGATGTGGGGTGCTGCATTATTTTGTCTCAGTAGGGAAGCATCTGTTTCACATCTCTATTTACAGAGAGGGTGTACAAGCAGTATATAGAACAGCTGGATAAGACCAGAATGGAGTGGGAGAAGGAACACATCAGCACCTGCGAGGTAAATATTTTGACCTTTGTAACCATTTGTGCATTTTTTTAAATTTTACTCCACTCACCTGTCTTAGTCCCAGATGCAATGCTATCATGGAGGGATTGGATACGCACTTTTGATGGTATGTGATTAGCTAGACAGGACTGCTGCAAGAGTACAGCTGAAATTACAGTGGATTTAAAGGATAGCTGGTTGCCTTCTGACTTGCTCATGCTCTTCTTGCTCGCCCATTACATTTAGGGGGCCAGATTCTCAGCTGCTTACAATTGGCATAGTTACAGAGATCCACTGCCAGTTTCCACCAGCTGAGCATCTCACTCAGGATGGAGTACAAGATCCTGCTAGTTTTAGGGCAGCTTTGTTTAAATCAAAGCCAAATTAAACCTATTTTCCAAGTGACTGGTTAGAAGCAGACATTTTAAAAGTGCCTGAATACCAGTCTAAGTCTAGGGGTCCCCAGACCTTCTCAGCCCACAAAGAAGCTGTTTGTGGTCTGCTTCTGTGTGCTTGCCAGGTATTTTTACATCATCCCTTCCTCCCCATAGCTTTCACTTTCTGGAATTGTCCCATAGCTGGCATGGCAATCATTCCACAGAAATGGTGTAAAAAATCTGCAATTTCCCCTAAGACTCAGATTTTCCTTTTTAAAAATCATCTCCTTCCCCCTCCCCCTGCCACTCTTCCATCACAATATACACACCCTGGACTGGAAGGACTGTTCAGAACCCATAGCTTGCCTGCTGCAATTAGAACAGATTTATCGTTCTTCGATGAATGGAGTTATTAGGCCCCTTCTTCTAGATGTACTTATGGCTAAATCAAGGACTACATAAGTTTCTAAACTAGCAAAGTTGTATATAAAAACCAATAGCTGGACATGTGCATATGTAGTTAGCATAGTAAGTTCACCATCTCATGGCATATAAGAATAATAGCATCTCTTTTAATGAACTGACACACTTCTGAGCAATAGAACAGTTATGCACTGCAAGTGGCTTCCTGTGAACAGCTCTTCGCAGTAACCAATTCAGCAGCCCCTCTAGTGCTTAACTTTAGCCATATGCTTAAGTGCTTTGCTGACTTGCTGCCCCATATGAAATACCCTCTCCTTAAAAACTACTTCTCCCAGAAATGCTTCCTACCCTTTTCTCTTCACCAGCTAATCTCGCCACATTTTCCAACAATTGCTTTGCCGTGCTTTATCTCTGACATGATGAGATCTTTAGAGAGAAGGGACTGTATCTTATTCAATATTTTGTAAAACGTTATGTACCTTTGTGGTGCTATGGACACAAATAGTAACAAAAGAAAAGGGAAGCAGATGGCTAGAAGAGTTACTGAGCTTTCCACACCTCATGGAAACCAGATAAGCACATTCTATTTAGAAGAACAGTTCCGCTTAGAGATCAATTTTATTTCTTACTGTGCTGTAAACATAGATTTAAAAAAAAAATATTAATCTGTGCATTTCCCCTTCTGAATTCACACTCAAAGCCTCCCTCCCTCACCCCCAAAATAGCTCAGTGGTAGCATTATGACTTCAAGTAGAGGAAAAAGGAGCAAGTGAACTCCGAAGAAACAAAATCTCTGTTCTGCTCTGTAAATACTCTTAGAAATAAACAAGGAAACAATTCACGAATCCAACAATTTCTACATAGAATATTTTCCCACAGCTTTCCATTAGGCATCAGCAAGAACTTAAGGGACTAGCTGTGCTATAAATGCAAAAGCCTTGTTACAACAAGATTCTGGCTTCTAAATCCTTGGGATCATTTGCTAGTCAAATCACAGTGCCATACCCCTTTCCTCTCCCCCCCCTTATTTTTTGTCTGGAAAACAGTAATAGGTTGGGTCAAACCTCCTTGAAGCTGGTGAGTGTAACCACTGCCCTTCATTTAAGATAGCAGAAACAATTAAGCTCCTTAATGAAATAACAGTGATCTCCAAATCAAAGCACAGGCACATGACACCACCCAAACCATAGGCACACACATCCGAGGCCACTCGGAAATTTGAGCTATGTGGGCAGAGGGGATTGCTGGGTATTCTTAGAGAAGTCAAGTAAAAGCCCCTCATCTATTGTTTGTGGGTTGAGTAACTGAATGTAAAAGTGTATTTATTTTTAAGATTATCTTCAATAGCTGATAGTGTATCCTGGGTGTAGCATGTTTCAGAAAGGTTTCCAGGTTTGTACAAACATTGCACAGTAGGATCCTGATCCATGACTGGGGCTCCTGGGTGCTACAGCAATGCACATAATAACTAATAATAAATTACCATGATGCTTGACATCTCTTCTTTTGGATTTAGGCCTTTCAGCTCCAGGAGTGTGATCGTATCACTATCCTCCGGAACTCCCTTTGGGTTCATTGTAACCAGCTGTCCATGCAATGTGTGAAGGATGATGAGGTACAGGCTTTTTCCCAAGTAATCCAAATCCTTGTGTATGAAGAAAAATGTGTCCTCTAAAGCCACCATACTGGCTCATCCCTCTGCACACTCACCGAATGCCTCCAGCAATGGTTGTCCCATTTTAAAATTCTGGACATCCTACTACACTTGGCCAGGGCAAGAAACCACAAACCAGGTTTGCCCTTCTGTACTAAACTTGGTGCCCCATAGCTTCTGTCCCCTCTCCCCAAGCTATGGGGTAGAATCTCCAACCTCCAGGTCAGCTTTAAATAAGGATTTCTTATTATTATTCCTTTTATACAGGGAAAAATTGACTACTTCCATTTTAATAGTGCAAATCTTTACATGTGTATGAACCATCAAACTATTGAGTTCCCCTTTCCCCTGCTCCCATGAGTTCTTTGGGTGAGAAATTTCTGGCATTTCACCTGGAAATTTTTTTTTGGGGCAATATACAGTTTCTTAAGGGAGTGTGTATTGTGTGCGGAGAAGTGGAGGAAGGAGGGAAGATCAATATTTTCCATCCCACCCAAGTGGGTGTAATCCTACAGCAGTCTGCACAGATGCAGAGCTCTACTGACTATAGTGGGGGACCAGGTTCTCTCTACAGGATCTGGGCCTGGGCCTCCTAGTGTGGAGCCCAAGAAAGTATTCAGGGATGCCTTTGGAAATAACAATAGCTGAAACTGATTAATAGACTTAAAGGCCAGGAGGGACCATGAGATCATCTACTCTAACCTCTTTCTAACACTGGCCCTGTTACCCCTGTATTTAGTCAACACAAGTTACTGGGCTCAAGCCTTCCTTACACAAAGGCAAAAATCTTGATTTGAAGTCTTCAAGAGATGAAAATTCCACCACTTCCCTTGGTGATTTGCTCTAAGGGTTAATCATCCCCACTGTTAAAAACTTATATCTTCTTTCTAGTTTTAGTTTGTCTGGCTTTAACTTCCTGCCATTGGTTCTTTGTGATGCCTTTTTCCAGATTAAAAGAAACCTTTAGTACCTGGGTTTATCAGCTTTTAAAGCTTCTGAGGTGTTGTCTACCGCATAAGTAGAGAAATGTGTTTATATACACAACATGATTGAAGTGGACAATGTCCCTTCAAGATAGAGAAAAATAGTAGCAGAGGATTCTGTTTTAAGAGCTTGTCACTAAAAGCTGGAACTTAAAATCCTTGTTTTCTGTTTTGTAGATGTATGAAGAGGTTCGGCTGAGCCTGGAGAACTGTAACATAGAATCGGACATGGATTACTTCATTCAGAATAAAAGGACAGGAGCAGATCCACCACGTAATAAACCTCACAGATTTTTTTTTGGCCTTGTTACCAATTAGAAGCATAGTCCACATGACAGAAACTCTGCCTCTCTGTGGCCTTGGAAAGTCAAACTTCTGTTCCTCATTTTATCCCCTCTGTAAAATAGATACAATTCTTATTGACCTCACAGGGAAAGCAGGCAGCTTAAATAGTTGGTGTTTGTACAAGGCTTTGAACAGGTACATCACTAGATCTTACCATCAAAAACATTGGGAAGATTCCTCAGTTGAAGAGAGCCAGAATATAGAAAGAGTCCCTACAGCTCGGGGAGAGCAGGGGGAGGGGGTGATCCACGAACATCCACTGAAGTCAAAGAGAATCTTTCTATTGATTTCAGTGAGCACTGGATCAGGACTTTGGTGATGACTGGCAGAATGGAACAGAGTGAACTGATAGCAGTTGTAAAATGGAATAATCCTGCACTCTGGCTTGCTCTTAAAGCTGCCAGCTGGGAGAGCAGCCTTCCTGATAGGAGCTCTAGGAATCAGCAGCAGAAACAGATCTAGGCCACCTCATGTTTCACACACCCAGAACACAAACACACAGCTGTTTTCTTTGGTATTCAATTAAAATATCTACCAGCTATATTAACTCCCTCATTACAGCACTTCTCTTACTGCTGCCCCACTAAAAAAGCAGCTTGCTAGCATGATGGAAACCCTTACACGGATATAGTGCCAGGTTCAAGATGATTTGTAGCGAAGAAAAGAGTGGATTTGTGCCCATTTCTCCCTGTCTTTATAAGGTAAATAGAAAAACTGAATGGGCTTTCCTGAATATATGTTTTAATGTTAGGACCTATCGATACATAAAAATTGCGTCGCCATCTGTAGCGGATGTGGTAGAATCTCTTCTAACTGGATGCAGCCATGTTGGTAACACAAATAATAAAACTGCTTATATCAGTATAGCTTATTTCTGAACAGGAAGAGGAATAAGCTATACTAGAATAAGGCACCTTTATACCAATATAACTGCATTCACACTATGGGAGGTACTTGTATAACTGTTGGTTACAATTTTTTTTTAAATCACCCCCCCCCCCCCCGAAACAGATATATATTACCAAAAAACCTGTGTAAACCTTACAGATAACAGGAATATCAAGTCTGGTGTTCCTTGATTTCACTGCAGGACTCATCTGGGAAGAGGGTGTCAAATATGGGCTTCTCAGATGGGTGGGATATTGAATCATGAACAAAAATATTTTTTCTCCCAGGTATTGGGGTGAAATAGTTTTTAACATAAAAGGCATTAAATAGCCTAAGGCTTGGTCTACATATAGTTATACTTGTCCAAAAACTGTATCAGTTAGGAGTGTGATTTCCCACCCACCAATATCTAGTTATACTGGTACAATCCCTAAAGTGGATGCAGTCCTACCAGTATAGCCTATTCCTCTTCCCACGTGGGGACAATGAGATATGGAACAAGCTATAGTGGTACACTGCTATAACTGTGTCCACACTATTACTACTGTTATTTTATCATAGCACCTAAATGCTCTAGTCATGAACCAGGATTCCATTGTGCTAGGCACCGTACAAACTCAATACTAAGTGTTGTACTGCTTTATCTATACCAGTGTAGGTTAAACTGTTACAACTTTTGTGTTTAGACAAGCCCTGAGTAAAACAAGCTCTCAGTTAACTTTGGCTTGTGTTAGTATCTCCAATGAAGAAGCTTTCCATTTCTCCAGCTGTTAAAAGTTTTCTGTGAAAAAGTGTAGTGAGGCCTACATTTCTAAAATAAAAAACAGGGGAAAAGCATTCAGATCTCCTTTAAACATTATAAAGGAGAGAGAGAGACAGGCATGTTTCTTTTCCTTTTAAAGTCATCAGCTTCTCAGCATGAATGCTACTATTCACCCTTAGTTCTCATCATAGCTTGTGACAAGTTTGTGGTTTGCACGCTGTAGTATTTTAAAGTGCAACACAGAGGTGACCACATACATTATGTTATATAAGAGAATCACAGATCACCTCACCACAGAGATGAGGACTTCTCTCTTAAAAAGAAATCTTCTTTCTGTAAACTAATTCTGACATGAGTTGTGGGTGTGGAGTCTTCGGAGGTAACAGTTTACAGGGGTGACAGAGGGACACCTTTCAACACGCTCAAGGAACACTAATTACTCTGGCCCTGAGCAGCCCCCACTCCAATAGGAGCTGTGAGTGCTCAGCAGGTCTGGGGCTAAAAAACAAAAACAGGCCATGATTTTTTTTTTTTTTGTAAAGCTAGACCTCAATCTGAGCCCTATGGAGGACAGTGAGATGTGTCCTGTATAGAAAGAGGAAATGAATAAATATTGAAGGGTAAATAGCAAATTCTCTCTCTTTGGGGATATGAGAGTTAGGCTATTATTTATGTACAAACGGAGACTAGGAAATACCTGCTTTAAAGCATTGGTGATAAAGCTAAAAAATGTCCCAGATGTGGCCAGAATACCTGAATCTCATTGCCAATATATTTCTAAACCCAGAAGAGCCGACTGAGTCATCATCCTCAGTTAGTAGCTGAAAGCTGCAGGATGATCATCTTTTGTGCTCCTGAAAGCCCGACGGGGTGACAAAGACGGCAGAGGTCCTGTTACTGAGGCAGCAGCCTTGATTAGAATTTGACCATAGCTATTGAAATGGTGCTGAATATAGTACGAATGTGCAGCTTGCAGCAGAACTGTATTAAGCATCAGCTCGGCAGTACCCATTACTAACATCTGTTGTCAGTAGTTTTCCTAGTATATATGAGCTCACGGGTCACCAAGGGCTACCGCTATGTATTAAAGAGGAAAGTGGTTACACTACGAATTCCAGTGGCCACTCCTGCTCTAGCACCACCATGCTATGGAAACAAATCAATTGCATTGCTGGTAGAGGAGAAAAAATGGATACATTTGGCCTGTTTACTTACACTTTTGTTTTTAACGTTATCCCATTGCAGTTCCAATAGGATACGAGAATTATGCCAGGGAATCTCCAAGACGTAGCAACAGCCCAACCCAGTCTTGTGGGATGATGAAAAGGTGAGTATCAAATTTTGGTTCCTTGTGGAAATGTTTTTCTGTGTAGAAGGCATTGTAGGGTTACATGCACACAGGTGTGTGGGGGGGGGAAAATCAGGATCCTGAAAGTAATTGCTGTTTTAATCATGATATGCATGCCCCTCATACACACATACCGATAAATAATTTAGCAGAATTTAAAGCGGAGCAAGTTTAGCTATTCACATCGTTCCTGGCGGGAAGGTAGAGAAAGTTTAAAAAAAAAAAAAAAAACTGACTGGCCAGCAAGTAATTGGGGCTCACTTATTTCTAATTTGTGAGAGGATCATAGCATATAATGACAAAGATGACTTTTGCGGTGAGAGGGGAACAGACAGTTGTCTTTTCCAGCAAAACCTTCTGTGCTAAACCATAGTGCACTATCATGCCACAGAACAGCAAACAGCTATTCGCCTGGTCTGCTTTTAAAAGTTTTCGTTGTATAACCTTGTTGATTAGGCATGGGAATTTTACAGGAATATTAATGCTGATGAAAGTCCTATTGCGGACCCAACTATATTGGTAGAAAAGTGCTTATATCAATACAGTTTATGCTGGTTGGGAAGAAAAATATAAATAGTTTGCTATATTTGAAAACTGACCGTTTTTAGACAAGCGTATAGTTGAACCTCAGAGTTATGAAGACCAGAGCTACAAACTGACCAACCAACCACACACACACACACACACCCCTCATTTGAAATCGGAAGTACGCAGTCAGGCAGCCACAGAGACCAAAAAGAAAAAGCAAA
The DNA here is from genome assembly GCA_007922155.1 of Mesoclemmys tuberculata. Taxonomy (NCBI): domain Eukaryota; kingdom Metazoa; phylum Chordata; order Testudines; family Chelidae; genus Mesoclemmys; species Mesoclemmys tuberculata. Next base: position 7,113,332 of record ML675621.1, read on the forward strand.
TACAGCACAGTGCTGTGTTAAATGTAAACTACTTCAAAAATTAAGAGAAAGTTTAAAAAAATATTTGACAAGGGAAGGAAACTGTTTCTGTGCTTGTTTAGTTTAAATTAAGATGGTTAAAAGCAGCATTTTTCTTCTGCATAGTTTAGTTTCAAAGCTGTATTAAGTCAATGTTCAGCTGTAGTTTTGAAAGAACAAATAAAAAGTTTTGTTTAGAGTTACGAACATTTCAGAGTTACAAACAACCATTCCGGAGGTATTCATAACTCGGAAGTTATACTGTATTATATTCTACATTCCAGAAGTTAGCATTTTCTATATTCCAGTGCATTATCATGAGAATAAATATTTTTTAAAAGCACTCAGACCCCTTAAAATTAATCAGAATGGGATAGGTTAAGCTTTGTTTCATGGGTCTTTGGATCTTGAACTGTCCATAAGATAAAACTACAATAAAATATTTGTAACATAAAAATGTATTTTGTGTACAAGTTAGTGATTGTCAAGCTTCTAAAGATTTGCTAGTTTACCAGGGTTTGTTTTAAATGAAAATAAGGGGGTGTATTGCTGTAGTGCAAACAAAAAAAAAACCCACCACCCCAAAAAACAAGTTTCCAAAGAGAAACGGTGGCCAAAAAAGTTGGTGACAAACGGGAGGAAGATTACAGCAGTGGACAAGGACTCAGGAAGTTTGAGGAACGTACAACATATGCTGCACATTCCATCACTGGCTTCTTTTGGTTCTACAGATTCTCTGGATTGTTACATGGAAACAGCAGAAACTCCGGTGAAAACATCATTCCCACAGCTCCTCCTATTGGTATGTTTTTACCAGATGTAAATAAAGAGATGCATCTGGTCCTATTACATAATCATTTACATGCTTGCTGCATGGAGAATAAACTATGTAATATAACATTCATATATCAGCTATCCTATGAGCTAGCGTAAGAGTATAATGTAGATACCAGTATAGTACAAATATGCAGCAAACTTCCCCCACACTGTGCTCCTCTGGACGTGTGAAGTTTAAATTCTGACTGAGACCTCACTGTCTAGGAACAGAGTTTTTTCTATGTGGCATAAACTACATACGTAGAGCACAAGGAATCCTTTCCAAGTCTTCCACTGACCCATACTAGCGTCCCTCTGAACACAAGAATCCATTCTGCTTAAAATGTTATGCAGCTTTACCAAATCCCTTGACACTCTCATTAGAGGGCACTAAAGCACCATATTTTGACAGCACAGGAAATAATGATTTGAGACATTTTTATTGGCTTGATTTAAAATAAACCAAGGAGATTTAAATTGTGCTTCTCCCCTACTGGAAAAAAAAAAAAACCCAACGCTGTTTGAACCAGTTTCCTTCACCAAGTCTGCCTGTCCGTTGGGCCACCACCCAGAAATGGAATACAGTCTCTCCTAAATCCCTTCTGTTTGACTCCCTGAACGGAGGGAATTTTCAGTGCCACTGATGCAGGCTCGATTCACAAGGCCTGGGTTTTTAAAGGTATGTAGATGCTGATCTGCTCAGAGTTGCAATGCTTAACTGATTTAGAGGCCTGAGATTCATTTTCAATAGTGAAATACGCATTTAGATGTCTAAGTCCCACTGACATTCAATGAAACTTGGGCTCCGAATTTTAAAGAAGCCCAAATGCCTTCCATTTCTATAGAATTCAGTGGTGTCCCTGTGAACACAACTTGAAGAGTTAAAGGTATTTGGTGCCTCTGAGGACTGGGTCCCAAATGTCTATACAGTAGCATACAGCTTCTGTCACATTTAATGCCTCCCACTCTGCTCTCAGCTGTTTGTGCGTCTACATTATATTAAGTTCTCCTTTCTGCCAAGTTACATCATGCTATTTATCAAGGCCACTCTAAGATAATTATTGTCAATTGCTTTCATGGTAGTAAATTCTGATGTCATAAAGGGTGGATTGTGACTTTGGTGAAGGAGCAGAGCAGAAGGGATGACTTGTAAAAGGAGATGCTTCTCTTTACATTCTAGGGACCAAATACTAGGCACAGATGGGTTGTGGGGGCTCCTGTGGGAACCCCATGTTCATATTGTGGCAAGGTGGGGGGCAGAGATCTATTCCGCTCCTGCGAGTCCTGCGCTTTCCGGCTCTGCCGGTGGTGCGGCTGGGGGAAGGTGATCCGGAGGGAAAGGGGGGAGAGGGAGAGACTGGGGCCTGCTCTGCCCCTGAGTCCTGCTACCTTCCCTGGGTCGCCTGTCCGTGGCCTGGCTGCCCATGGTCTGCTTCCTGCCTTCCCCGGCTAGAGCGTCTATCTCTGGCGGCGTGGCAGCAACGCTGGAAGTTCCAGGCTTCTGCAAACTGCACTACTCGGGCTGCGAGCTCCCTTCTGGCTGCCCCTGCCTGCCTGAACTGGAGGCTTTTAACTGCTGGGGCAGTTTCCCTGATAGGCCCCAGGTGGCCTAATTACCTTGAAATAGCCCCAGCTGGATCACTCGGGGAATAAGGCTTTGCTGACTCTGGGACTAATATACATGCCTTCCCGCACCCTTGCATAGCCGTCTGGTCTGGACCTGTCACAATATCCATTGACAGAATGTGTCTCATTTACTGAGCTAAGGTCAGATCTTCACCCACTGCAATCATTGGGAGTTTTGGTATGGACTTCTATGGGAGCAGGAGCATGTCCCTAAATTTAGAGTGTACACATGGTAATCTAATGGGGTGTTGCTACCTAGTCTTCTTTCAGTTTGTCCAGGTGTGCCTGAGACTCTTTGGGTGTGTCTTAGAAAAAACATGAGTTCTTAGCCCACATTAGTTAACCTGTGGTAATTAACATGAGGTAAAATCCTAGTGATGACAAGGCATTTTGTCGTTTTCACACACGTTAGCAGGCTGAGATAACTGTGGGGCAGCCTAGGGTTTATCTTGACTTACTAACTCATGTGAAAATTACAGACTGCCTGGTCTTCACTATGATTTTACCTTAAATTATTTAATTCAAGTGAAGAACAAAACTTCGTTCCTAATGAAGACAAGGCCTTCACAGGTTTGTGCATATAGTGGTTTTCTTCACTTCCCGATACATTGTTCTTTCAGTCATCTGAAGAATCCAAGCCAATTTTTTTTCCTTCATACCAGTCAAAGAGCCCACACATCACTCCTCGGCATGGGATCAGGATTTACTGTGGGAAGGTTTACAGGGATCCTTTCTTCTCAACCCTCTGCAAGGGCTCTATTATCCCATGGATGGACAGGAGATTTACATGGGAAATTCCTTCATGCCTCAGCAGGAGGACAGGCCCGGCAGGTATAGCATTGTGGAGGAATGCTGTAAAGCACGTCAACAGCAAGTTCCTTTTAATGCGTGAGGCCTAAATTACATTCCAAATTCTGGCTAAATGCAAACTTCTAAAGTTATAATGTTCATCCTGTGAGATTTTTCTCTGAACAATAGTGTGACATTTGCCTGTGCTTAAAACACCAGATCTTTTTTTTTTGCCTTAATGTCAATAAGTTATTATGAAGCAATGTAACTGACATCCATGAGAACAGAATTAGGCCAATGCTAAATGCTTTTGAAAAAGTGCTTGGTAGGAGTTTTGGACGGATGGCAAAACGCTCATTGGCTAGTGATAGAAGATCAAGCTCTTCTTGAATAATGGGGTCTACACTTAAAAATGATACTGGTATAGCTGTGGCAGATGAGTGTGATTTTTTACCAACATAGCTATGTTAGCATAAGATTAGTGTGGACACAATTATAGCAACATTACCTCCACACTGGGAGGGCTTTCTAGGTTAACTATACCACAAATTGTGGATAATGCCTAATTATCATGATTTCACTGAGGCATTTATATCTGTTCTTGTAATAACACTGAATGAATGGTTTCCTCTCCACAGTTAGCTTGGATTAAATAATCTACATGTTTCAGAAAGGTCAAGCCTGTAACACAAGCGCCATCACGTCACCATCTAAATTATTACTAGTACTAAGGCTCACTGAACTTTTCTTGCAATGCTTTATATGTAGATGAGGATTTTATTCTTCCCTTCAGAAAAAACACAGCTCCAACTGCAAACTAGTTCTATTATAATTTCCCCTTAAATCATTTGGGATATATTTTAGCAGGGAAAACATTTACCCTGCAGTCATAACTTATATGAAGTGAAAACTAGTTTCTGACTCCTCTAGAAGTCTTGTTGTCTTGCCATCTCAGTGGCAGCTGTTGTGCATAGCTTTATCTAGGGTTCATAGCAGCTTCTCTAGGCACACACATCCCAGTGCACAGAGAGAATAGACATCCTTGTGTTTGTGAACTCTTGCAAATGATTCCTTGCATTTATAAGCAGCTGAACTCTTTGTTTCCGTTTTTCTAGACGAGAAAGTGGATGGAGTCTATGCATCCATTAATGTGGGTGAAGAAGCAGCGACCACATCACCACAGGACTACAGAGTTCTCTACGACTATACAGCCCAGGTAATCAAAGGATTAAAAAATGAATGCATCATAATACACTAGGCTTAAAAGAGTACCTTTAACCCAAAGAGCCCATTAATTCTCAGCACCCCTGGGGGTAGGTATTATCCTCTCTTTTTAGATGGGGAAACGGATGGAACAAAGAGTTACTTAGCCAAGGTCATCTAAAGAGACTGTGGAAGTCAGGAGTTGTGACTCCCAGGTCTCTGCTCTAGCCATTAGACCGGTGTTTCTCAATGACTGGTCCATGGACTGGCACCTGTCCCTGAGATCTCCCTGACACAGTATAGGAAGCCAATCCCTGGTATCAAAAAGGTTGAGAAACACTGCATTAGACCATACTGACCCCAAAATACTACAGTATACAATAGTTTATTTCAATTTGTTGTACACTAATATGTTTCATCAATAACACTGCCAAACCATCCCAACCATTATCTCTTTAGGGATAGGAGAGACTCATTCAACACTGAAGCCTTGGACATTTTGACTGATGGTAACTAAACCACCTGGCTTTACAGGAAGATGTATAAAAATAGTCCCAATAAAAATGTAAGAGGGAGTTTAGGGTAGAAAAATGCATGTACTCCAGCTGGAATCTGTGAAGTATAACAGAACTAATACCCTCTTACTGTTTTTGCTAAAGAGAACAACAAGATCTTCACTGACAAAATGGTCAGGACCCTCTTTTACAGTTCATCTGAAAACAGTACCAGACATAGCATAGCGCCCTCAGACACCATACTGGGACACTGAGTTGACAGCAGCTCAGAAGGGACTGGCACCACCATTTTGTACAGCACCTGGGTTTTCCTTTGTGGTCTCTCATCCAAGTAATGACTCATTCTGATCCTGCTTCACTTGTGAAATTTTACAAGACCACAGCCCAAGGGGATATGGTTGCAGCTCATGTTATAAAATCTTCCCTGGTTTTCATTTAGCCTAGAAACAGGAGTGAGAATATTTGACAGACTATCTAAAAGCTGTTCTCCATTTGACCCTATCCTCCCATGGAGAATCCTACCCCAAAACCAGATTAACGTGTTATCTCTATTCCATAGCAGAGGCAGACTTCCAACATAATACCCATTGCACAAAAGGATTTTAGAATAAGTCATACTGATTTCCTGTTCATAACTATTGCCAAATATAGACTCCCAGCCTGACTTCCACCTCAGTTTATTTATGGTTTTGTGTGGGATTTGTAATAAAATATTTGTATCCATTTTTCACTTAAATGACCCTTCAGAGGCGGGGCTGAAACAACAACACGAGATCTGACTTTTTCATGCTATTCCAGTTCCTACATAATGGAAACCCTATGAATTTGTATTATTTCAACTCCATTAGATAGATCCATGAGGAGGAAAAAATTATTAATGAAAAAGCTAACCAATACACCACACACACAAACATGTTGAGGTTCATGTGGAATCATACTGCACAGACCTACCTCACATTTTTCCCATGTAATTACACTGTGCCCCATTGATTGCTCCTGTCAATTTCCAGTCCCAGTACAGGCCCCCTGAGCAAATAGGAAGGAGCTAGGGTTGACTTGCTCACTGAATCGGAAGACACTGGTAAGCAACCTGCATCCTCAGCTAGGGTACTGTAATGTTCCTGGCTTCAGACTTAATTATGCTTGATATCTTTAGTAAAGTCACAGCAACAGACAAGCTGATGTGCTAAAGCCATAGTTTGAGAACAGCACCCACCTTTTCATCTTTAGATTTCAGATAGCTTTACAAAGGAGGTACATATCATTGCCACTTTATAGATTAGAATTACAAGGCAACCCGAGAGCCTTTAGCCTTATGACTGCCCTTAATGTGCCAACACAGAAGTATAGGAGTAATCCTACTGGCCAGGTCCAGCTAGTCCATGGTCCTGTCTCTGAGAACAACCTGATATTCCAAAATACGGCGCAAGGAGCCCCAGGGTAAACAGATGTGGGATAATTTGCCCCCATGATCTCATCCTAATCCCTAATAGTAAGAGATGTTTCACCTCCCTTCTAATACTCCTTTCCTTAGCATGAACCATGGATACTTTTGCTATCCATAAAAATGGCCAATCTCTGCTTATTTTTGGCTTTAACGACATCCTCTGGCAAACTGTTCCACAATCAAATTATGTGTTGTGTGAAAAAATATTTCCTTTTATTGGTTTTGAATTTGCCACCTTTTAGTTCCATTGAATGTCCCCTTGTTCTTGTGTTGTGAGAACCACATTGAAAACATCACGTAGGAGACTCTTTGTAATAGGTCAGCATTAGTCACATTCTAACTGAAGCCAAACAAATTTGGATGATGTCAGCACACCTGAAGAGAATTTCCTATGCAGTACAAGTTGTTCAGCTGCTTTTTAAATACACATTTTTCTATTCTCTCTTTCATTGTTTGGAGAGAGATTTGCTTTAGGGCCTGTTCAGGCTCACTTTAATGTACCTCTGGATTCATGGCATTTTTGTGCCTTGAGGGAATTATTCAATTCCCTTCTAGAAGATGGAAGATTCCTAACCTAGGAGTAGACTTCCACACAACTGAGCACTCATATTCAAATTAGATTTATCTAATCTGTTGAATGCAAATTTTGGAGCCCTGTGCTGTCACTGTTTTTATTTCATTGCTCTTTGGATAGTGAATTGATGCCCCATTCCACAGAAAACAGGACAGCATCACTTAATGGGCTAATAGAATGAGTACAAGTCAGTCAGTCTGCTGTCTCCTGTGGGGAAATGGCATGTTTCATAAATAATCATTAGAACACTGTTGACCACTACTGCTCAGCAACAGGGACCTGTGCTACAAAGCAGGTCATCTGAGATCAACTGTCCTGATGGGAAATCTATCCCAGGCTGAGATTAGCGAAGGCATCATTTCTATCTGCCTTGAGCATGTAATCTTGTATTGCTTTAACAAAGGAGCATGACTGGTTGGTTCAGGAAGGAGTTGCATTTATGTCTACATTTCACTGGTCTACACTGCAAAAGCATACTTTTGTGAAGACGCTACTATACTGTTGGGAGAGCTTCTCTTGTCAGCATAGTTAACCAACCTCTGAGAGAGGCATTAGCTGTGTCGAAGAAGCTGGACACAACATAATGCTGAGGGTTCAGTTGTTATAACTGTGTTGCTCAAGGGTGTTGATTTTTCACACCCAAGTGACAAAGTTATACCAGTGTAAGTTTACAGTGTTCACCTGGCCTTCGTCCCTTCTGGCAGAGGATCTTTCTATAATAAGAGGTCTAATCTGTGAAGGCAGTGAATGCAGAATGGGTACATTTCTACTCCATTCTGGAGATCTTGAGGAGATGGGAAGAAAGTTGACATCCCCAGTATGACCAGCTTAGTCAAAATGGAGCCACTCATTCAGTGTAAGCCTGATATTTCATATTCATTATCACAGCCACATTTGTAAGGATATGATTTAGGATCACTGGAGCTAGGAAAAAACCTCACACAACATGCAGAAGGGTCTGAGTACTGTGGCTAACCAGATTTCCACTCCCTCTGTTGGGTCTCTCCTTTCAGAACACTGACGAATTGGATATCAGTGCAGGAGACATCGTAGCAGTTATCGCAGAAAACGAGGACGGCTGGTGGACAGCAGAAAGGAATGGTCAACAAGGATTTGTGCCAGGGTCTTACCTCGAAAAGCTTTGATGAAAAGATGCATCTGTTTTAAGACCTTAAAAATAGCTTATTCTCTAAAATGGTACACGTGGTCAGCCAGGGCTCACCAAGAGGAACGCATATCATTGTCTTCTAAGATTATCACTTGGAGCTAACAAATTGTCCATGCATTTTTCTCTAGACCTTTCTCTCCACACTGGAGTTTTCCCAGAGAGCCTGCAGGGGTTTTCTTCTACAAAGGGCTTATTCCATCAGCATTGCATTGAACACAATCCATCAGTGCCTCGAAGTTCTGACAAGTATGGAAAAAACAAAACCAAATTTCTCTGCATTGAAAAAAATTGCTTACAAAAATGGAAAATGAGAAAGGTCCCTCAGTAATTCTGTATCACCTCCTGACTGGGCTTTGAGATACTTTTGTGGTAACAGTCATATTATCTACCAACTAATGATCTCTTTCTTTATCTGTTTAAGTAGCTTAGGCATCTTTGACAGTAGTGTTGGATATGGAGATGGTGGTATATGTATGCTGTGCTCAGGTTAAAGACAGCATTGACAGAGCAGGGTCTTTGCTATATGACATGAGACAGAAGTTCATGTAGACCCCCCATGCATGAGCATCATGGGAGAAATAGGTAAGGATGCCTCACCTATTTTATCATCAGACGGTGACTGTGAGAAATCATAAACACCAAATGCTGCTTTAAAGAACTAAAAAGATTTGCTTGGGGAAAAATTACTTCCTAGGGACAGAATGAACTAGTTGTTTGCCAAAATTTCAGATTTTAAAATTGAATCAGTCACATTAAAGCACAAATAATCACTATCACTACCAAAAGGTAAATCTTTTAAGTGAGAAGGCACCGTGGGCGTGGAGTAAGGATTTTAAAGCCAGAAAGAAATCTACAGGGACTGTTCCAGCATTTTAGTCAACAGGACTGTAGAATGGTAATGAACTAGAGTTAGCCCATAGAAACCCACAAGTCTGTCTACCCACTCCTAGACCTGGTAAACAGCATGTATATGAGTGCCTTGAATAGATTCTTACAGCTTCATATTAACACAGAAACCAAAGAGATCCAATGATGGGCTGTTTCCCAGGGCTGGCTATGGAAAGACAGAGCAGGAATGACTGTGACAACTTCTCTGGGGGGTAGAGATTATCTTCATTCTACCTGTTCCTGATCAGGGCTTCTAAGTGCTACCATAGCATAAATAGTAACAATAAAGGGTTCCTTATAGATTGCTGATGCCTTCTGTGGCCAGGTCTGAATTTTATAACTATGCAATCATGGAGAGCAATGACCCATGACTAGGGTCTGCACTATACGTCAGCTGTCTTAAGATACCTGCAATGTGGCCAAAATTGTATTGTAATGATTTTGAAATGAAACCTAAAGTTGGAGTGGTTTTAAATATTAGACTTGCTATTAAAGGAGGCAATCAGACAGAATCGATGCAGACAGACATTTTGTAGATGATTTCAATAAAAAAAAAAGTTTCTCTCAAGATCTTGTTTGAACCATAAATATGTAATCCAGGTATCCAGTTACGACCACCACCCCTTGAGGCTCACAGGGTTTCACCTAGCATTGGAGCACTCCTCCTGGCTACCATGCTGTCTGCAGAATCCTTTGCTGTGGGTGAACTATTACCTGCATTTCTGATCCTATGAGGTCATATTTAGTGGATAACCAGTTTTGTGCAGTGGTGACTGCTGTTCTCAGGCTCTTCTTGCTATCCCATAAAAACATTTTATATTTTGCAATCTCCACCAGTCTTTCATTGATTAAGTGAAATAAATTATAGACTGAAGGGGTTATGTATGTAGGCATTTATCGTGTACCCCTCATTACAGTATCTGGGCACTAATTTGAGATTGTTCTGTAGGTGGAAAAGCAACTCCAATGTTTTCATGATTTATCCTCATTTAGCTGAGGATAGTCCTGCTTTGAGCAGGAGGTTGGACTAGATGACCTCCTGAGGTCCCTTCCAACTCTAATATTCTATGATTTATCTTTCTTCTATTAGAGTGAAGGGCTTGGCTGATACACACATTCTTGTAACCAGTTAACTATGCAATTTACCCCATCAACCGTGGTAGCATGTGTCAGAAATAGAACGCTGATGAACCAGTCAAAACATCCTCGCCCTCTGAGAGCATCCATTCTAGGAATCACCCATCTGGAGAGTGGAAAGTGGCCTAAGGGTTAAATTCTGGGTGATGCATTGGCCTGCAAACAAAGGCCACGTTTACTGTCACAGGTGTGAAAAAGCACCCCCCACCAAGCTACATAAGTTACACTGACAGAAGCAGAGATGTGGAAAGTGCAATGTTGGCGGGAGCTACTGAAGCTCTTTGGGGGTGGTTTAATTATGTCGATGGGAGAGCGGTTCCCCACTGGCATAAAGCAGCGGCTACACGAAAGATCTTATAGCGGCACAGCTGCATCAGTACCGCTGTAAGCTCTCTAGTGTAAACATGGCCAAAGCCTTACTAGAGCTGTGCAGTGCTTTCACAGCAAAACACACTGAGCAAACAAGATAGTTCACATTTGGTTTTGAAACCGCATATTATCCAATTTCAGGGAAGAGAAAGGAAATCATTCCCTCTGAAATGGGCCATTTTCAGTCAAAGTGATGCTTAATTGTTTTGACCAGTTCTCATGTTTAAATATTTTTCAGAAAAGTTTATCCCAAAAGAGGGGCTGTATCAAAACAAATCTTTTTCTCCCCAAAAAACCCTTGTTTGACAAAAATAAAATCCCCTAGAAGGGGGGGGAAGGGAGATTAAAAAAAAGAGAGAGAGAACAGTATATATAAAAACACACACTTTCACTTAGGCACAAAGTAATATGGACTTTTTCAGTCGAGAAACAGTCAATGACTGAGAAAGTGGAAAAATGCTACTTTCTGCAAATTTAATATTTTTAAAAAATGGAAAAAAAAGTTGGAGAAAAGTATTTTTCCCCACAAAGTTTTCCTTTAAGAAAACAGTTATTTCCCTGATGAGAAAATTTCAAAAGGGGATTTTCTCTCCAAAGATTCTTGCAGGTAAACTGCCCTTTTCTGGCCATCTTTGTTAATCATCACCTTTTTTCTGACTGTTAAACTAACCTTAAAGCATCTGGTTTGACTGTTCTGGACTGTTACATTTCTGGTTTCAACTGGACAGCATCACTATTTAGTAAGCTGGCTCCCACCAACAGGAAGTGCCAAAATGACAACTGTTGACAAAGCTGTATAGTTTCAGAGTGAACTTTTGTTTCATGGGACACTTGCAGTAAGCAGCACGTTTAATCATATAATCTGTCTGACTGGGACTGTGTGGATTTCTCCTTTCACATGCATGGACCTGTTTCAGAGATGCAGGTTGAGAAATACCTAACACTCGTGCTTTTGTGCACAGCTTCACAAGTGAGAAACTGCCAATAGCATCACCAAAGCCTTTGGTCGGTGACTACAGAGAGAATGATTAAAGGGCAGGTACACAATAAATGTACCAAGCTGAGTTAGACTCTGCTCTAGAGGGCGGGGCTCTGTTTGCACAATAGACTCTTATTCGTTTTCTGGCTGGCATTGTGACACCTGTCACAATTAACCACTGAAATCCTGACCAGGCCCTAAGAAATCTGCAGGCATCTCCAATCCACCCAGCGGACCGTGCCCCACCAAAGGGGCAGGAAAGACCAGGATACACAGATGGAACTGAACTGTAGCTCAAAGATTTAGTTGTTTTTTGGTTCTGAATTTAAGTTTTGGCAAATAGCGCTATCCCTATTTAGGGAGCTCCACCTCATAATGTGTTGTCTCTCCTCTGAGCACTTCCAACCTAGCCCTACAGGCTTTGTCCTTACTACAAAGACCAGGTATATTTTTAAAGTAACTATTATATGGTAAAACCCTAGTGAAGACAAAGCAGTTTGGAGTTTTCATACAGATTAGCAGGCAGCAGTAGATTGAATGTTCCCCCATAGTCTTGAATTTGGACTTCATCTTCACTTTGCCAAAAGTGTGTTTTTATAATCGTATCACTACTGCACACTACATCCATCACTTAAAATCCTAGTGGAGACAAGAGACTGTTGTTTTGTTCATGGTGCAAGCTCATTCGCAGACAGGGATGTAGTCTTGACCTCTTCCAACTACCTTAAAAGCTACATGTGCCTTGTCTCCCACACGATTTTACAGTGAGATAACTAACGTGACCACACAATCAACTCTGTGTAGCTGGAATGTGATTTCACAGTGTTTCCATGAAAACCACCCTAAAACAAGCTAAGTTAATTCCAGCAGTTGACTTGAGTTTAACATTGCAGTGAAGAGACATCCTTAGGGTATGTCTACACTGCCATTAGACACCCAAGGTAACTGTGGCTCATGGGGTTCGGACTAAGGGGTGTTTAACTGTGGTGTAGATGCTCAGGCTGGAACCTGGGCTCTAGGACCCTGTGAGGTGGTACGGTCCCAGAACTCAGACTGCAGCACAAGCATCTACACCACAATTAAACAGCCCCTTAGCTTGAGCCCCATGAACCCAAGTCAGCTGGCACGGGCCAGCCGCAGGTGTCTGATTGCAATGTAAACATATCCTCAGAGTCTTGTATCTAGAACATCCACTAGAATTTAATTATTGCCAGAAGTTCCTCATATCCCTTGCATTTCAGACTAGGTTCTCTCTCTTCTAGCAGGTCCAGAACCCCTCCAGATAAGGTAGCCTACATGAAAGTCCTCCTGGAACCCTAGAAGATACTATGGAGGACCATGGTTCTCTACCCATAAAACCCTGCTGAAATGAAGGTGTAGAGGGCACCTTCTCCTATACTGACTGAGCATACTTCTGCCACAGTTCTCCAAGCCCTGGAATGAGGGTCTGAACTAGATTTCTGAGCAACACTCAGCTGGGGTGCCCCACGCTGGGAAGAGTGCATATCATGGTCTATACGCCATATACACAGGACACAGTTACTTGGCCCCTGCAACTTATCAGCAGCTAGCCAGATGCAATTACTGCACACATGCTTTCACATGTTAAAGTGTCACTTGAAGGAGTGCTCTTTCTGCCTTTTGAATAGTTGCCAAGAGAGAGAAATCAACAGCAGGCTTTTCCCAGGCCAGGCACTTCATTTCCACAGGGAGGGAGGTTGGAACTGAAGCTATACTTTTTCGGAGATCCTAAACTCAGCAGTTAGTGCATCTTCAAGTTTGCTCATGGAACTATAGTGTTCTACAAGAATCCAGGTTCCTGGACACGCCTCCTACTCCCAGGAAGCCAGCCAACTCTCTCTATTCCAAAGTGGCACACTATCACATGCTCATCTTATAAACAACAGAGAGATCATCACTGAAATATGGCAAATCCTGTATGATCCTGGACATCAAGCCAGACATCTCAGTGCTGTACCGAGCTCAGTTTCAAACAGAGATGTGGCTAAAAAGAAGAAGAAGAGGAAGTTCAGATAAAAAATAGCAGATATTTGACCAACAATGGCTCCTGATGGTGCTTGGGCAGAGGAAGTCTCAGGGGGTGATGCTACGCCTGTCATTGAGCAGCATATGCTTTAACTAATGGATTTAGGTTTGAGGAAAACCACACAAACTCACTCACTTGTAAAAGACAGTAATAAAAAAGCAGCATCAGACACTTGCATGGAAGCAGCTGGGTCCTACCACCCATTATTAAAGAACTCAGTGCTTTGCAAGACAAAAGCAGCCTCTCTCTTGAGCAGCTTGCAGTCTAACAGTTTCCTTTTAGCTGAGGGGTCACAGCATGAAGAGCTAGAGGTGTTTCCAGTGAGTTTATACAGCCACTTCTGCTTAAGAAAGCACCTTACATATCTGATTAATTGAGCAGCTCGTTACAGTTAACAGAAGGGCAAGAAGGTGACTTCATGAGACACCCTCCTTGTTTCCCACCTCAAAGATGCTGCCCTCAGCTTTGCTTGAGGTAAAACACTCAGTTTCCTTCAGCTTTAAGAGAACAAGACATGAACAAAAGCAGCTCCTACCTTGTCTGTTTTTCTCTCCTTGATAGCCAACACCTTTTCTTTCCTTCACAGTAGAAGCAGCCTTGCCTCCTCTGAATTCTCTCTCTGGGAGCTATTTCCCTAGAACTGACTCTTGATTACAGCAGGAACCTAACTGATTGCTGTATGCAGGTTAAGTGAAAGCAGGTGGAAATCAACATGGATTTTATTATGAGCCAGGCCTCAGGTGATGCCTACTTCAGGCCAGCTGGGAGGTGGGGTGAGCAGAGGACTGGACAGTTGAGCCTAAGCAGCTGCTGGATAGAATAGCTGGTATTAACACACACTGCCTGGGCATGATGTACTTGTATGATTTTATTTGCTTTGTTTCCCTGACAGGGAAAATGTCCTGTCCATAAATTCAGGAGTTTGCCCATATGTTGAGTATGGTCTCAGGCACCTGTTCACAGAGCATCTGCTAGCAGAGAGCTGCTGTCCATCGTCAAGGCTAGCTAGCTCAACTATACATGTTTAGAGTAGCCAAGCTCCTCTAACTAGCAATTCATGCGGTTTGCTGTTTCTTCCTGTGCTGAAAGGTCACCACTGGCCTTTGGTCCACACATATACTAAATTTGGAAAGCATCAAGCTGACAAGTTGTCAGTGCTTGAAAAATCAGCTGCTGCTTCTACATAGCAACTTTTTGCTTACTTCCCCTTATAGCTGCCATGGAGATTATTACTATAGCACTGGGCAACTAAGGCCCTTTAGAGATATGACATTGCAGGCTGTCGCTTAGCAAAACTGAAAGCAGGCACAGGATAAGTTACTGCTGTTCTGCTAACAACCCTCACTACCATTTTGAATACAAGGAAAAACTCTACCCAGCTGCTGTTATATTGCACCTGGCCTTCACTGAGCATGCTCAGCATATTTAGCATCAGTAGGAAGAGAGGAGCTGGGCTATTACCTTACTTCTGATTGGCCCATGAGAGTGGTTTTTACAGAACATTGCTTAAAGGCAACCTGCAAAAGAAAATTAAAAATTGGGTATGGGCCTTTTTCTGCTTCTTGTAAATCACATGGCTGAAAGGTGGTGTGGGTTTGTGGGGTTTTTTTAAGGATGGCGAGGAACTTTGGCTTATATTTTTACATTAGAAATTCATGGCCTGCTGAACTACTGAAATGATGACATCACAAGCATCAAGAAAGGCAAAGCAACTTTTAAGTTAAAACAATTTAAACAGTTGTTTTTGGTTTGGTAGCAACAATTTATCTCCAATGACCATGTTGGCTCCTTCAGTCAAAATGTTAAAATTCATAATAAACATCTGAGACCTCCCAAATGTCTTCCAGGGAACACCAAATTTGACATTCTTGATGTTTCCAAAGAGAAATACCAAACAGAACTGAGCTCTGAGTGGGATAATCTGTTTATATATTCAGGCCTCTTTAGACAAAAGAGCATACAAGTGCATTTTTAAAAAAATTATTTGGGATCTTAAAGAATCCTGAAGGGCTCCTTTAAGTCAAAAGGAGTTTTATTACTGCATTCAGTGAGAACAGAGTCAGATCCTATGACATGCATTTTACACACAGCTTGTATAGTCTCAGCTACGCAAGCAGCACCACAATTCAGTTAAATTACCAAACTGAGTTAAGGTGGAGTGGGTGATACTGAGAACTTTACTGGTATTTTAGTTTGATCAAACTTCCTTTCACCTGATTGGAGAGGTTGGCTTCCTCTGCCCCCACTCTCTATTTGAAGATAGAAGCACATAAAGTTTTTAAAAAAATTCTAGCATATTTCCAGCTAAAATTTCTAGCAAATACAGAACTGTTTGGCCTATTTAAAAGACCCAAGCAAAGTATTTCAATAAAAGAAATTATTTGCACTGTGTCTTTGGGCAAGTCACTAAATTGCTCTGTGCCTCCATTTCTCCCTCTGTGACACAGGAATAATTATATTTACCCACTTATGTAAAGCACTTTGAGATTATCACCTGAATAGCCAATAGGCATGCTAAGTAGTATCGTTATTGTCCAAACCCAAACTCAGTCTAAACAAGCCAGTTTTTGGTTATGGCTGGATTGATATTTGCAGTGGAAAAGCTGGTACAAAAAAGGTCATGTTATCTTGTGTACATGATGCCCTGGCTTATTTTGTAGTAAAATTAGTTGGCTCTTGGGAAGCAGGTGCACACATGAGATATCATTCACTTTCAATACAGGGAGTGGGGGATGGAATTTTCTACATTCCCTTCCTCTTTGCCAGGATGCCAGTGTTCAACAGCTGTGTCTAAAGAAGAATTGTTTGAACGTTCCAAGCTGGAACAGTCTGTGTAGAAGCTTCTTGGGAAAACGGTGAACTTTAGCCCTCCTAGGATAAGAACATTAACACAAATGTGAATGGAAGAGCCTTCAATGCACTGATAGACGTGAGAAAAGCTTTGTCTTTAGAGAAAGAGTGCAGGACTCTTCTTGTGTCTCAGCCCATTGAGAGGAACCAAGACATGAGTGACAATGACTTTGTTCAGCTAAGTAGCAGCTAAAGGTTTTACTACGGTCACTGCTTAATTCAGCCACCATGTGGGGGACAGAAAAACAGAGAGAAGCCCTTCTATTAGAGACATAAGGAGTCTTAATAAATGGATACACTGTGCCTAGATAGAGAAGGGACCCTGGGCCAACTTCTTTAACGAAGCACACGTCAGGATAGGCACCACATTTGATCTGTTTGTCTGTTCAGTCCCTTTTTAGAACGGGTTTCTCCCATCATCATCCCCCCCCGATGTATCATCCTTTGATGCTGACCCACCCCATTTCCCACCCAGGCTTCAAGTATAGCAACATGGCCAACCAGAGAGTGAGCTAGGTTCATGCAGTACTGTGTAGTTACTGTAACAATCCTTACTTACAAGACTGGCAGGTCCTACAGATCCTGGCAGTGCGTTTGAACAGCAGCATTATAGCAAGCTTTCTGTAGGCTGTAACCCTCCATCCGCAGCTGGGTGTTGGGAAATCAGCTGTCCTCTGCATAGATGTTTCCTGACAGCTATGTATTTTAGGCAGGAAGTAACTGTACAGTAGGCATGGACTCCTCCTGACTGACAGAAATGGGGGTGGTGGGGAACGTGGAGTCTAAGGGACTATAAATGAGAGCAGAGAGGGCGATATAAACAGGATAGACAGCTCACAGCATGGGCAGCTGTAAGTCACCTGCTGGGCCCCATCTGACAAGACGATGAGCTACTGCTTGAGTGCTCTCCTCTCTCCCCCTCCCATTTCAGTGACAATAGAGGATGTTCTGGCTCCTCTCAAGATTGGCCTGAAGTCTCATTTTTGCAAAAGGAAAAATAAGCCTTGGGAAGCTGTAAGACACCCTTAAAGGAAAACCTGATCTCCTGACAAAGGCCTCTTGAGCACCAGTTCAGCTACACTGATTGCTGGTAACGCTCAACAAACATTTGCTGTAGTCTATTCAAAGCCTCAGTAGTTACGTGGCCCCTGTGGAAAATGCAACAATTGAGAGTCCATGTTTGAAGGCAATTTTCTGACCTAGGTCCTTGCCTATTGTGGTTTAAAAGTGGTTCTTAACCTGGGCGTTAAAGTGATGCTTTTTCCATACATACTGTGCAGGCAAACCCAGGTAAAACAGTGTTAGCAGGACACAGTGCATTACAGCAAACCTGGCTAAGTGCTAAGCCACACATAAGCCTTGCTGTTGAAGTTTCTGTACAGTCAAAACCAAGTGTTTTGTTTGAGCACCTCTCACATGTGGAGCAAGATTGCAGCTTTTCATCCTATGCCCTAGTAGCAAGGGAGGTAGGGATAGCGAGTGTTCATATTTAATACTGTGGGATAAGGGCTGCTGTATAAAACGTGACCTATCTAAGGTGAAACTGGTACTGCATAGCCTTTGCGCAATCCACCCTTTCCATCCACCTCAGTATGACCAGAAGAAACAAGGCAGCCTCAAGAAGGGGCGGAGAGCAGCACAGAGAGGATTAATGAGATGAGTTTTAAAAAGGGATTTGAAGGTGCTTCTTGTATGGTGAATGAACAGTGTTTGTCACACACACAAAAAAGAGCAAGTGAGAGAGAACACCATAAGGGCCAGCTGACTATTTGCCAGCATTCAAGTACCCAGGTCCAATTGTTACACACGTGATCCAAAGCCCACTGAAGTCATCAGAAAGGGTCCTACTGGTGTTCAGTGGGCTTTGGATCAGCCCCTAAGGGTATGTCTACACAGTACTTTAGACTGAGCTGGAGTGAGGCTCCCACCCTGGGGTGACAAGCCACAACTGTGAAGCGCAATCTACTCTGCTGTTTTTAAGCGCATTAGCCATGGCACCATAAACCCAGATTAGCGTGAAGGGCTGGAGGCTCACTCCAAAATGCTGTGAAGACATGTTCTACGAGACTTCTACAATCACCAAGTTTATTGAAGGCTACAATGCTGAGACAACCATCACTGCTATGATGGCTGACTGTGGCACAGCTACCTTTCTCTTTGAGATCTCATTCAAGATCCAGGGTATTAAAGATCCCACAGAAGTCCTCATTCCTTCATCCTCACAAAACAAATTTGTATTTAGTCTAATATTACTTTGAGTGTGGTAGGCAATCTTTACAGGCTATTTTTCTTCTGTTTAACTTGAACCTTGCATGTCTGACAACTTATTGGATTGTACCCTTAGTGGGAAGCATTGTCTCTTACATTAGATTGCTTGAAGCTGGCAGTGCATGAACATGGGCTGTAAAGTACTTAAAAGTCATTTTAACAGCAGTAAACCTCTCTCCTTTACATGGAAAGCATCACAAGTGAAAAACAAAGCGACACTAGCCTAATGTCCACATCTGTTGACAAGATGTTTCAAATCAAGTTAGTCTACATTGGAAACTTACATTGGCATAGCTATGTCTCTCAGGGGTATGACAGGACTAGATCAACAGAATTCTTTCAACCTACCTACTCTCTCTCAGGGAGATGGATTAACTACAGGAACGGAACCACTCCTGTCCCCATAGCAAGTGTTTACATGGATGCTCTACAGCTGTGTCACTGTAGCATTTTAAGTGTAGAAATAGCCTCAGATTCATTGCTGTTGGCAGGTTGCATGCTGTATTAGGCTTATTGCCATGCCACAGATAACGTACGAGTGTGTGCAATTATTCACAGCAGTTTCTCCTCTGCTTTCCATGCTAATGATCTACATTACTTGTTTGGCATAAGGCACCAAAACTGGCTGTGTGGATGAATTACCCTTTCCAGCTATGCAGTCAGGTTGAATTCATACATATACACACACTTTAATCTGGAACACTGTAGTTTGGTCTAGGGGCATCTATGAGGTTTTTTTTTATTCCTCCTCCGCTGCAGTCCCTGCCCCTCCCCGCCCCCCAAATTCCCTGCTATTGCGATCACAGGCTAAGCTCCAGTAGTGGTAGCAACAGTAGTAGTGGTTGTATGAAGAGGGCTCCAGGCAGCTGCCTGTACTTACCATGTATTCTAGCCACGATCACTTGACAACAGAGAACATGCCTGAACACTGCCAATACTGCGGATTCCACCATTCCTACCACTAGTACAGTTGTACTGGAAATGAATTTTTGGTCATTTTATACCAGGATAATTAGGCCTTAATGTAATCCAGTTATCAGATAAATATCTTTGATGGATTGAACATTGTCCAAGAGGAGCCATTTGAAAGCAAAATGATAATGGGATATGTGAGTGTTACGTAGATACACTATGCTGAATAAATTAACAATTAAGCAAAAGAAAATAAAGTTCCTGAGGGAACGAACTATCAACAGGATAAGAAAACTGAGTAGCCAGAGAGGGGCAAGGTAGGTAATACCTTTTATTGGACCAGCTTCTTTTAAAAGAAGAGCTCTGTGTAGCTCTAAAGCTTGTCTTGTCAACAAGAAGTTGGTCCAATAAAAGCTAGTACCTTATCCAGCTTGTCCCTTTAATGTCCTGGGACCAACATGGCTACACCACCACTGCAAAATTGAGAGCTATGAAGTTGTGTAAAGATAACATGTCTTTCTGCAAATTCCTACCCAGGTTCCTTTGCTGTACTCTCACTAGGAATGCTGAGTTGCATTAAATATGAATACATGCATGCTGTATTCACACTACAGCACACATACGGACAGGAAAGAGATTAAACTTATTCTAACATGCTGAAATTTAAGATGGTCTTTCACAGATTCCCAGGCCAGAAGGGACCAATTGTGATAATCTAGTCTGATCTGACACAGGCCACAAAATTTCCCCAAAATAATATGGAAAGTGGAAAACCCAAGAATAAAGACATCACTGAGCAACTACAGAAGTGTTTATTGTCCAGTGTTGAAGATGAATACAGTCTAAAGCTCTGTAGGGCTTTTTGTAGTCTTCCATCCTCGAGTCGGAATTCCACCTTCACGGATACAAAGCTAGCAGTCACTTCCATGTCTGTATTACAGGCATGTCCAACATTCTGGAATGCAATAAGGCAGTCTAGACTCTAGTTGGTACTATAGGTGGATTTAAAGCAAAGAATAGAACCAGCTACCCAAGGAGATATCATATGCTTTTAACTAGAATTAGATCATCATATATAAAGTTAGTGGGCAGGACATGATTCATATGCAACCAACTAAGTCTTATCTCTGGTAAAAGGAAGAGTATTTTCATGATTTATGCCACGCATTTTATGATAAAGTCCATTCACATGCCCCAGAGAGCAAGGTGGTTCTCCTGAGGTATGTAGCTGGTTACTTAACACTTATTTGATATAGCCTACTTTTGAAGTTTGCCTATCCTAAACTCTTTTCTCCAGAATTTTAGTTCCACTATTGATGGTGGATTTGACTCCCCCAAACCCATGCCAGCCTCTGTGGGATGGGCGAAGATGCTGTTCTAACAAATGGGGTCTAGCAGACCTGTCACAATTGCAAGCTCAATTGTTGAAAATGAGTGAAAGTTTGTGTGTTTTGCATAACCACTCAAATTGCCACACACTTTGTTTAGTTTCTGATTCTCTGATAATCACTAAGTTTCCAAGCTCCAGCACAAATTAGTGTGTTAGCAGGGAGTAAGCAATCTTGGAATAAGCAGCCCCGCTTATTCCATTGAAATTACCACCACCCCACATGAACACATGGCAGCTATGATGGGAGCTTGCTCATGATATTAATTTCATAATCTTCAGACCTGTAGAATAGGGCTCCTGTGTTTTCCTCCTGGCCTCAGCTGATTTGCTCCTTGTGTCCAGCAGTCTCTCTGATATCTTCCCTAAAATCTTTTAAATTGCTCTGTTTTAATTCTCCTTCCATTTTGACCCATCCCTCCCCTCCATTTCTTCAGTCTGGCATCTTCTCTGCTCCCTTATGCTGTATAAGTCTGTTCCATCTTCCCCCAAGAGTGAGATATTACAGACTTCTCTGGAGCACCTCCTGTTATAGAATGGTTGCAGAGTCTCTGCAGCGCCACCTAGTGACAGAAGGGGAAGCAAGGCTGTGGAACCAGCAAGATGAAGAGGGGAAGCAAGAGCTCTGAAGAGAAAAGGGGTAAAATTTTCAAAAATGCTTAAGCTGCATTTTCAGAACAGACTTAAGGACTAGGCACTTAAGGGCGTACATCTCTTTTGAAAATGCAACTTGGGTTGCATATCTGATTATAACTTCCCACTGAGAGGTGCTTTTAAATCTTCTCTTGACAGGGAGCGATAACTCTGTTTAAAGAACATGATTCAGCAATGATCTAGTACAAGCATTTACAAACCTTGTGGCCTAGTATTTGTCCAGAGAATGGTGCATCCAACATCAGAAGATACAAATCTGTTGATAAAATAGATGCTTTGGCCTTAGAGAGCTGTAGTAAAACAGGGCTGGACTGCTATCAGCATAAAGTGATGTACTGCAATCTTTTAAAAAAATGTAATACGAACAGGTATGTTTTGAGGGAGGCTATACAGAGATTTTATTTAATCAGGTTTACTATTTACAGTTGAAATCACTTTCACATACTATTTTGCTACTACTCGGCTACATTATTTCCAAACCAACTTAAGATCTACAATATAACAGTTCACTCAACACATAAAACAGCTCTTCATAGAAAAAAAATGAAAATTCATTATAGAACAGTAGTGCATACATTTTGCTCCTGAAAAGCCAGCTTTATTTTAAAAACACTAAAGTTTGGAAGATTGGATCTCTGAATTTGAGAAGATCAAAGATGCACACTTATGTGATTCTAAAATGATTTCGGTTAGTCGTCATTTCATACAATTTATCTTTTACTCATACTGGACTTCACCTACATTTTTAAAAAACCGACACTGGTGAGAGGTAAGAATTAATATATTAGCTGTCACAAATTAAATACAGCCGGCTTCCTTTGTACAACTTTGGCCAAAGAAGTTCCACATAGTGAAGATTTAAAGGATTCCATATATATGTAAGAATCAGTCAATTAATGCTTAGAGGTAATCTACCAAATCAGGCACACTTTCTTTAATTTCCATACCAACCAAATTAATCTTGATCTGCAAATAGAAAGTTTACTAGTATACTAAAACATATTTAGATACAAGAATAGCTGGCTAAAATAGTGAGTCACAGGTAAGTATATGGGTATGTGAAAAGCAAAGTTGCTTTGCCATCACCAGTGTACATTACAACTGTCCTCATCTGTGCAGGGTGTGTTTTAGCTAAGTCTACATAGGCAGGAAAACTACTGCAGTAGACCAGCCCCATTCACCTTCCAAGTAAATAAAGATTCAAGCTTAGGTTTGCATTATCTTCTATGCGTAGGTTCCTCCAGCGATAAGAAGTTCGTAAGCAGGATCCCGACTCCTCCTACACAACACTACACAGGCACACAGCATGCCCAGCAGCTATGGGAAAGAAGAAAAACAAAACTGAGTGCACAGGAGATACTTGCAAGAGATTTGGTTTCTGGACATCAATCACTGGCTAGTTGCCAGTATGCTTCAAATTACTGTATTTCAAGCCTGAAGTCTGATGAAAGGCAAAATAAGATGACTTTTGAAAAACTTTATCAGCTACATAAAATTAATCTTCAATCTGATTCTTACCAAAAAAACCACCTTATAGGGAGTGTCTTTTATTAGGCTACTCCTTGGTGAATCACTTGTTGTATTCTGCCTTTATTATCCAAACAGATGCAAATCAAGACCCATTTTAAAAGGGTGGAAACTTTCCATTAGTTGATGTGAGAGACTGAAATCAAGGTAAAGTGGTTTAGCATTTAATTGCCACAGATGACAGGAGCTTCTGGCACTTGATATAACATTTCAAAAGGGAAATTAGAATCATACTATTTCATGATTGATGTGTAGTTACTGAATCCAGAATCAACAGAATCAGCCTGTACTTTAAGTTACCACAATTTGATTGGTCTGCAAACAAAGACAGGATATAGTTAGAATCTTGTTCCTTTGTTAATGTGCCCAATTTGGACAAAACGTGTCCGTGGTTGCAGTCTTCACCTTTTAAAACCTTGTTAGTGATGCAAGGATTTGGGGCACTACTGCTCTAAAGGCCGATCACAAGAACGGCAATACTGGGTCAGACCAATGGTCTATCTAGCCCAGTATCCTGTCTTCTGACAGTGGTCAATGCCAGGTGCTTCAAGGAGCATGAACAGAACAGGTAATCATCAAGTGATCTATCCTGTCGCCCCTTCCCAGCTTCCAGCAAAAAGCAATCCTTGTCTATCCTGGCTAATAGCCATTGATGGATCTATCCTCCATGAATTTATCTAGTTCTTTTTTGAAACTCCATTATAGTCTTGGCCTTCAGAACATCCTCTGGTAAGCAGTTCCACAGGTTGACTGTGCATTGTGTGAAGAAATACTTCCTTTTGTTAGTTTTAAACCTGCTGCCTATTAATTTAATTTGGTGACCCCTAGGTACTTGTATTATGAGAAGGAGTAAACACCACTTCCTTGTTTTCTTTTTCCACACCAGTCATGGTATTATAGACCTCTATCACATACTCCCTTAGTCATCTTTTGTTCAAACTGAAAAGTTAGTTTTATTAATGTCTCCTCATATGGAAGCTTTCCATACCCCTAATCATTTTAGTTGCCCTTTTACGTATCTTTTCCAATTCCAATGTACCTTTTTTAAGATGGGGCGACCAGAGCTGCACACAGTATTCAAGATGTGGGCATACCATGGATTTATAAAGAGGAAATAAGATATTTTCTGTCTCATTATCTATTCCTTGCCTAATGATTCCCATCGTTCTGTTAGCTTTTTTGGCTTCCATGGTACATTGACTGGATGTTTTCAGAGAACTAGCCACAATGATTCCAAGATTTTTTTCTTGAGTGGTAACAGCTGATTTAGATCTGATCATTTTATATGTTTAGTTGGGATTATATTTTCCAATATGCATTACTTTGCATTTATCAAAATTGACTTTCATCTGCTGTTTCATCACCCAGTTTTGTGAGATCCCTCTTCACAGTATGCTTTGGACATACCTATCTTGAGTAGTTTTGTGTCATCTGCAAATTGGGCAGCTTGCCAGAAAACTGGGGGCTCAGCTAATTAGCATGTAATTGAGATTAATGTATTTAGAGCTGTAAGTAACAACGTACTTAACAAAAAAGTAAATGTTTGAGGAAGACATCAATGAAAAGAATGAAACTGCTTTGCAACCAAGTCCATAATGTCTGGCTTTACCTTTTATGTCATCTTATGTAAAGGAAGCCAGTCAAGTTATTGTTTTGATTTTTTCATAAGGTTGTATAAGGAAGAAGTCTGAACAGATGTAAGTACTTCCCAAAAAGGCCACATAGACAGCAGCTCTCTTACATAACTTGATATCCACCTGCAGGGTGATATTTATAGAAATTCAATAGGTTCCTTATAAGTCTTGGACTGAAAGTGAATGGAACATTGCAAGTCAGTCAAGTCAAACTGAAATGTGGCCCTGCTTCTTCAAATTTAACTGAAAATGGATCTGCAGGCAACCCAATACAATTGGAATCTTCTTGATTTGTGCTGATGTGTCATCATTAGGTTTCAAAGTTAACAGGCCATTGCATTAAAAGGGGAAATTCACACCTCTCAGATTTCCATTATTTACTGACTTAGGAAACACACTATTGGGTAACGTTTGGACAGTTATTTGAAACTATTAGTTATGTACTAAACTGTGTGTGTGTCCGTGTGTGTGTCCGTGTTGTCCGTGTCCGTGTCTCCAGGTATGTACACTTGCATATTGAAATTCAGTAACATTACGTGATCAGTGTTTAATAATTAAGTACATCAATGCCAAATTTCATGTTATAGTTCCGAGCCAGTATTAATTTAGTTAAGTTATCATTGTTCTGTTCAAAATTAATAAAAGTGAAGATGAATTAATCTTCAAATCACCAGGAATACCAACATCACCATAAATACTCCTGACTGGCATGTCACTGAAGGCCAACCCATTTCACATTAGCCATATTTCAAACACTAATGGGGTTTAGGGAATTCTATGTTTACAACCCTTACACATAAAACTAATCGCAACTTATGACAGTGAAGGCAGTCAAATTATGGATTGCTAGGTTAAGTATGGTCTGGAACAATGTCTGAGATTTGATACACATATAATGGGATGCATCCAATTATTTCACAGAATAGGTTGATGGACTTCCAAGAGCATCAACGTCAGTCTCTGAAGAACGTCAGTCTCTGAAGAAAAACATGCTGCTGAAATTTGTGACCAGAAGAAAAGATTTCCATGTTTGGTGTGGGGTTTGTTTTATCATCATATAAAGACTTTGAAAGTATTTGGTTCTTCCTATTATTCAAGAGAACCGTGGTGAGTGAAAAATCTTAACATTCACCAAAATATTGATTTCTACTTCACTGCAGTTTGTATTTACATCTTGGACCAATAAATCTTATCTTCAACACAAATTAATATCTGCTTATTTCTGGAAGCTGTATCTTCACACCTTCCTCCATCAAAACATTTTAGGGAACTTTGCACTTACCCTCCATGATCAGATCTATTTTCTTAGCTTGCCCATTGTAATTTTAACTACAGAGTTATCTACTTCCTGATGTGTATGTAAATTACAAAATGGTTAATATTAGCTGATAGTACACTATATGGGTTTGGTCACTCTGCAGTTTATAAAAACCTGGGTTTATTTCATAAAATCTAAAGCAAGTGTTAGGAAGCAGAACTTGCTCAGGAATATTTTAAGAGAAAACTCCACCTTTGGTCCACTGAACAAAGCCTATAAAATAAACTATTCTTAAAAAAAGATTGCCTTTCAGCTAATCCGGAATGTACGCACAAGCCCTCTGCATTTAGATTCATTTGCTCCTTTCAGCTTGCTTACTGTTTACAGGAGACTGGCCCACATGGTCAGCTGACTGAGACCTTTGAACGCTCCCAGACAAAAGGATCCAGCTGGTGACCAGAAGGCTGCATACCATTTCAAATGGACTTTTTAAAAGAAAAGTGATCCTACATCTTCTATTAACTCTGCTCCTGAATTATGCCTCACAAACTTATACCACCACCACAACTGAACAACCATTATGGTGGCTGTAATGGAAACGCTCAGATAGAGAATCCAAGCAACTGATCAAGATTTTAAAGAAGCAGCTTTTATGCTTGTTGTGGAAGAAGTAACAGATTTTGCTTGAACTTGTCAAATAACTTTTGTAATAGCACAAACTCATTTGACAGAAGACTGACAAATTGTGCTAAATTTGACAGGAAAAAAGTGCTAGAAAACCTGAAACCAAATGGAAGAGTCTTACTGACTTTAAAAAAAAAAAAAGTTTAGCCTAAGATTATCCCTTTTATATGGTCACTTATGTAACATTTCTGCCTCATCCTTTCATGCTATTTTATTTATGTTTATCTGAAAGTTTCAAAAAAAAGTCTCCAGGCAATTCTGAGTCAATTTACTAAAAACCCACAAATTAAGAATTAAAACAGACAAGAGAAAACCATTCAATCAAATTTCTCAAGAAAAAAATAAAAAAAAAAAATAAAAATCCAGAAATGTATAGATCAAGTCTATTACTCTGTCATTCAGTAATGACTCTGAAGAGCCACGTAACTACTTGGTACTAATGAGACTATACCAAAGTCCTAAACTTTAGTTCAACTATTAATTAAATGAATTTAGTTTTCATTCTTACAAACTGTTTGCAGAACAAACATCAATTAATACATATAGTGATGAAGAGGGACAGTCAATGATAAAATTCTCTAACGATTTAAAAAAATATTTAGAATTTGGAGAATTTCCACAAGATGGACCCCAAATTTGACCCACTTTAAAATTTATATGAAAACTAGACGGCATTCCTTCAACTGAAGTCTAAAACAAGTTAATATGATGGTATAAGTTCTGGCAGTTCAAGCTATACAGTATATACAACTTGTAGAGGATGTCAAAGAAAGCTTATGTTACCACTTTTCTTTATCCTTCCCTTACTACTTTATTGGAGCAGTCTCGCATCAACCTCTCTTTAGCCTCCGGTGGGTCTCGAGCAGAGACTCTCAACCTTTCCAGCCACTCTACCCATTTCACGAGTGATTTGTCTTGCGTACCTTTAAGTTTTATCTCACTTAAAAATTACTTGCTTATAAATCAGGCAAAAAGGTGTCATAGCACAATAGTGAAAATTTGCTTACTTTCTCATTTTTACCTACAATTATAAAATAAATCAATTGGAATATAAATATTGTACTTACATTTCAGTGTATAGTATACAGAGCAGTTTAAACAAGTCATTGTCTGTATGAAATTTTAGTTTGTACTGACTTCATCAGTGCTTTTTATGTAGCCTGTTGTAAAACCAGGCCACTATCTAGATGAGTTTATGTATCCTCTGGAAGACCTCTGTGTACCCCCAGGGTATGCATATCTCTGGCTGAGAACCGCTGGTTTAGAGTTTCTGCTATTAAAATATTCTGCATTAGCTTAATATCAGCCCTTTTCCCTACAAGCTGGTATTTTTCTATTTTTAACAAAAAGGGCTAGCTAATTTTGCTAAGCTGGGGAAACAAGTTAAACTTTTAGGTTACAATCACAATACAGAGCTGCAGTAAGCAGAGCTGCCAGAAGCATTATTCTTACTGTATGACAAACACAACAGAATGAGGTCATAATGGGGACTGTGTGCATTCTTAAAGGCTTGATCAGAAATTTTACTGAATGGGGAGGCTCACTGCCACTCTAATTCACATTTACTAGATCAGGGCACCTTTGTTAAAGGTTACAACATTCTTGTCCATGTTTCAATTAGTTTTTAGATAGTCTTGCTGTGCCATATGCACAAAGTACACACTGAAATTACATTTATATGTATTACACATAGAAGCATGGCTATACTACATTCTACAGCTTTACAATTGTTTACTGGAGGCTGACTTTATTAAGATGCAAAGTTAGGACTAGGGTTAATATGAAAGTAGAGCTTGATAATATCAAAAGCAAGCTAGATGAAACCAATGTCTTATTTAAAAATTCATCAACACTGAAACCTTGTCAACTGTACAACAAAAGCTATTAGATGATGTGACATTCAATAAGCTTGATAGTTCTTATTGCAGCCAGGGCTAAACAGAAACATCAAAATGTGTTTAACAAACTGTTTCCCAAATAACAGGGCTGTATGTTTAGGGGTTTATAATTTGTTTTCTTAATGGGTGTTGCATAGTTTGTTTCAGCTCTATATACAAACATTTCAAACAACTTAAGTCAATATCTTGGCATGGGCAGAAAACCTCCTTTGATGTTCCCTTATTTTTTGGCAAATAGTGTTTGCATAGTCTTTGCTGCAGACATAATTTGGACTTTCCCTGCTGATATCTAGATTACTGCCATGTGGCGCCACAACACAAGTGCTACCCAAATGCAGAGACTACACAATAAGCATGCCTGCTTAAACTGGCAAGCCAGTGGAACACAGAGGCACGCATGCCCATGACTGAAACACAGAGTGGCAAGGGTTATAGACCCATGGCGAGGAGTCAGGAATTTTTAATCAGTGCTGTAGTAGTCATTAGGGTCAGACTCCAAAACCGTTTTCCTATATGTGTCAAAGGACAAAAAAGGAGAGAATTCTACCTTTTAAGCCGAGACAAGAAAAGCAACAAAAGGCTGCAAAGAATACCTAGAGTAAAATATTTGGGCAAACTGGGTATACTGAAGATTTGGATAAAGCACAGATGAGGCAGTTAGGATGCTGAAAGCTTTCGATGAGAAGTTGCAATGAGTTTAAATTCAGTTTTTAGTACACCAAGCAGAGATTAACAAAAGGGATGTAACTTTGATTTAGGAAGCAGGCCAAAAATACTAGAACAATAGCCTTATTCTTTGAAATGTAGATTTGAGTGTGAACGGAACAATCCTACTATTTTCACTATCGTTCCTTACTTCTAATTGTACTGGCTGCCCATTTCTGGGGCCCATTTCTGTTCTTCCACCCGAGAGGAGGTGACTAAAGCTAAAACATATTTTGATTTAACACCCTGTACTGTGGAATGTTCTCATCTCAGTAAGTTCCTACTGCTGTAGCTCTTGAAAAGAATGTTTTAATGAATTGTTGTCATGTATACTATCACCTTGCTGCTTTTTGGCATTGAGACCATTTAACAAACTAAACAATTTTGTTCTATGCAGATTTCTGAACATTAATATACAGAAAAATATGCTTTCAACTGTTAGGTGACAGCTACCATTTTTGACCCTATTAGAGGCAGCTATCTTACTTTATAGAAAGCCAACAGAGCTTGTTATAATTTCCATCTCAATAGCTGAATATTTGGGAGCACTTCTCCAAAATAATAAGAACTATTCCTAAACAGTGAATTATTTCTAAGCACCAACTGCTTATCCCTATTATAAACTGCTTCTGCTCTAACACTGCTTTACTTAAAGTAGGTTTTAATATTCACAGTTAAATAATTCTGATGGCAGAAGGATGGAAGTTTTTTCAAGCGACAGGCTCCAATACTGCACAAACATCTCTCAAGCAAGATGGTTAATTTTAACAAACAACTCAGAAGCCCTTTTAATTTATAAATATGACTTCAAATACACTTAGTTTACATAAGGAAAGAAAATATATCTACAAAGGAATGTCATAATACTGCATGGCACAAAATAGGTACAAGACTAAGCACACTTTTGAAACATAAGGCAAAATGCATTACTTTAACAGGCAATCCAAACCTTCCTATGAAGGTTTGGAATAATCAGATCTATCCAAAAGCAACAATCAGCATTTCACAAATCTGAAATAAGACGGCTCAAGGCAATGAAACCAAATTAAATGTGTAGCATTTATACAGAGACTATTTATCCTCTTCATAAATTTATTCTAGAATGGAGATGAAGTTCCACTGCTGCATGCATTTTCAGGTGCTGAACACTGGCAAAAAATTCACCTTTAGACGTGACAAATTTCAGTCTAAAAGCTAAATTATGAAAGTTTAATAACTTTATTCAGCTGTTTTAACTTTTCTGAAGGCAGAAAGTGTTGCACCAGTTAAAGTTTTCTGATGCTAAGGGACTGGGGATAATTTAGTTGGGTTTAAAAAAAAATCTTAGCACTCAGCACACTCTATAGTGCCACTGTCATATCTGAAAACACCTGATTATAATGCTCTGATTTGTTAGAGGTATTAACTGACTAAACTAATGAACAGAGAAGCCGAGTTCCAGACATACAGACACATTTGACACACCCTTTTGAAAGTCCATTTACTTAGAGAATTAAATATTGTTTCAATATGTATCAATATCTATCTGGGGAACCTAGTTAACATGTTTTAAATTTACAATATTCAAAGTTATGGTATTCATAGTATCTGTAAGTCTGTCACAATGCACCTGCTCATGAAGGCATTTAACTTATCACATATAATAGAATATACTACATATGTGCAGGGTTACAAAGATAGTACACTGATTGTCATAATGAACAACTAAATTTCAGTTAATACATGTAAAAAGTATTGCTTGGGCTAACAATCCTTAGATTTGTGCACAGGGAATTCTCAGTCAAGGGTCCTCAATTTAGGACTTCACTTCCCCTGCCAGCCCAACAGTTGAATGTGACCTTCAGAGCACTGCCCATTTCCATGGGGCCAAGGTAATAGGGTAAACTATCAAAAAAAAAATCAGGCTATATTTTTAGGTGGCCAATTAATTTTTATATGGTTCTGAGATACCATGATTTAATTGTTGATTTATTTCCTGACAACAGCATAAGAGAAGTGTAAATTGCCCCATTCATTTTAAGAGAATTGTACACTGAAGAACTTTTAACTATTTAAATGTTAACTACCATTTACTGTATCCATGAAAAATATTTGATCAGCATGAATGTGAGGTGTGTTCAGATGCACTGGTCATTTATATTGAGATCTTATATAGAATGGAGGTCAGAAACTTTCTAGCAAAAGTGAAGGCGCTGAACAATTTAGAAATAACCACAAGTAATCAATTTAAAATATTTGGTTATTTGACATTTGGATCAATGGAACTCAAAAATCTAAAGACTAAAATTGCTGAAGACTAGTGCATATGCATGGTAATTTAGGATTACAGTCCAGAGTTTTGTTTTTATATGGAAGGTTATCAACTAAAGAGAATGTTTTGAAATCTTACCTGAATGGCAGCAAATGCCAGGGCTGCCCAGATAACATACATCATGATTTCTTGTAACTTCTTTACAACTAGAGCCTCACACCCCTGAAACAAAAAAATAGTTATCATTTAGGAAGTGCTCAGCCTAGTTGTAACTTTGCATATGAGCTTTGCACATATATCCACTAATAAACTGAAATTAATGTCAGACAAAGGCAGCAAGTAGAATGGATAGAAAATTATAGTGCTACGGGTTTTAAACTCAAGAAAAATTAAGCAACTGGAAGGCTGGCTTTTAGGATGGGAAACCCACTTGAGACAGGGAGAGGAGCAAAATAAATCATTTTTCAGAATCCAGATCAGATCCCTGATACATGAAATAGACTCCAAACCTACGCTTTGGCCATCAAAATAAGTAAATGTAGATGACTGTCATCTTCGTAGATACTGATAAATTGATTTCACAGGTCTGACTTACCTCAGAATAAAGGTCCATTGGGTGGGCCAAGCTGCCAGTACAATTGGTGCTGGTCGCTTTGCAACAGCTGAGGGGCACACTGTTATTTTTCGTTTCTTTGAACCACTTAGTATTCTCCCAGTCTGAATAATTGTGGATCCCACAGCAGCGCAGCTGCAGAAAAATAGGTAAGATGCCACCATGTATATCAAAGTTACAAGTAAAGGGACAATCATTAAGAATATGCAGCAACTCTAACTACGTCATGAAAAAAGATATGCATTAGAACAGGCTGTCTGTGTTATTTAAATATTGAACATAGGTCACTTGCCACCTGGCATGACAAATGTTTTGCTAATAATTGTGACTACAGATTGAATGTTACTAGTATTGCTTTCCACTTCAAACTAATTTTATGAGTTAGATCCTGAAAACTAGCTATGAAACACTGTTAAAATTCCACCTCTGGAATACTAAATGTTTAGCACTGAGTATTCTATGCCCTCCATCCCAAATAAAAATTTGGGATTACTAAAAACTTAAAATATGCCCTATGCTGTTAGACTTTTCTTCAGACAATTGGAGGCCTGGGTTTTCTGTGTTCAAAGGGCTACAAAATCAACTGAAGAGCCCATTGCTTGTCATGGAACTGTGCTTCAGAATTTAATTTCTCATTTTAAACATGTACATTTCTAGTCCTCATGAGTGTGAAGAAAAACTTTAAAATGTGAACCAAGTTTAAAACAGTACAGCACTGTACTGCATGAACATTGGTACGGACTAAAACAGCAAACTGAAACCTGAGCCCTAAAGGGATAACACAACTATCTGCCTCCATCAGACCCCCTAAATCTACTTAACTTCACAACCATATTCCCACCCATGCACAAATTTCAGAACAGAGGGTTGATTCACTAAAATAAAAAATCGATTAAAAAACCTCACTAAGAAGAGTGTTTTTGGCTCATAGCGTAGGAAGGACTTTCAGACTCCAAGTGCACACATGGCAGCCAAGTCAGGTAGAAATGCCAGGGCTGAAGAAAATCAAATAGCCACTGTGGCTGACACTTAGTAAATCAGAGTTTAAGGCCATGAGAAAATGAGCCGACACCCCAATCTTCTAGTACTAAAGAAGAAAGTTACTGACTGGGACAAGAGTCAATTGTGCCTAGGCACCAGCCTCAGACTAAAAGTAGTGAAGTGAGAGTGCACTGCAGAACTACATGCCACTGCTGGAGCAAGGGGAGCAGCAGCTTAAATTGGGTAACACAGAATGAGATCGAACAACATCTGAATTAAGGGACTCTCTGGAAGAGGTGAAAGTGGAGAGACCACACAGGATGTTGTTCCCTCAAACTAGATCTTATACCAGACCCAGACATTCAATTGGAAAATTTCATCTTTAAACAAAGATTTAGTTATGAAGAAAGCCAGACAGCATTCAAAACTCAAAAAGGCCACAAGTTGCATTTCCCACCCCCCTGACCTTTCTGCCCTAACTTTATAAGAGAGAAGACAGCTGGGAGAAATTACAGTAGAATTCAGGAGCCAGATGTCTGCTACAGATGGGGATTCCTATTTAAACTCATTCAGCTTCAAAAAAAAAAATCAGTATTTACAGTAAGGAACTTTACACAAGAAAAAAATGCTTGATAGTTGGAATAGAACGCCAAACATCAAGTACAAGAGGATATCAAAGAGGTAAAAATTAAGGATAAAATGCTGATAAAATTTTTGCAGATGAAACTCAAGAGAAAGACAATAAGGAAAGAAATGGCAAGAGACTCTAGAGAATGTATGGCAGTGGCAGGTGTGAAACTGAACGAGAGAACACCGATACCTAAGGAGTAACAAGAAGGTTAGCCAGAAGGAACTTCTTGGGAGTCATCAAGAATGAACAGTTAAACAATAACTATATTATAAAGAAAACAGCATGATGTTTATGTTAATGGGTGGTGACCATAACTCTCAGCTATATTCTGTATTTTAGAAAGTAGAAAAAATAAAGGATAAAGGGGGAATTGAGTGGTGAGTCCCAAGGACAGAGGAGACTGGCGAAAATACAGCGGGAATGGGGATGTGCCCTTAGGCCTTGTATTTAATCCTCCCCATGTAACTCAAATGATCAGATGGTAATCTACCCCTAAAGCTAAGGATTAATGTCCCATACGTGGAGAAAGTGCCTCTTTTGGAATGCAAGAGAAGCAGTCCAAGAGTTCTTGGGGAGAGTACTTAGGTTCAAGGTTCAGCAAAGCTTAGTCATTTGGGGCATGATTCTTAGGCTATTTTATTTTTGGATTTACTCAGAGTAATAAGGAAATTAATACAAGAAAATAGATGTGTAAATTCATGAACAGAAACCGACCAATGTTCAGACACACAATTGTGAATACAGCTCAATTAGAAACAAGACAGACATTGGCCACACAAGTGTTCACGGCAAACAGCTAAAGAATCACAATTTCAAATTTTTCCAGTTATCTAAATAGTCATTTTCAAGGGCTCTTTCTTTTAAAGTAAGATCTTTGAATATCAAAGGGCTAAATAAAGTAATTAAAAGGAAAAAAATTTCAAACACAACTAAAGATTTTACTTCAAGAAACTAATTTTTAGGAAGGACAAACTATGGGTATAAAAGGTAATTGGGTTCAACAGAATTTTTTGTTTCATCCAAAGAAAAGAGGAGTTGGCATAATGTTCCTTTTCAGAGAAATGGAGGGAGAGTTTACCTTATTAAAGGGCACAAGTACTGGGTGCACAACAGCCAGCTCAGTGTACACCCTCCCCTCCAATAAAAGGCAAATAAAAAAAATTTTTAAGACGACTTTAAAATACTGCAGCACTTTGGGGAAGGAACAGTTAAAGTTGGAGGAGTCTTTAATTGCATGCTGATTCCTTACTGGGACTGTTCTGATAAGAAAAAGTTGCTAGGGAAGCAGGTGCAACATTGTTTTCTCTGTGCCAACAATTCAGTCTCAGATTTCTGGAGAGACTCACACCCAAAGGAATGAGAACATTTAATTCACACCCTTATTTATATATGAGAATTAATGTTCATCTGTAAATCATTAATGAAATGGACAAGATCTGCAGAAACTGGTACCATTACATGGTATAAGATCATGCCACATTGGAAGCAGTATTTAATAG
Source organism: Mesoclemmys tuberculata (assembly GCA_007922155.1). Classification (NCBI taxonomy): domain Eukaryota; kingdom Metazoa; phylum Chordata; order Testudines; family Chelidae; genus Mesoclemmys; species Mesoclemmys tuberculata. The sequence continues at coordinate 7,148,660 of ML675621.1, forward strand.
TTGGGATGGATTCCAAAAAAAAAAAAAAAAAAACACGACACTGCTTGCTTCTCCAGGACAAATGTTGGTTGCAGCAATTAATGAGGACAATGTTCAATATGTTCCAATAAATACTGAAGACAGTACAGAAAGAGGTCTTCTATGGAAGCAGGTAAAGCAGTATTTAGGGTCAGCTGATAAACAGAGCCTCTCTATTGAAAAATGAAGGAGCTCCAGAAAAATACCTTGACTTTAGCAAAGCTTTTGATACGGTCTCCCACAGTATTATCAGCAAGTTAAAAAAGTATGGGTTGGATGAATGGACTATAAAACGGATAGACAATTGGCCAGAGTAAAGGGCTCAACAACTAGTGATCAATGCCTCCATGTTTAGCTGGCAGCCAGTCACAAGTGGAGTGCCCCAGGGGTCGGTCCTGGGGCCCGTTTTGTTTAACATCTTCATTAATGATCTGGAAGAGGGGGCAGATTGCATCCTCTGGAAGTTTGCAGATGACACTAAGCTAGAGTGAGTGGTAGATACCCTGGAAGGGAGGGATAGGATATAGAAGGACCTAAACAAATTGGAGGATTGGGCCAAAAGAAAGCTGATGAGGTTCAACAAGGACAAGTGCAGAGTCCTGCACTTAGGACGGAAGAATCCCATGCACAGCTACAGATTGGGGACCGACGAGCTAGGCAGCAGTTCTACAGAAAAGGATCTGGGCATTACAGTGGATAAGAAGCTGGATGAGTCAGCAGTGTTCCCTGGTTGCCAAGAAGGCTATTGGCATATTGGGCTGCATTAGTAAAAGCATTGCCAGCAGATCACGGGAAGGGATTATTCCCCAGTATTTGGCATTGGTGAGGCCGCATTTGGAGTATTGTGTCCAGTTTTGGGCCCCCCACTACAAAAAGGCTGTGGACAAGTTGGAGAGAGTCCAGCGGAGGGCAACAAAAATGATTAGGGGGCTGAAGCACAAGACTTCTGAGGGGAGGCTGAAAGAACTAGGCCTGTTTAGTCTGCAGAAGAGAAGAATGAGGGGGGATTTGACAGCAGCCTTTAACTATCTGAAAGGGGGTTCCAGGGAGGATGGAGCTAGGCTGTTTTCAGTGGTGGCAGATGACATAAGGAGCAACGGTCTCAAGTTGCAGTGGGGGAGGTCTAGATTGGACATTAGGAAAGTTTTTTTTACTAGGAGGGTAGTGAAGCATTGGAATGGGTTACCTAGTGAGGTGGAGGCATCTTCATCTTTAGAGGTTTTTAAGCTGAGGCTTGACAAAACCCTGGCTGGGATGATTTCACAGAGGATGGTTCTGCTTTGAGCAAGGGGGTTGGACTAGATGAGCTCCTGAGGTCCCGTCCAACTCTAATATTCTATGATTCTATTCTGATTCTAAAAAGCAAGATGATTTTCATAAGAAAAAGGTTTTAAAAAAGTATATGAATTAACTAATACTGGGGGGGGGAAATTGAATATGTTGATGACAGGGTCCATTGAAAAAGCCCTCAGGTGTAACAAAACAAGTGTTTTATGAAAAATGAAATAAGTGATAATCTATTAGTTCAAAGCTTAAAGGGATTCAAGAGCAACATATTTCACCAATTAAAAACAAAACAGCAAAAGATAGTTACACACCCAATAAAATGTGTGTTACTGTTGTGGATTATAAAAACCTCTACATATCAGACATTCCAAGCTCTGAAATTCAAAAATAAATACTTGGAAGCAGCAGGCTTGCTGATGATAAACAAAACTGATAAATAAACCTTAGATAAAAATTTTTGGAAGAAGGTATTTTAGAGTCAATACAGGTATGAAAAGTGGTAAAACACCAGGACCTGATGGCTTTCCAGTTTAATTGTATAAGATAGTTAAGGTAGTATTAGTAGATCTCGAGGGATACCTTCAATGCCATTCTGTTAGGGAAGGAAGTTCCACAATCATATGAAGAAGCCACTGTTCTCCCAAAAGTTGGGAAAGACATTTACCTCATGCAGTTCCTGTAGGCCCCTATGACTGCTAATCATGACAAAGATTTTTACAAAAGTACTAGCTAGGCAACTGTAGTTCATGGTCTTAGTTTATATAAGCGGAGATCAAAGAGGATTAAGGGTAGACAAGAGGCAGACAATATTTGGAGAGTACTTGGAATTAACCACAATGCCAGATCCGAAAGATCCATTTCTTTTGTTATCACTTGTTGCAGAGAAAGCTTTTGATAGAATACAGTGGAACTTTCCATTTCAAGTGACTTTGTCCCCCCAGTTCCTTCATGGATGATTGCTCTTTATACCAGTTTAAAAGTGAGTCAACTGAGTTAAATCTCCCATTTGAATTACACAAAGGGTCTAGACAGGAATGTTTATTGCCTCCTTGCAGAAACACATTTGAAGATAAAAGTATTATATCAGTATATAAAGCTATCTAACCTGATCATTTCCCTAAAATTACTGTATAAAGTACTAAGCTTTGGGAAAACGTCTGATGCATAATAAATTATGCCAAATCCAAAAAGTTAGCTCTAAGTTTGCCAAAGAAAGAGAAACCATTCTTCCAGAAAACATCTGGGTTTAAATGGGCAACAAATTCTATAAGATACCTGAGAATTCAAATCTCAATCTAGAAGAGCTCTATAATTTAAAAATCAAACTACTGCTTCAGCAAATGAAAGAAAATCTGAAGAGCTGGGGAAAGAATGCAAATTTTTGGTAAGTAAGAGCAGCCACAATGAAAAACAATTATTTCAAGAAGGGTATCTTCCTTTTTTCAAAATCTTTCAGTAATTATCCTAGATAAAATCCTAGCAGGAACCCAGAGGGTACTGTTAGAATTTATATGGAATAAAAGACCAAGAGTAAGTGCAGATATTTGTACAAATCCATTAAACACAGTGACTTCATGTACATTACAAAAGTAATGGTACAGTAGAAACTTAAGAGTCATGAACATACCTCTGGAATGGAGGTTGCTCACAATTGTGAACAAAACATTATGGCTGTTCTTTCAAAAGTTTACAACTGAACATTGACATAATATAGCTTTGAAAATTTACTATGCAGAAGAAAAATTCTGATTTTACCATCTTAATTTAAATGAAAAGCACAGAAACAGTTTCCTAACCTTGTAAATTTTTTTTTTAAACTTTCCCTTTCCCTTTTAGTAGATTACAGGCTAAATGTACTATATTCTCTTTGGTCTCTGCTGCTGCCTGATTGCATACTTCTGGTTCCAAATGAGGTGTGCAGTTGACAGGTCAGTTCATAACTCTGGTGTTTGTAACTCTGAGGTTCTACTGTATTATCAAGCCTGCTGTCTCAAAGCAGTAGTGGATTGGGACACTCTAACCAATCAAATAATGGGTCTTTAGTAAACACTAAAATTGCAGTGTTGTAAATATTGTTACCTTACCATGCATTAATTAAAAAAAAACAAACAAAAAAAAAACAACCACTCTCCAGAAATTTACAAACATCTTTTAGTGTACCCATTGCTATGGGTTTGGGCCAGAATTAGAGATAATTTCTTACCCACTGCCAATGACACTAATTGCAAATAAACCGGTTCTTAATCCACATCATGGAACAGAGTTTTAAAATTTGGGAAAGCTATGGAATACATACAGTTGGCCAGCTATTCAGCAAACGTCTCTAAATTAGAGATCAAAGCTAACTTTAACTAGCCCACGCTCCCAGGGTACCAGTACTTTCACGTTTGGCATTATGTTTCTCAGCTTCTTAGAACAATTTTATACAGAAAGCTAGCTTTAATGGAAGCAATGACTTCTAGTCAACAAAAATACTGTTAATTTATAATCAATCTTTGCAGACAACTTTCTTAAAAAAGGAAGTGTCCATATATCACACCTGGGAAAAAGGATCTGGAAAGACATTATCCTAAGGGAATGGGATTTGATCTGGAAAAGAGGACCAGAAAATCTGTAGCACAATAAAATAAAATTTCTTTAACATGGTTTCAAAAAACAGTAACTGACATAAGCCAGGTTAAAACATATACATATATTCAATAGTGATTCGTATTGGAGGAGGCGAGGAGATTTTATGCATATATGGTGGACATGTCCAGGCATTCAGGACTATTGGGATGCAATTCATAACCAAATAGAAGTATTGGATATTTATCACCTAATTATCCTTTGGTAATCCACCCGGGGCTTCCTACCACAAATGGTCACACAAAAGGAACTGAAGAGATTAATCTCATCTGTTTGTTAAGATATTGACCGCCTCATTGGACAAAGACAGTCCAAGCCTTGGGGAATGGATTAAAAAAAAACAAAACAAAACAAAACAAACAAACAAACAAACAAGCAAACAAACCAGGAGGTTATTGAAAAACTAATGTGCCAATTGTGTACCCAGCAAAATAGAGAGGTCAAATAAATACTTAGATATTTGGTTACCATTTATTCAAAACTCAGTCAACTCGCCTGCAAAAAAAGCCAGCACACCTGATGAACTTTTTTTTAATATTAACATTTGACAGATATGTCTGGTTTGTTAAATGTGTAATCAGAGATTTCACTGAACTTAATAAAAATCACCAGAAACAGCATGTCAGGGTATCGGTCTGTAATATGGTAACATCCTGTTAAAGTAATCAAATCTCTCTATTTTTTCTATAAACAAAAATTGTTATAATTAGTATTATTTTATGTCTGATATCTGCATGACAAGAATTTGTAAGAGTCTGTTCAAACTTCTTAAGTAGTTTGAAGAAAAACTGGGACTTGAGGCTATAATGTAGACAGGACACGCCCCAATGAGATTCCCAACAGGGGAGCTGCATCATTGATCAATTACAAGTCTCAGTTCTTCTGGGCTATACTTTCCCTTCACCAGGGAATTTCAGAAAATACCTTCCAGTGTTGCCATTTGTTCTGACGCATGTATTGGAACTCTAATGTAGCGAGAATTCTGGAGCCTTGTTTTGAAGAATGACTATGATAAAAAATGCTGGATCTTGTACAAAATTGGTGAGATTGGCTTTACCTATGGCAAGTGAGTTTTGGCAGAAACAATCAGGGCCCTTCAGTTAAAGTCAATACAGGAGCTTTTATGCCATCACAATTGCTTTTGTGTGTCCACATTTATAGTGAGCTAGCAGAAGATGGGTCAGTATGCTCTGGGATGTCCTACCGCATAGAAATATTGAAGGGGGACAAAAGTACTAAAGGAAAAAAATAGGTCCAGCTCCTATGGCAAACAATCCTCCCAAAAAGCATGTTGAAGTGATTGCAGAAGGACAGCTATGTGACAACCTAGGTCTCTTACAGCAGCTAAACAGTTAAGTGTCATGGACACTAGTAATTTGGACCCTGTTTATATAGTGACCAAGCTACTGTTCACAATCTTGGTCAAAGCTGTAATGTGGATAGCATTGAATACAAACCCCAGAGCAACATAATATTCAGAGGGCTTCATATAATATGGAAGCTACATGAAATCTACAATTATAATCAACTTTCCATTGTGGCTCTCACCTGTCTCTGTACATAGTCAATAGCACGGCTGGCAGCATCAGGGTTTGTTCCACTATATGCATCATACACTTTCTGAATGCTGTGATCAACTTCATCCTCCACCTATAAAGCAAACATAGTGCACTTTCAAACTATTGGTACAAATAGTATAAATCTAGGCAGCACAGTCCTTTTTTGGCTGTAAATAAGAGTACACCTAAACACCACCTTATTAGTTGAATCTTAATTATTGTTTTACAGATTATTGTACTTTGGATAAAAGGTTTCTCGTTTGGATTTCTGATTGATTTGTAATTTGTACAAACAGTAATTTACTGTCAATGGTTAAAAGCTACAATTAAGACTACTCTGAACAGGAAGCGAGCTTGAATAACTAACTTACAGAGAATTAGGGAACTCAAGCTGCTTCTGGACATCTGTGCAATATTATTAAATGTAAGTTTCTGATGTCTCAGCACAAATATTTCATTTTCCCTCTTTCATTGCTTTTATTATGGAGCTGAGGCTGCCATAACTATGTACTTAAGCTTGCAAAGGAGTTTCCTTTGTAAATATGAATTTTTGCTACCCTACTTTTTTCCGCGCGGGGAGGAGAGGGGGAGAGAAGAGGAGGAAAGGGGAGAATTAAACAACGAAATATCCTCCAATCTGGTTAGGTTTAGGTCCAAGGCAAAATTTGAGGAATGTGAAGTGCTTTGGATATTGAGCACAGGATAGATCATGGGTCATTTACTTGAAAAGACAGAGTTTTAATGTGATGTCCAAATAATACGCTCAGCACCAGACATCTTGTGTCCTGCACACTGAATCAGGGTAGTAAAACTTGAGGTGAAAAGTTGTGGCATCAGGATAGCCAACTACCAACTCTCTCTTGTGCCAATTCTCTCTTATGTCAACTATCTCTCATGCCTTCATTCGGAAGTCCACAATGCTAGCTTCCCCAAATAAACTGTTGTTAGGCTCAGCCTCACTTGACACTCAATTTTGCCAACCATTGCCTAGTCTTTAATGTTCCCTTTTCTGTGGAAATTTGAGACAAGGCAATTCTGATACCATTTATTTAAACCTGTTCACTCTTTTGTGCCAAATATAACATGTACAATACTCTGGTCTTTGCTGATTAACTCCTCTTGGCAACAGACAATGATCAGGTGTCAGCAGCCTTTGATAACAAGCCTTCATAGTCACTAGGGCTCTGCTAGTCATTGGCTGGAGAAGACACTACTAGTTCAGAGCGATTTCATTCAATCCCCCCCCAAGAAGTGGTAGAGGGTGGGTTTGGGGCAATTTCTTTTCCACCAGAGGTCAAGGCTCTGTTTTGTTGCCTTTTTTGTCTGGAGTCATGTGAGACGACCATAAGAAATATAGTTGGCTTCCAAGGTCAAAAACAGGGAGCAGACATACAGGTCAGTCTCATTTTCAGCCGATCTGAATGATGTGAGTTTTGTTTTTCCAGGTCTTAGTAACTGGGATGTGGAAGAGAATGATCTGTCAGATACTCAACCTGTGCACAGGAATCCATACCTTTAATCATTAAACTAGAGTATTGCATTGTACTCTATTTGGTGCTACCCCTAAAAACTACTCTGAAGCTACTTCTGGTGTGGAACACATCTTCTCACCTTTAGGAAAAAATAAGCCCAAGGAACAGGTTTAATTAATTTTCCAGGAATTGCAGGGTCTTCCTATTTGCATTTAACTGCCATTCAAGGCGTTGACTTCAATCTATAGAGCCCTATAGGGTTTAAGGTTCTGGCTACTTGAGTAGCCACCTCTCCTCCCAGTATGCTTAACAGAACCTAGATTTAAACATCCCTAATGGGGCATTTACCCTGAAGAAGTCTCTACCCTGGAACTCACTAAACTCAGTGCTCCAACAGCTCCAAAAGTCAGCGAACACTGGGACATAGTTCAAGGTAATTTATTTTCTCAGCTTCTGCCTTGAGGGGGGTTATTTCAGGGAAGCTTCCTTTTGCAAAGAAATAAGCAAAAGATATATGTTTATGTTCTATACACTCGCAGGACACACTAATGAAAATGAAAAATAGTGGACAAGGATGCCAACTTATTAGTGCCTTTCTGCTCCATCTATAGCAATAGAGAAGGCCAACTAAAAGCAAGTTACAACAGTTACTATTCTATTTGCACTGTAGAGACATAGCCACGAAATGTCAGTTTCTATTAATATGTAGCACTTATGAAGCATTTTATATCTACATCTTGCATTAAGCCAGAGAATGCAAGTGCTGTCCCCATGTTACAGATGAGAAAACAAGACTTTCTGCAGGCTACCCAAAGAGTCAGAAAGAGCCAGGATTAGTATTTAGAAGTTCCTAGATTTACAGCCCCATGCTCCTTTCATTATGGCAGGTCTCATTTTAATTACTAAGACAAACTGGAATCATTTGCGTCAACAACTGAGATTTAGTTTAATTTGTTTTCCATTATATTTGCCAATCAATAACGAATAAAGGGTCTAAATCTGAGGGTCTTGTATTGAAGTAGAATTAAAGAAACTAAATGTGTGGCTGGATTGTTTATTCTAACTTCTCAGTATATACCCAGACCCTTGGGCTGCTTACTGTATGACATCACCTTGAAAATAACTAAGATATGTGCTTTCATCCAAGTTTGTAGTACCCCATAATTTTTTTAAACCACCAACCTAGTTACTTCCAGCCTTCTGAAATAGTCTGTTTCATTGATGTTTTATTTTTTAATCTGCTATAACTCAGGTCTGCACTTTTCTTTCATCTTATACAACATGAAGATGTTTTGATTCTGTACAATACTCAATAGCAGTTTAATAGAACCCCAAACATATGTATACTTACAGTAAACATGGGAAGTTCTTTCCAACAGTTTGGTCACAATCTACAATAAAATATTTACTGAACTTTAGAAGACAATTTTTATTACCTTTGCTCTGTAGATGTATCCCAGAACTACCACCACAACTTCAGTGATGAAAACCAAGAGAAGGATGATCACAAACTGTTAAATACAATTCAAAATATTTATATAATATGAAACTTTGTCCACACACTTTTCGAAAACCTAAACTCTGCCTTTCAGATTTATTATAGTTGCCAGGCAAGATATTAACTTCACAAATAATTTATAGAAATAGTCAACTAAATAGTTTAGTCCAAACAATCAAACCATACTTAAGTTCATCTAAGTAACTGAATGATCATGGTTCAGAAGCTAATGATACAGCCCCATACTGGTATACTGCAGCCATGTATGTTCCTCCATCCTAGTAGCTTTAAGAGTACACTAACGTCAGTTGTGAGAGACGGTTAAGGAAGTCAAACTTGAACTCTATTTCCTTGTCTAAGTACTGAAGGGCCCAGCATAGCTAGTCTGAACTCCTTTATATCACAGGCCACCAACAGCTGCACATGAAATCCAACCAAATTAAATTGACGTATTACTGCCCACAGGAAACTAATCTATTCTGTGACAGTTTTTAAAAAATACTAGTACCATGTACTTTTAATTTTGCTCAAATACATGTCAGTGAATAGATGGCAAACAGTGGCACTAGAAATTAAAGTTCTAATTTAAACACAAGTGCAGTTTGGACAATACAGTCCCAATATCTAACATGGAAAGATCACCTTTAATTACACTACAAAATACTTGTGGTGAGATTCCATCACCAGTGCCATCCACATAATTTTAGGATTTTAAATTTCAGCTCTCAAGCACAAATGTGTTTTAAATAAAAAAAATTTAATTGAATAAGTATGTACCATCAAGAAAGTTCATAGTATTAACAATTTTGTGTTAAGCAGATAAGTATCATTTGGAAGAGGGACACTGGAAAGACTTTTATATAAAGTTTTAGTACCAAAAAGGGCCCATTTAATATGTTCCGACAAATATTTTAGGAAAAAATAAAGGAAAAAGTACTGAGCTTGTAAAACAAGATTACAAGACTAAATATCTAAAAAGCCAAACATACTTGACAGTGTTCATTATAAATGCTATCAGTTCATTCAAAGGGAATACTAAGGCCAAGTATACATCAGAACATGCAATAAGCCTCAAAAATTCATGTGAAACATAGCAACTTACAGTGGCAAGTCCACAGCGACTTTCACGGATTGTGGCACAGCACCCAATAAGTCCAATAATAAAGAGAAGTGTTCCCACAGCTATGATAACTACTGCTGGAATAAGCGTATAGACATCTTCAAAGAAGTGGTCGTAGTCATCATACGTTATGAAGACATAGGCTCCCACGTAGCATAGAATGCCTGCTGCTGCCTACAAAATAAATAAATAAATAAAAATAGAGTGATCAAATTCTCCATAAATCCCAATGGTTAAATTCTTTTTTATAATCCCCTACAAGCAGTTATAATTTCATAATGAGTACTTTAGCAAGCATTTCTATTGTCAATAGAACAGCCCTTTTGACCACAGCTATAGAGATTTAGCCAATACTTCACCAGTCATTGGGTATGTCTAGACTGGGGAAAGTGGAGTTAGCAATCCACTACCCTCCAATGTTGAAACTAGTTTAGACTAATTTACATTAGGTAAAAGGTTGAACCCCATCTACCCCAACCTAATCTGCACGTAGATTAGGTAAAACACTGGAGTCAGTTCACCTCAACCTAGCCTCTGTACCCTTTAGTAAGGGAAGAGAGGCTGTGTTGTGTACACTGCACTCCTGTTTGCCCCTTCCCAAAACATATGTCCCATGAACTAATCTGATTGTCGAAATACTCTGTCATTCACCACTCCCAATAGCTCTGACAGTAATATTCTGTTAAATCCAAACAGCTAGCTACTTGCAGGTAATCTAGAGATTTCTTCCTTCAGATACAGAAAGTGTTTTATATTTTAAGATGTATTTCTTTCTTCCATTTTGCCACTTAACAATGGAGATATAACCTATTTCTACTGTTAGAAATAATGGGTGCACATGTAAATATTTTTATCTTTATCTAGTAAGAGAACAGTTAAACTAAAACCAAGATACCTTTTGTAAAGCTTACATAACAAGCTTTCCATCTTTAAATAGGTAATATTAATTCCAGTCAAAATAAAGCTTTTCCACTACAAACAGTATACAAGTCAGACAATCACTAGGTATTATCAGTATGGTGCGTATCCACAGCATTCGGTAAGAACTCAACTTCAAAGGAAACATTCTCAGAAGTCTCACTGTACTAACCAGCTGCTGCATAAAGATGAAATCATTATTTATACTGTTGGAATTTACTGGCAGATTCCTGCTGAAGATCTTATTTTGAAGACCTTATTACTCCCTCTACAACTGTAGACATGCAATTTACTGCAAAAGACTAACTCTAAACTGGCGCATGCACAATATCACTCTGACACTACTGTCCTAATGCAGGAAAATTCCCACTGACCTCAATGGAATTACACTCTCAGAATTGCAGAGCTGGGCCCATGAGATAGTACATTATACACCAGTAGCAGCATGTACTTCTGCCTCACAATGAACCCACTGTCCTTTTTTGCATCCCCCTAACCTCATGTCAATACCTAGAATCCTCAAGGTAAATTCTGTACTGAACAGCATAAATGGGAAAACTTATCTATAATGTAAGCTGATGCAATTAAAATAATGGATGCTGTGTACTCAGTTATAATATTTCATCTGTTCAGATGTGTTTGACAGAGTCTAACAGGACACCCATAAGCCAAGTAAAATGAATAGTCACTACATGGCCTCCTTGTCTACCTTAGCATACTGCCACAAATATGGCTGGTACTTAACATTAATTTAATAAGTTACACGCTTTACCAAAATCCTCAGAGTTCCCTAGTTCAGGAACAGCTAGCTGTACTTAAGGAAATGGACTGTCACTTTAGAACACTGAGAACATTTTGGGTTAATTCAAACTGGTTTTACAGAGTCTTTATATGAACATGAATATCTTTATTTATGTAAACTGATCGTTAAAATGGATCAAGACAGTTCATCAAGGAAGCACTGATGAGGTGGTGACAAACTAATCCTAAAGTGAACTCAGAATTAATATGTTATATTGTCTTCAACACGAAAAAGGTGTTAATTTAAGTTTTAGTTTTCCTCATGAGTAGTCTATGTTTTGAACTTGAATGAAAGTGATGATTCTGTATACCACTTACTGACAATCTGTCCATATGAAGTCACATGCAGTGTAGCTCTGGGTTTACGTTTTCCAAGGGACCCTGGTGCTATGTAGTTTAACTGTAGATTCATGTTAATGCATCTCAATGTTACTACAAATTTATATTACAATAGGATCTAGAGTGTCCTATTGTGTTAAGAACTGTACAAATGGAGTGAGTCCCTGCCTTGGCAGACTTACAGTCTAAGCAAAAGGAGTGTGTGGGGAGGATCTGATATACATGCAACATTACTAATGTAAATGACAAATATAGTTCCAGAGTTTGAGGTTTTTCTAAGAGAACATTTATAAGAAGGGAAGTTGTTAGGAAGTTATTAAAGGAAAGGAAGATGAGTCGAGACACTGGATAGATGTTAGATAGTGTAGCAAACATGGTAAGGCATGAATAGGATAAAGTTATACATAGCCAAACACTGACTTATTTTAAGTCCAGATCACCGCCTAACAAGGGCACTGCTCATTTAAGGTATTAGTGACCATATCAGCCTTGATCTGTGAGCATGTCAATTAAAAATAAAAAGCTACAATTTTTGGCTCACTGGGTATCATTTTAGATTTCACAGTGATGTAGGACATAGGAAATGTTGCGGGGAAGAGGGAATAATCTGCAGTTTAACTATTGTGAAACTTCACTATCAAAAAGTTGTGTCAGCTGAAGTTTCTTCTTGCTGCAAAGTTTCAGAAGCTATTTGAGAACTATGTTCTGCTATCATAAGCAGGTCCTAGTCTCGTGTGAAGAAAATACTAATCATCGGAAAAAAGGATAGTCATTTTCACCATTACAAGTCCTCTTGAACGTACAATATGGTACCCAAACAATTTCAGACTTTTCTGAGAACAGGAGCCACAGAGGAGGTAAAGAAGTACAAATGTTACCATTTTGTTGAACAAAATATTTCAGTTTTACAGAGCTGATATTTGATAAAAATTAGCTACGTGATTACAGGTTCTATGTCTGCTTATCTCCCTCTACCACCTTTTCCTTTATAAACTATAGAACTGTATCTCTGGAATGACCACACGAGGTCATCAAGTCCAGTGCCCTGTGCCAAGGCAGGACCAAGTAAAGCTAGACAACCTCAGATAGATTTTGTCCAATCTCTTCTTAAAAAACCACCAGTGATGGGGATCCCACAACCTTCCTCAGAAGCCTATTCCAGAAATTAAGTACCCTTTATTTAGAACCTCATATCTAACTTAAAAATCCCTTGCTACAGATTAAGGGTGTTACCTTCTTGACCTACCTTCAGTGGACATGCTAAACAATTGATCACTGTTTTCATTAGTGACCATTAAAATATCTGAAGACATTTGAAGTATGTTTTCTTATTTAAAAAAAAAAAAAGAAATTTCCCCATACCCTTGTCACAGCATGAAACATAGGCAAAACGGACTGACATCTGACAGCGTTTCAAGTAAACTACATTAATTTACCATAACAGAAGCATTAGGAGGGAAATATGGCTGCTGAATCAACAACAGATTAATGCAGAAGATTCTGAAAATCCAACTATATAATGGATTAAACCAGGGCTCAAACAAACCCCGGGCACCAGGTCACCTAGAAATGTGAGTCCGGTGCCTAGTATTTCTCCGGGGGGGGGGGGGGGGGGGGCGGCCCCCCAGCCTGGGGCCAGGCCCCCACGGTGCCCATGTGGCAGGGCTGGGAGGGGGGAGTGCTGCAGCTGCTGCACTCTAGCCAGGGCGCCCTGCCACTGAGCCCACATTGTCTGGCTCCTTAATTTTTGGGCTGGCTCCTAGCTCCAAAACAAATTTGTCGAGCTCTGCATTAAACAGTAACAGTTTGAAAGAATAAACAAGGATGAGATTCAGGTAATCCAAATTCTAATCATGATTCTGCTGGCGGCTCACTGTGTGGCCTTGGGAAAGGTATTTAACCTTTCTGCCTCTGAATCTCTATTTATAAAAAGGAAGTAATAGGAATCTCAACACCCCTTCCAGTTATGTAATAAGTTCACATTTGCACAATACATAAGGTGCTATATAGATACTAAGAACTGAAAAATCAGCTGGGATAAAACATAAAAATGAGACATTTTAGCACAAGATACTTTTGAAGGAAATAAGCCATTAAGATAGGTGCTTAGCACAAAGCGTTCAATTCTAATAGGCTAGCATTTTATGTACAGAAAACAACAATGCAGACATGTACATTTGGGATATAAAGTGAGGAACCAAAGAGGAGCCATGAAACAATGGAATTATATTGTTAAGTGTTGCCTAGCAATGAAGCATGTGAATGATGTCATCCTCCACTTCAAAAGATTAAGACGCTTGTCAGAAATGTGGTATTTTGCAAGGTGGCAGAGGAAAAAAAAAAAACCAACTGCAGCTGTCACCAGATATGAAGAGTGCAAAGGAAGACTGAAATCAGCACCTTTTGAGAGACTCTTTTGTCCCTCTCTGTTGTGTTTTAAATGGAATGTAAGTGGCTTCTCTCTTCCCCCACCCAAGAAAACCCCAGTTCATACAAGCAGAGCTGAGATTTAGTGTACAACTGCATAGGAAATAATTTGCAGAGCAGTTGTCAACTGCATAATTTTAGGATCCCTACAATTTAAGATTCTACAATTTTTACAGTTTGAGATGTACTTTCTAAAATAACTGCCAACATCTACACACATGAATTGGATTAATACCATCTAAATGCTAGTCCAGAATAAAACATGCAGTGCTTATCTAATGTATTACAATGAATATTTTGAAATAAGCACTTTCATTAAAGCACTTAAATTACAGCAACTGAAAATTTAACTAAATCCTTTTAATCTACAGAAATATAATGGCAGATCTAGCCACTACAGCATGAGGCCTTGGGTTTTGACTCCACAGCTGCTATGTAGTTCTTCCAGATTCTTTAAAGGACAGAACTTGAAAGTAGCTGAACTGCTTTAGTCTCATTACTGAACTTTACAGCAATTCTCTAGCCAAGGAGATGTAGAAATTGTATATTACACCTCTCCGCCACAGAAAAATAGTCATCTAACTGTTGTAATAGGAATACAGGAAAATTATATGAAGAAACCACCTCCATTTAACTGATAAACATGCAGGCTATGCAACTGCTACCTCCTTCCCCAGAAAAGCCTCCATCTCATAATGACAACTACCATATCAAATCTTGTAAGAAAGCCATCTTTCTGTTTTCAAATTATCAGTGTCTGACAAGGATATTCCTATGGCTTGATTAGTACAGGCTATAAAGACAGAAATCACAATCTATATTCAAAATACCCTAGCAACAGACACCTGAGAATACAGGGAAGGTACTAATTGGGATTGCAAACAATCTTCTCAGATGTCCTCCTCTCTTCTGACTACCACAGTTGTAGATATTAGAGCTGATATTGCACATGTAACAGCATTTAAGTGCTTACACTACCATTCACCAGAACCTTGCAAGTCAGTTTACAGTGTGCAGATTCTCTTATCTCCCACATTGACTTCCAAATTTCTACCCTTATTCTTGAATATCAAAGTCATATTCCTGCTGCTTTGTGTTTTTACAGCCTGTTTAAAGACAGGGTATGTATGTATCAACATAGCAGAGAAAAACCATCCAGCTAGAAATTTGTTTGGCTTGAATAAGCTTGCAACCAAAATTGTATATCAATATTAATTCAGAAATATTAATTTAAGAAAAGGTACCAGTTTAAAACTGGCATTCAGAAGTAAGATTAAAGCTAGAAGCAAGAAGCAAAATTATTCTATATATTGTCAGATTAAGTTTGGAAACACAACCTCAACGTTTAAAATCAGAGAAAAATGACATTGAAATTTTACTCTTTGCCTACCAAAAAATACAGCTTTGCAAACAAAATCTAATATCTGAAAGTAACTGTTTTCCAGCACTCACATTACCAACACAGACTCTGTAGTCAGAACTACTAATAATTCTGTTGATATTAGAGCTGGAAAAGAATCTGGCTCATTCTTAGCACTGCAATGGCTCTGCAGAGTTAGCACTAGTAAAAGTTAGTGGAAGCTTTTGAGATGCTTTAGTCAGGTGCAACACAGAATACACAGAGGAAACAGATGCCATTTTAATGATAGCCACTTTGCATACTGTAACATCACTTGAATTGAAATCAATCAAATGCATTTCAATTGATTCAAACAGATGTATTTAATAAGTAATGCTCTAGAATGTAAAGAGCAGTATTACAAATTGAACTGCAGAAAATAAGTATCAACTTTTTATGAATACCCAAATAAAGGAAAGTCAATGAACCTTGTGGGCTGCAATAATTAGGCCTAGGTCTGTTTGGACAAAATGGATATTGACTAAAATAATATCCACAAATTAGATGGGGCTCAGAAAAGGGCAACTTGATCAGTGCAGCAGGGATGACTTAAGAAGAATGATTATCTTCACCTGTGATGGCATGTAGGATACATGTAGTGACACATTAGCATGAAAGGCTCTGACAATAGGGAGGCAGAATGACACTGTCAAAAAACAGAAGTGTAATCGTGGGAGATACTGCTCAGGTGCAAAGAGAGCAATGCAGGGTGTATGTACCCTAGAGTTCTGGCATGTCGATTCTACTCGCCTAAGCAGCGCCTGATCCTCTATGCTGCTATTTATACCTGTGCTAATTGGGCATGCAGTGTCTACTCCATATACTGCCGTAAGTGTAGACATACCATGAAAGATACATCTGCACACAAGCAGGGAAAGGGAGCTTGGTGAACCTAAAGCGTGATGTGCATTGACAAGATAGAAAGGCGTTTTTAGGATGGTACAAGAGTTGGACTAGTAGTAACAAGTCAATTAAAGAAAAATGGCTAAATATTAGGAAAGATTATCTGAACAGCTTTTTGTATTTTTGTGTTATTTTCAAAGGATGATAATTATTTGTGTTATTTTTAAAGAACGATAATAAAGATCATAAAATACCATTAACTTCTCCTAGAACTGTCACAGGCTACCTTGTGAAGGACTATTGAGGGTATTGTGTTACTTGGAGCAGGGAAGTAAACCATACTGAGTTCTTTGGATCAGTCATTTTTTCAGGGCCTAATCTGGCCTTACGTGGTCACTAGACACGAGAGTTAATAAATCCTATGGGGATAAAGATATTCCTCTTTTCTACCTTTTCTACACACTAAGGTGTTGATGCTTATTTGCAACCTCTTCTGAACAAACAGTTTCAGTGTAAGATCTGACAGCCTCTCTACCAATCCTTTACAACCTGTATACTTTGAAAGATTGCTAGAAAGGCTGTCAGATCTTACACTGAAACAGTTTGTTCGGAAGAACGTGCAAATAAACAGTACGAATTGTTTCTGTATAATAAGGTAATAATGCTCATGATTTTTAGACTGTTTTAATATTAATAAAGTAGTGTAACACTGAAGTATACATGCCACATGCCAAATTACAGCAGCTAGAGTTAAACACAGCACTTCGGAATAAAGATTACATTACTTTGTCCACGAAAGCAAAAGGCTGAGCTAAGATTTGTTTGCATTTAGCATTATACATATGAAACATCACTAATTATAAGAGGCAATGGACCATTGGGTTTAAAGTTTCAAATATACAGAGTCTCCTAGCATACCCATTCCTTTTGTATGCATTGGATTGTTGAGGAGTGGGGGGTTGTAACTTGACCTGATTCTCTGCTTCCAGATTCCTTGAATTGCACAAGAACAATGAGGATTCTTCCATGCTGTAAAGTGTTCCTTTGCTGGATAAAATGATATTTCAAACTTCATACACTATTCAGTGATACAAATAGCTTTCCAACTTGTTTTGCTGCTACTGGCTCTAAGCTCTATTTAAAAAAAAAAACTACACAAATCAAATACTGTAGGAACTCGCAGCATTTGGAAACATTTAAGGCCCCAATCTTGCAAAAACTTAGTCATATGCTTTACTTAATTGAGTTACTAGTGGTCTTAAAGTTAAGCATGTGTGTCTTTCCAGGATCAGGGGGCCTGCCTATATGTTTTGCCTGGTAATTTGTCTCAAAACAAATGAAACAATTCAAACATGTTATATTAGTTTCAAGAGGACAGCTTTTAAAATTATCAGTTATTTAAAAATTTAAATGTTTTATTTATAGATTCCCAGCAAATATACTCTCCACAAGTGCCCTGCTGATCTTCACTCCCACAGCCGTAGCAGCAGAAATTAAGCCACTTTCACACCAAGAGATGACAAGTGGTCCAGGAGGAGGATTCCAGTTGAAGAGCCACAGGGCTACCCAGTGGGAATCAAACTGTTTAATCCATGCTCACTGAATGATACTTGAGCATAGCTTCTGATTTTAACTTCCAAAGAGAAGTGGAGACAAATCTACAGCTACCGTTACAGGAGGAGACTTCAGCCAGCTAGTTTATAAGTTTAGTCACAGGTAAAACCTCTGGTTTAGCTCACTTTTCAATTAAAACCTTTAATGCATTGGTTTTTGCCCACGTCTTCTTTTCTTAATAGTCTCATTTTATTAAAAGTGAATAAGACTGTATTCTACATGTCCCAGGTCCTTCTCTAGTATTAGAACTATTTAATATGATTGAATACCACTATATAATTTTAACTGCTGTGCTGAGTGCTCAGAGCCTTTGCAGAACTGCTCTCATGCCTGTCCTCACCTAACAAGATGAAATTCACACAAAGTTAAGCTAAATAGCTTTAGTTCCTCAATAATGCTTTTACACAGCAGCACTAATTTGAAACTAAGATCAACAAATAATTTTTAAACTACTCTTGCCACTACTTTGGCAAAGTTGTCACAGTGCAAAAGTAAGTGCAGATATTGTTCTATGTCTACGGATACTTGAGTAAAGTACAAAACAGACAGGTGAAGAAACAACAAAAGGGAACGAAAAATTACTAGAAATTCATCTGGTAGCATGAAGTTCCAAAGATTAGTCTCCATTCCTCTCTGAAAACTGGATGCATGTTGCATGCTGGAGACCTTTAAACAAGAATTCAGCAGAATGTTTTATCCTTCAATGTCCTAAATGCTTTTGCATTAGGAGATACGACTCGGGGGGAGGGGTCATGTATTTTAACCCTGGTCTCATTTGTCATTGATTTACATAAGCCAAATATCTCCCTATGCTTCTAATATATCAGAGGTAAATAGAAAGCATCGTATCTTGACCAGATTTTTACCTCCAGTAAATGTATTTTCTCTTCTCCTAATCAGAACTATTATAAACAGAAAATACCGTTTAATAGATAAAATTGCTATTCTCAAATAATATTTTTTCTGTATTATCACATCCTTCTTTTCTGAATTATTCCCATTTATAGGTATTTTGTGCTAAATATCTTATCCATTTTCTGCCCCACTCATTTTTTTGCATCTGTACAAGTAGGCCTTAAACTCATCATCATAGGTTATCGCTTTAAGATCTGGTATTATCATTTATCTCAAATAGTTTCTCAGGCATACGGGATGTTGACAGAGGGCACTGCATCAGACAGTGGTTCAAACGCCTATATTCTCCACATTCACATTTGGGGGTCATTCCTTAGCTTCCACTTGGTTATACTGTCACCAACCTTTGAGTCACCAGCTCTTGCTCTATTTACAATACACCAGTGTTTTGGTTTGAGGTCAGTACCTGGAGGGAGTTGTTCTGAAGAATTCAGATTCGCCAAAAGCAGCAGCATTTCCTGCCAATTTGATACTGCGTAGTCTGGCCCCAGAGGTATTTTGGGGTAAAGGATTTTCAGAAGCAAAGCAGTTTCTGGACTTCACCCTACTGGGTAACGGAAAGCATTCCTGCAATGCGAGTCTTGGATCATTCACCTGTTTTTGTTACATTTTTTTTCTAAAGGCATCCTGCCTCACTTGTAAGGCAGTATAGCAACAATCTTTAAAACTACAATTTGGGCCATATCTACACTAGCAAGCTTACAGTGGCACAACTGTACCGATGCAGCTGCACCACTCTAAGATTGCTTGTATAGCTGCTCCATGCCGACAGGAGAGAGCTCTCCCATCGACATAATAAAACCACTTCAATAAGTAGCAATAGCTATGTCAGTAGGAGAAGCTCTCCCGCCAACACAGCGCTGTGCACACTGCCACTTATGCTGGCGAAACTCATGTCCCTCAGGGGTGGTTTTTTTTCACACCTCTGAGCGACATAAATTTTGCTGACATAAGTGGTAGTGTAGACATGGCCTTGGTGTGTTCCTTTATTGTGTCCTCAGTTAGCTCCTATTAAGTCAAGCTTATAAGTGTACCATTTACTAAATCCGGTCTTAAATACAAATGAAATTTTAGCATTTCTCCTTATTCCATTGCAGTTATGTTTAAAATTCTCTGGAACTATTTAGTGATTTCCTGTTGTTTCTTTCATAGTTTGATGGATGCTGTCTAAGTTCAGATGTACATGTATCTGCACTAGCAAAAGTTAAGTCCTTCACAACCTCTCTTCATTAGATCTAACATGTCTCCCAAATATCTAGATATTGCTAATCCATCTTTTTAAAAGGAACATGCAGCCCTTTGGTTGCACAAGACAATCTTGTGCCATATTAATTAGATATAGTTTTATGATTTAAGACTTTCTTCCTTCATTATTCGTGTTTGCTTCAAGATTAATCTCCAGCAACGGAACATTAAGAAGGGGTAAACCAGTTCAGTATCTGCTTATCTGGGGGCTGACCCTTGTGAGATGATCAAATTGTAATTGATATTTCCTGTAAATGTTCCTTTGTAAAAGTACCTTTAATTTTTTAAGCATGCCTCATATGAATTATCCAAAATAAAAATGTTACAATTGACAGTTAAAATATAGCATTTCATATTAAGAGGAATGCATTACACTGGTTTGTTTTAATACCCTAGCTTTAACTTAATGCATTTGTCCACTGCAGACCGATGCAAGAGCCACTTCTTAATTCTTGTTTTCCATGCCCGTGAAGCTCAGGCATGTCATGAAGGTTCTGAGCTAGAGGCCTGGAAAGGAGCATGAAGGCCAGTGAGATTACATCCAGCTGGCTGTATGAAAGTACGAAATCCATCTTATTTTTCAATCTTCACTGTTGGTGTTCTTAGCTGACTGTTTCTTATTCTAAGAGAAACAGAAATGCTGCTGATCTGTTCTGCAAATGAGTGATTAGCATTTGGCACTAGCGTAACTCACAAATGATAGAAAACAAGTAATGGATAAATGGAAACAGTGAAAACATAATACTGAAGTAAACCTTGTCAAGAGTTATAACAAGATACAAAGATCCATTCTAATCTCAATTAGTACACGATCTGTTTCTTCACAAGATTAAATGAAACTGTCTACTGAAATGGAAGAACAAAACCTGGACAATTTAGGAATACTGAAAACAAGATGTTCTCAATGCTATCTTTGTCATCAGCATCTAAATGTGATAATTTAAGTCCCTGTTTGAGGCCTTACAACAGCTCTTCAAGATCAGCTTAATTCAGAAATGGCAGAGATCAATTACTGATCAGTCATTAAAACTGAAAAACAAACTTGAACTTGAAAAGAAAGTTTCAAGTTTCTTTTAAGAAAGCATTATCTTCAGTGTAGGATAAAACAAGCAGGAACAAACATTAAGTGAACCTTGTTGCTCTAGAAAGATTTCAACTCACAGGTCCATTCCAGATACTATAAATGAAGAAAGAGGAAATATCAAAAGAAAAACAGACTCAGCACGATAGTTTAAACACAAGATAGTTGTTTAAACATGAGAAATGGCCCAATAATGGTTATGTGCTTTCATACAAAGAAAAGTAGCATTAATTCTATATTTAAAAACCCAAAACCACAGAATACTATGTCCAAGCTGAAAATGCCACACAAGATTGCAGGGAAAAGTACAAAGAGGTCTTTGCTCTTTGTTCAGATTATAAAGGTGAGAGCTTCTCAAGTGCAATCATTTGCCTGATGTTTAATTGATAAAAAGGGGGAGATTTTATGACGCAGTCTCTCCAGTTAAACTTGATAGACACAATCCTCCTGAAAATTCTACATTGAGACCCAACAGTAGTTTGTTATAAAGATTTAGAGATGGACTAAATTTATAAAAGCAATCAGAGGAGATTTCAGAACTATTTGACAGATTACAGGCTGTAATCTACTGTCAAAAATTTAGGAGAAATCTGGAGGATCTAATTCACAGAACTGGAACTACACGCAGATGAAAAATTAAAGATGACCGAGATAATATGGAACCTATTACTTAACCAGCAAAACTGATACCAAATATTTCATGCCATATGTTGAGCCCAGAGCAGGAAGCAACAAGTAAAATGTACATGATGGAACAAAAGCTGAACTTCTTCCTTCCCTTTTAGCATTTAAAATTGAAGATCCAGATTTTTAATCCCAGAATTGATGTTTGCAAAGGAAGGTATTCTACAATTTCCTATTTTGATGTCACCAATTGTAAAAGCAAAATCACAATAAAAGCCATCTGAATTCAGAATTTTGTCACACCTGACCTCTTCTCCAAGCAGTTCAGCATCAATTGATCATACTAACAGAACCACTCTGAATGCATTCCCTGACAAAAAAATATTTCAAACTTTTGAGAGTACAAACCCCTTCTTAATCATGCTCAAGTTTCTCTCAAGAAACCAAGGTAATGGCATTAAGAATTGTAAACCGGTAACCTCGTAACTCTAGACAGAATTCCCATGTGACATCAGTCAGCTGTCCAGCCACTGTTCAACCTGAACAGTCACCACATAAATGAGTCACCAAACATACTTGGATGTAATAAGTACAAAACATAGGAAAACATCACGAAAGCTACCATAAGCAGTCATATGACTGAACAGTACTGAATTCCTAGTCATCTATAGCTAATCCAATTTATATAACTAACCAAGTAAGAACAATCTATTTTAAAAGCCCGCTAAAAATACACCAGTTACAACACAATTTCATGGCCAGTTACAACCATGCAATTTCACAGGATGAATATTTGGATCAAGCTGCAGTATATCTAGCATAATACAGAACACATGCCCAACTTTAAATACCACACCCAACAAAGCACTATGCTCCAATATTATAGAGGCCATTGTGGCTAAGTGGCACATGCATCTCTCAATTTAAAAATCAACCAAATCTCAAATGTATTTTTCATCTCAGTATAAGCAAATCCAACCAGAAATGCTCGGGGAGGAGGCAGCACATATGTACAGATTTTTCTGTATAACCCTAGGATCACTCTAAAACACATTTTTAGAAATAAATTTTTCATTAAATACATATAACTCCAAAGCACACACCATGTAACATCAAGATATTAGATTTAGTACCAACCACATTTTAAAGACTGAAACTATTTATATCCACATTATCTGTGTTCTAATATTCTATTACCCACTATCCCCTCCCTTTCCAAATCCTGAGGTTTTTGAACAGCTGGGACAAGAATTTTGCATTACTGTAATCCTAGTTCCAATCCATCAATTTAGAAAGGCTGAACTTTAAACACACCATGTTATTCGTAAATCCTATTTCCTTTACTTAAGCAACGTTGTACTGATATGGCCAATGTGACACTGGGTTTTATGTTACATATATAGCCTATCTGCCCACATATCTCAACATGGCTTACACAGATCTACTGTTCTACTACCCCAGATAAGCTTTTGTTTTTCTGTCTGCATGTTTTTTTTTAGCTAAGGCAGAGTTAAGATTCGAGGGAAGGGTAAAACACTGAAGCTACTGCAAGAAATTACAAATTAGTTATATTGAGACTATGATGCAAGGGCATATTACTATTTTGTTTATAACATTAAAAGGGTTCTAAAGACGTGTGTTCCCACTGAATGCATTATTTTGGATAAGGCTGGAAGTTAGAGAACCACACACAAGCAGCACTGGCAAAGGTGAATGAATTCACCATCGAGCTCGAGTAGTTGGGAACTTCTACCTGGGGTTCTCCTAGGGTCCCTGCAATCTCGCTATCACATTAATTTGCATTTACTAAAATTCGGTGCCCCTCAATTGGAAGTGGTCACTGATAAGTGACGTAAAACCGGATTTAAACGCAGAAGATGAAAGTGTTTCCATCCTTCCCCGTCCGTGGGCCCGATGAAACCCATGGTGGTTTACCTGCTGGAAGGACAACCCGGGCCCCCACTAGAATGACTCACCCCCCCAGGCAGCCCAGGTGGGGGCGCTCCCGCGCGAGTCTGACTAGAAACCCCAGCTCGGGTCAGGGGCGCGACGGCCGCCCGCCAAAGGAGGCTGCTCCCCCCCACAGCGCTAGACCCGTCTCCTGGCCGCCGGGGCAGGCTATCCCCGGCCCGGGGCTGAGCCCCCCGCACGGCTGCGGGGAGAGGGCTCTGGGACTGACGGGAGCGAGACAAGAACCCCCCGGCCTGCCAGCGCCGCTGCAGGTACCGACCCCTGTGAGGGAGAGCGCGTCAGCCCGGCCCTCGCCCCAGCGACCCCCGGGCCCGCGCGGCTCACCCAGAAGATGAGATTGAGGAAGACCAGGACGGTTTTGGAGGAGGTGATCCCGCACTGCCCCATGGCTGCCGCTGCTCGCTCGCCCGCCCGGCCCGTCCGGTCCCGACCCGCGCCCAAGCTCCACCGCTGCCCGGGGTCCCTCTATGCTCCGCCCCGCCACGCCACCGCCGCCACACTAGCTGGCCCGGCCGCTTCACGTGACCCAGGGAAGGGGGAACGGCACAGACAGGCGGCCTAAGATGGCGGCTGCCCCTGTCACATGATGGGGGAGGTACCTAAGATGGCGCCCCTTTCTGCTCTTAAAGGAGCCGCAGCCCTAGGCAGGCAGTCTGTGAGGCGAGAAAAAGAGTGTGTCAGTCAGGCAGGCCCTAGTCCTACACTCATGCCCCATACACACGGCTGCTGCCTGGCCTGTGGCCTGAGCTGTCCCAGGGGAGCGGGGGCGGGGATGTGACGCCTGAGGAGCACGCAGGGCGGGAGAGCTCAGGAAGGCCGGCGGCGCGAGGCCCGGCGCAGCTCTCCACAGGCGTGGCAAGGGCAGGCGGCCCCGCCTCACCGACCCAGCGCAGGCAAGGAAGTCGCGAGGTTAGTCTAGCAATGGCGGGGTTTTAAAATAACGACGTTTCGGTGATAAACCGTTACAGCGAAGCGTGTCCCATGAGCACTGACTGCAGCCGGGCTGTGAGGATAACTGAAGCATGGTGGGAGCTAGCAGGTGGCGAGGCTGGAGGTGGTGTCGAGGTTAAGGCATGCAACTGGGATCCAGGAACGCGGTAGAGAGAGGATGGACCCGCTACGGTGTTAGTCTAGGGTGGGCAGTATTGCCAGTCATAGATGTTCAAAACTAGTAAGTCTATATCTATATTTGAGGATTCGTAACTTTGCCCTCTAGTGTTGGAGCCTTTAGGAGTCACATTTACCTAGCGTTTTTCTTTCTTTCTTTCTTTCTTTCGCAACCATGAGGGTAAGAAATGAAAGTTCCTTAAGTAACCCTGCAGCTTTAGTGCAGGTCTCTCTCAGCCTCTGCTCCTCATCTGTAAGAGTGGACTAAAGGTATTGAGAGACTCGAGTAGGATCCACAAAGGTCCCATTAAATCCCATTTTTAAGCACCTAAATCCGGTTATTGGGCACCACTGCAATCCACAAAATACCTGTTCAGCTGCTACCTAACATGGTGGGCACCTAAACTCATTCAGTATTTAAATTTTTCCCTCTCTTCATGCATACTGCTGCCTCACTTTCAGTGCCATGGGAACTATGTCCTGCCTTAGCCCTAGAGCCACCTGGGGAACATAGGTGTTTGGCCACCTAAGTCATGTGTGGGCCCTGATCCACTAGGAGTGCTCAGAGGCCACTTACTGGATCAGGCCCCTCAGGCAAGGTCACATGAACCGGTTGAGGGGAGAAGGAGGTGGAGTTCCCTATTAGCCTATGATGAGAGTACTGACCTATGATGTGAGAGAAGGTATTTGAACAGGGATTTGCTGTTGCTCATGGTGCTTTACCCACTAGCTATGAAATATTCTGATGAACAGTGCCTCTCATGTTCTCTTCTATTGAAATTGTTCCACTTCAATTAAATAGTCATTGGGCCAGTAGAAGAGTTAGAAGGGGTCTATAACCTAGTGGATATGACACATATCTAAAAGGTGTCTGATCTCTAGTCAAATCCTTTCCCAGCAGGCAATGGGGACTTGAACCAGGGGCCTCCTTTGTGCTTGCTGAGCATGCTAACCATTGGGCTAAAGGATATAACTTATAAAGGAAGTCCTCCTTCTCTCTCCCCAGCTGTTGTGTGTGAACCCACCTGAGGGGCCCAATCCAGTAGATGGCCTCTGAGACTGCCTACCAGATGGGGTCATGCACGCAACTTAAGTATCTGAATGCCTATTTTCCTCCAGTTTGTGAATCACAAGCAGTGATATGCACCTCCCTGCACCAGGGACTTAGGCATTGAATTGCAAGAGGTGGCAGGGCTTAGTATATACCCTTTTTGCTGGTGTCTCCTATTGGCTAGTTTAGGCAGCTCCCCGCATAGCATGCTGGTTTTGTGGATCTCATTCTAAGGCACCTATCTTATCTCTCCTCTTTTCATTGTGTAGCAGCCTCAGTGTATAATTCAGGCTTTATGGATTGTAGAGTTGTACCTGTGATTTTCTACGTGCTGCAATGCTGAGTGTCACGGCACATGGATTTGGGTCTCAGATACTACACTCTCCATGGGAAAATTGTCTGGAACACTATTATTCTGGAATAAAGTGTCCACATAGAGAGTTATTCCAGAATAGCTATAACACTTTAAATTCTCATCTTATTTTGGAATAAGTTCCCAGGGTAGACAAGCCCTAAGCAAGATCTGTGTAACAGAGATAATACTTCTCGCTCTCTAGTCAGTCTGGTCTAGTTAGATTGTAAACTCTTTAATGCAAGGACCATTGCTTACTATATATATGCCTAATAGAGTGGGTCCCCATAGTGGCTACTATAATTAAAATAATAAATTAATACAATACTGCTCAGCCACTTGGAGGTTTGGGTTCTCATTTTCATGCTCTCCAGACTAGCAGAGGCTGGGTGGGACTGAAGTGCTGTAGCTGGACCATGGCATAGGAGGATACAGTCAATTATGACTCCTCTCACTGATTAATAGGCCATCACTGGGTTTTGAAGAGAGGTGCTACAGTGTTCCTCAGGTGGAAGGATAGGGACCATGCCACGGAGTTTCCAGAATTCACTTGTAAAAGTGTCTGGGTAGTAAATTAGAGGGAGCTGACGTCTCCAACATCAAGAACATATGTGACTACAATGGGCAATAAAAAGGCTGAGTTTTCTCTTTGCTGATAAACTCCCCGAACTGTTTGGTTTCTTTCTATCATATGATAATATTACATTGTTTTCAGTCAGTCAATCAATCAGTCAGGAAAACAAAGATATAATATCCCTAATTTTAAGTGATTTTGAGCAGTGGTAGGATTCAAGGTCTGTCTCTGTAGCCTAACTGGACTTTCAGTTCCCTTTTTATTCTAATATATGATTTTGGTGCCAGCAGCCATGGTACTATGGTAAGTGCTGGGATTTTGTAGGCAGCCCTTTAGGGCCTGGGAAATACCACAAAAACCACAGTATTAGGATAAAAGCCTATAGTTAGGCTGATCTGATTAATACAGTACTGTCCATAGCTGAAGGCCAATCAATACAATAATTCAAAAACAAACTAACAAATAATTCCATTTAGAAAAAGCAATCTTGTTAAAATAAATTACAGTTGTTGGCAGATTACCCAGAGATGTATTAACACTGCATTTACTGCTCTGGAATTTTGTTTAAGGAGGAGTAGATCTGGGTTGGCTTTAGATTCCCTGGCCAAGTTAATCAGTTTTCAGATATGTTTGTTCATCCTGTTCAGTGACATGAAAAAGAGAGAAATCTTGGGACTGTATCTTCCGGTTCTCTCCAATCTAGTAACCTTTTTGACAGTCCCTTCTGTACTTGCTCGCTCCTTCAGTCTTGGTCTTATCTCTCTCCTGCTTATATTGTAACTGTCCTTAGGTTCCTGCTGGCTCATCTATTGGAACTCTGTCTCAAGAAAGTATTGAATAGGTGGTGGTGTCCCAAACAGCCACTTCCTTGAGAGCCCCATTAGTTTCTGAAGGTTTTGAGCTTTCATTTAAAAGCTTATAACTGGTTACAAGGACATGGTTAGGTCCCATCTACATTATAATTTATATCTGTGTTGTAAGTAAGTTAGAGCATAACTACTGTAACTAGATCTCCTGATGAGGTTATGTTTGTGGCATAGACAGAGCCAGAGCTTGCAGTTAGTCTAAAATGGTATCTTTAAGAAGAATGTGAACTGCTCCTGTTAATCAAAACATAGTATTAACTCTGAAGCCTAATAACTGTTTTGTCAACATTGTTAGCAGTTACTCTGCTGATCATTTTAGCAAGAACATGAAACTTTCCCTGGATCGTGAGAGGATCTTGGGATGGAAATGAGGAGGTGGGGGATTAAAAACCAGGGCCACTTTCTTCTTTTTGACTCCTGTGTCTCTTTCTGTCACTGAGTCACTGCTTTATCTTTACATTTTGCTTTCTAACTCTCCTCTGCTATTCAGTTTACACCTGACTCTGTGTAAAACATTTTCTGGTTATATTGTTTATAAAGGCTACTGTGTACAAAACAATGGCCAAATTCCACTATCATGCTTCCCATTGACCTCAGCCTGCCTCTGAGGGGGTACCATCTTCTGAGTTTGTCCAGTGGGACATGCTCAGCCATTGTAACAGGGTCCACATGACCACTAAACTGATCTGACTCCACAGAAATAGTTACTACAACTGCAAAGCAGTTTAATTCATTTAAATGTAGAGCAACACTGATGTAAGACAGTTTGTGTTTGGATGCGAGGCACTTTTAAAGGAATAAGTAAAGTTATACCAGTATAAATATCTCATGTAGACAAGGCCTAAGTAAAAATTAGTAATCCTCATTTGCTTTCTAGCTGTGATCAGTTGGCAATTTAATTGTAAATGTCCCAGTAAACATGCTAGAAAGAGGGATTTGAAGGAGTTGAAGATAGTGCTTTTCCATACTAGTTTGGTGAGGATGTTCCATGTGTCACTGTGGAAGAATGCATGGAGACTTTCACTCTTCAGAGGCTATCATACTGCAAAAAAGGTGGGTGTTGTTACCAGATTTGCCCATCACTTTGAGGTATGCTTATTTATTAGGGTTACCTTCCTGGAAGAGGGGGTGTGATTCTATTAATGTGCTGCTTGTGTTACTTGTGTGTTCATATGGTTACAAGTCCCCTCCCAATGGAGCTATCCTGCAGGACCTAAGGTTTTCAGATTCAAATAAACCCCCCACAGATGCACACAACCATTCCAGATTAACTGAGCGCGTCTGAGCAGACCGGGCTATCAGCACTCTCAGCTGGCCCCTTTACGTCCCTGAACTCAGCAGGCTGGGTGACACAGCACTGTCAGCTGTCACCCTCGTGCCTGTTGCACCGCACCAGAATGGAGCACACTTATGAGCAGGCTGGGTCCAAACAGCACTTTTCAGCTGTTCCCCTTATGTGCCCCCTGGACTCAATCAGGCTGGGTCAGACAGCACTTTCAGCTGTCACCCTTATGCGCCTCTGGACTCCGTAGGCTAGGCAGAGCAGCACTTTTCAGCTACCCCCTTTATATGCCTCTTTGCAACACAATTGTTCTAGCAGTAACCCCCTTGATAAGTAAACCTCATAGGATTTTGGGCATTCCAGGGATCTTTGGCTTAGGTAAAAGAAGCGTTGCTGCAGAGCAAGGTAGGGAAGCCAAGAACACAAAGGAGTAAATGCATTTAGAGAGAGAGAAACTGGCAACCAGCTTGATTACAATAGTTAGTTTATTGCCAGGTGTATAAAACTTATGTTACTAATAGTGATGCCATACAAGGAGAGAAAAACAATCTAACACTGACAATACAACAAAATTACAGTAGGGGTATTGGAGAAGGCTAGCCCAGGTTTGATTACAAAAGTAGAAAGTTGTAACTGGATTAAAGAGAGAGAGAGAGAGAGAATTGGGAAAGATTGGTGGGGGGGGAATCTCACCACTTCTTGCAGCTCAGAAGTTCCCAGGAGACAGGCTGTTCAGCTTAGGGTCAGGAACACTGGAGGGAGAGGCAAAACCCACAACAGGATCAGTCACGAAAGCATTTGGGTCCAGGAATCAGAAGAGGAAAGCAAGAGAGAGATTTGAACTTGGGTAGGGTTTTTTTGTAGAACCAGGTTTGTTTGTGGGTAAACAATGTCTCACTGAAGTACCCCAGGGTGGTTTTCTCTATGCTAGACAATAGGATCTGATCACTCCCAGCTATGGTCAGTGCTCCTTGGGGGAGCTCACAATGCAACCAGGCAGATTCAGTGTTTTGCATGTCAATACTAGAATGGTCTGATAACTGTGAAGCTGGATGGGTGTAGGTGTGAGTTCATTTACATCAAGAGCAGAGAGCTCCCATAATGCAGTGTGTCCCTGCCTTGCCAATCCCAGAATTCAGTGCGATTCCTGCTTTGGAGCTTGGTTCTCCATTCTTCATGCTAATTCTTGTTCCATCTTCGATGTAAATGAGGCTCCAGTTCTCCATTCAATGTGTTAATTGAGATGCCTCTTTTTACATCTTCTATGTAGATGAGGCATGGGGAGTTGTCTTAATCCTATTACCCTTGTTGGGAGGGTTTTAGGTATGTCTCCCACAGCCTTTTCATAGCTTTTGTTTCTGGTTCAAGCAGAGGCTGGGGGGGATTCAGGTGAGCCAGAGAGGGAGTAGGGGTTTTTCACCCTGGTTCCCCAAGAACACAGAGCTGCCAGGTAACAGTGTCTTACTCTAGGATAACTAACACTTGTTTGCTATCCTTAAGTACCTGTGGCTGACCTCACCTCATTTACCTCATGGTAAATCTACAGTGACTTATCTCCACTAGGATTTTACAGAGAGATAACGAACACACGTTATCCTTCTATAGAAACACATCTTTTATTAGTAATGAAGACAAAACAGAGAAGTGGTAAAGTGGGTGATTGAGGTTGGCGTCCCTGAAGTAAGGAGGGAGAGGATAGTGAAAAGGCTCAGAAGCAAGGCAAAGAAGTTTAAACTTGACACTGCAGAAAAGGATTCAAAATGTGTGCAGAGAGGAGGGTTGTGACTGGGTGAAGTTACCAGGTTAAGGAAGATGGTCTTAGCTGCATTTTGAATGGATTGTGAAAGAGAAGTCAACAAAGATACAGCAACTGATTTCTGGATTGATTTTATTTCTGCAAAGGACTCTGTGTCGACACTGAACAGTACGGTGAATTGAACATGAGAGAATAAGAGCCCTTTAAGAGCTGATCCCAGTTCATTCCTGAGAGATATATAGCTTCTGTGATGCATCCCAGAATGAAAAAAAAAAAATCCTTGGCAACAACAAAAGGAATCCAGTTAGAAGTGAAGACAGTTATATGTGGGCTTAGCTAGTGTCTTCCTATCAGCTCCCTTTACTTTTGGCAGGATTCCATATTTTTATAATGGGGTTGTTAAAATTTTAATCTACACTAGCACTTGTATTTCAGTCTAGTGGAGATGAAAGGACAAACAGCAGGATTAAATGTACATCTTCAGCTAAAGCTTTGCTGCAGGGTTCCTATTTCATAACTATAAAACAACATGCAAAGGGAGTGCAAGGGAAAAGTGCCTTCCACTCAAGGTTTTCTCTGAATTGGGGCATATAAACTACTACTACTGTATTCTGTTTTTGATTGTATTACAT
This sequence comes from Mesoclemmys tuberculata, assembly GCA_007922155.1. Taxonomy (NCBI): domain Eukaryota; kingdom Metazoa; phylum Chordata; order Testudines; family Chelidae; genus Mesoclemmys; species Mesoclemmys tuberculata. The sequence continues at coordinate 7,180,039 of ML675621.1, forward strand.
TGTACCAGGAATATTCTTCTGATCAAACAAAGTTGCACTATATTTGTCAACAGCACATCATAAAAGGAACGTGTCACAAGTGCAGAACAGAGTAAATGTGATGATGATAAAATCACTCGTGTCCTGGCTATACTATAGCTTCCATCATTGGTCTCACTCAGATAGCTGCACTGGTGCAGAATCAAAGTCCCAATTTTCCCACTTTAGCCTATAGCTCCAAGAGGACTAATGAAGAGTAAAGTTAAGCATGTGGCTTAATTTGCAGGATCTGGGCCTAACCAATATTCAGTAGAACCTCCATGTATTGCTTCTTCTCAGTCTGCAACCAATATGGTTTAGGATCTCCTCATGCCGAGAGTTTTTCTTTTACTAATGGCCTATGGAGGTCTTTGGCTTTTATTTTAGAATTTTTTCTTCTCATCATCTCATTACATAAAATAGGCTGGAACCCAAGAGCACTCTTACTCTTTAACAACTTCCCATCCCTAAGCAACATTGCCATTGTGACTTATTCTAGCTTATTACTTGCTTGTAAAACAAATAATCTTAAAAAAAGACAGTCATAAATAGACTTGTCTCTTTTAATTTCTGAGAGTCAGTTGTACTGGTCGTTCTCTGCACCATCTGTAGCAGATGTAAGATTCTCCAAAACCTGGCATCTGCTTCACCTTGAATGGTCCCTTGAAATATGCGTTAACTACTTATGCTCAGCAATCTGTTCCGCCTTGTATTTTGCAGTGACACTCTGAGTTAGTTTCCCAGATCTGAAGAAGAGCTCTGTGTAAACTCGAAAGCTTGTCTCTTTTGGCAACAGAAGTTAGTCCAATAAGAAGAATTACCTCATTCGCTCCCCTAATTTTCCCTAGTAGGTAAATGTTGCCAATCCTGTTGTGAGTCAAGCACAGTATGATCTTTGCCTGGTTCTCTTTGCACTTTGGGCTCAATCCTTCAAGGTGCTGCGTAGTCTGGACCCCATCCAGGAAAACACTTCGGCTTGTGCTCAAAGTTGTATTGCGTTACATGAGTAGTTCCACTGAAGTCAGTGGGACCATTTAAATGTTTAAAGTGTTTTGTTGGATCAGCTAGAGTGTTCTTGAATGCTCAAGCTTGCAAGATCAAGCCTTTTTCCACAACTCAGGTTTGCCTATTTACATCCAGATGTCACCAGCTTCCACTGCAGACTTTTTAGAAGTTTATGAGCAGGAAAATCTGAAGAGAGAGGCACCTGTAACTAACTTCTCTGGAGTGATAGGGATGATTAAAGGTACAATGCTAAATATTTGGCTTTTGTTTACAGTGCTTGGTGTTTACTGTTAGCTGTTTGTAAAATAAGTGTCTTGTTGCTCCCTACTAAGTTTGATCTTTTTCTAGTTGGCAAATGCCAATTCCCCTCACTGGCTGCAAGGAAAAATAAAAGCTCTCTCTAGCTCATTCTAGTTTCTCATTGTATCTATGTCTGTGCAGCATTCTGGGTAACATCAGGTAGCCAATTACAGCTCACCACACAGGTATAGCAACAAAAGAAGCAGATTATTATATCAGGCAAATCTTTGTTCGGAGTCCACGGCCTCTCTTTAACCCCTGTGGCATTTGAAGGCCAATTTTGAAGGGAAAGAATTTATGTCCTCCACCATAAGGTATATTTTAGAGCTCATTTAATGATGACCTAATATTTCAAACAAAATAATTATACAGTTTTTATAATGTTAGCTCGTTTTTGTCAGAATGTTATTAGGATACCTGCCACAGTGATCTAATGAGCTTGACCCTCATTTCATAACAAATTGCTCTCCAGCTGACATTATTTTTAATGGTCTTCTTGATTTATGCAAAGAAATCTTTAGTGATAGCCTTCAATTTTCTGGGCAAATGGCTCAAATAACTCAGAATTTTATGAAACTGGGAAAAATGTTGTGCACGGCTGAATGCTTTATTCTATTCTTTATGTGTTATCTCCTTTGAATCTGGCTTCTTTTGGCGTCTTTCTCCATAATATACAAAATAGATTAGGTCAGTTATAATGGGTTAAATAAAAATGCATTTAATTGACATGGTTGACTGTCCATGTTGAATGTTTTGTACCAGTTTATACTTTTTCATCTTGATGTTTACTAACATATATTCTGTTTGCTGCCACCTACAGGGCATTGCTACATACATCACAGAACAAATCAGTGCTGTAAATATTTCTGTGTATAAAACAATGGGGACTATTGTCCCTTTGACACACAAAGCAATTATGCATGTAACTCCTAATATATTTTTAATGAGATTAAACTTGTTTTTAGAAGGTGATGAAGAGGGGAAAGGGAAGGATCTGTATTATGAATATTTGTATTGATTGTCTTTTAAAGTTATCCTGTGACTGAAGCAGATGTGTGTGTGGTATGAGGCATGTAAGTTAGAAGATGTAAAAGGTGGAATTAAATGGATCTGTCATCATCATAATAAATAGGAATTCATTGAATTTATATAATGACATTAATCTGAGCAGCCCAAGTACTTATACATATTAATTAACCCTTACCACCTCTCTGGGAGATTGGTATTAATTATATGGGACCCATTTCTGAGTGGTAATACTTTTAGGGGTTTGCAGAAATAAGCTATGTAAAATCTGGTTATTTACTTTGTGCAACTTGTTTATTTAACCTATAGACTTCAGTCCTTAATTGAGGTGGGTACGAAAGACATGCATGCAAACTCCTCTTTTAGAAAACTCAGCCCAACACCATGGCCCAGTTCTCAGTAAGCAACTTTTCAGCAAGAATCTCTAGATTAAGAGATTAAGGCAAAAAGAAAATTTAGTTTACACCACTTTGTCCCCTGCCAAAGAAGCTCCATCATCAAACTAACAATAATACAGCATTTCTTCAAAGACTCTCTATACTCACAAGGTAAGAAAAAGAACATGTAAGACTACATGTAACAGTGCCATCTGGTGACTTGTGCCATAAAAGTATGGCACAGAGAGGCCACATACCTTGCCAAAAGTCACACAGTGAGTCAGTTAATAGCTCCCAGTAGTCCTGACTTCTATAAGGTCCTTATGTTCTGATCACAAGATACAGCTACCTCTAAGAAATGCAAGTTGACTATGCATTCTCTGGATGTTGGCAGGTATCAGTTTTTGACAGATAAGCAGGAGAATTTTCTTTCTTTTTTGGCCTTCTTGTGGCCTTAGTGCATTGAGTCGGTGAAATTATCCAGAGACTGACACTCACTGTTTTCATTCCTACACTTTCTTTGGGGTTGGTATTTGCTTATATCCATGTCTGGCACGAATCCATGACAGGTTGCCATGCTGACCTGACCACTAATCCTGGTGGACTGCAGCAGCAGTTTATTCAGTGGTTGACAGTATTACTATTCTACTTTCGTCAATCCTCAATCTCATTTTGCAGCTGCCCCACATATTGCCATGCCAGCTTTAATACTGAACTAGTGTATATCTTATCAATATTGTCACTTCACTGCTGCTGTTAGTGCTGTCCTCCTGAAACATGCCACCTGCTGCTGCCATGACATGCTGCCCTACTGCTGCACTGATGTCTTTGTTGGTTGACTTCAATATAGGCACTTTTGATTTGAACAGAATAGCACTAGGAGACAGTCTTGTATGACTGGTAGAAACTGTTAACAGCCAGTGGAAAGAGCTGCCAGAAGAAGGCATTTGCAGTGCACAACAAATTTGATCAGTTCTACAAAACCCAGGAACAATACTACATATTCTTAAGCGCCATCTGCTGGCATTTTATCTATCAACTATTTATGTGTTTGTAGACATGCGACAGAAGCCACCACAAGCCAAGAATTCTATTCATTTTCTTTTAATCATAGAGCAGAAAGAATTCTCCAGTCTGTTATATCAAAAGCTCTATTTCATTGGAGGTGTACCATCTCAGAACTGATGTAACAGCATAGAAAATCAGACCCTTTACCTAGAGAATTCTAGTATCTTACCCAAACCAGGCAGTTTGTTCTTCAGCCATAGATTTCTAGTTAGATTTTGTTGGTTTCCATGTGCACAATGCTTTCTTCTTAATTTCACAGGTAAAGTGCTCTTTGGCTAGAATAGACCATGAAATTATCAACAACATCAAGTGATCGTGTCTAGGTGCATAACTTGTAGCCTTTTCCCTCAGCAACAATCAAGTGGCAGCTACAGGGATGGGATGCTGTTACTAATGCCATTCTTTCATTGGAAGCTCTCTCATACAGCACTCCTGTCAATTCATTAGAGAGCTGCTTCTCTGCATTACAGAGCAATATGCCAAACCTGGTTACAAAGTCACTCAGCCAGTTTGAAACATTCTGGGGGGAGGAGGGAGAATGGAAGGTGTAGTGGGACTTCAGTAGCTCATGTTCTGTGCTTTACAAGTGATGATTTTTGTTGAAGCTGATAGCAGAGGGCATGCTAGGGATGGCCAGTGAAATGATAGTAAGGGATGATCACACTAGAACAAATGTGTTTGCATCAGCCAGTAAAAGGCTTCAAAGCATGTTGCAGAGAGATTCTGATGTGAGGTGTATCTCAAACTCTTGGGCCTTTGAAAGCTACAAGAAAGGTGAGAGGATATTTTGGACATTTTGTGAATGTTAAAATGGTGTGTGGCCTTATACTTGGAGTTCAACAGAAACATCATAAAAGCAATCATTTGTAAAAAGGCCAGTAAGCTTAAAACACATTGGAGAGGCTAGCTTCAACCATTTCAATACTCACTTTTTTTCCTCCATTTTTTTGTTTGTAATAGCTAGTGATAAAGAGGTTCACAATAGTTTACTTTAACTCCTTGGGGGCTTAGTAATGTTTCCGTACCAAAATAAATGTACATTCACTGATTTGATATTGTAGGTTTGTTCCAAAGCAGTAGGCTATGTACCCTGGTTTTATTAGAGTTGTGTGGCTCATGGATTCTGAGTTACTGCAACTGATTGATTATGGCAAGAATAAAATATTGAAGGATTTTATTTAATAAAAATCATGTGAAGAATCAGTTTGATTTTGAAAACAGAAGGGAAAAGGCCAAATTTGAATCATCCTAACTTCAGTATAACCTTTTTCTAATACATTGTTGGCATTTTATTAAAAAGAAACACACAATGGATCTCACAATTTTTTCCACTTTTGCTTTTTTTACCCAGTGATGATATGTTTGCAGTAAAAATAGCTCTATGTTCCATTCTTACTTTTATCATCACTGTTCAGTATAGAACAGTCAGTCCTCCCACCCAGCAAACTGTTTCCGATGGAAAGAGTTAGAGAGAGGGCTTCTGTGATGGATTTTAGTCAATAGAATCAGATTCTCTTATTGCTCAAAAAAAACCAAAACTGCTACAGCAGAATACATACAGGGTTAGCCTTTCTATAAATTGGCACATCTTCAATATATGATGGGTGGTGAGGAGTCAGGGGTAGCTAGAGGCACAAAGGGTTATGCTAAACCAGGAAGGAGGAACATAATGTCCCTCCATGGCCTGATCCAGTCCCCACGGAAGTCTCTGGAAAGCTTCCAGTTGTCTCCAATGGAAGTTGGGATCCAGGATCCATGTTCCTGACTAGGACTTTGAAGTGACTGAAATCGAAATGAGCCTCAAAGAATTCATCCCAACGTTTTAAATGAGACCCAGTGCATCCTGGGACAGTGTTAGTTATAGGGGAAAAACTGTCTGTGCCAGAGGTGTCCAATAAATCTTTGTGCTCTTTTCTCTTATTTCCAATCCAGTGTATTAAGGCTTCTAGTAACCTGGGGAAAGCCAAGGAGATATAAAGAGAATGGAATGCAGTTGCTGTTTTGTTATAGAGCACAAAAGCCCCTCCACTTACATGCACCAGTGGAAGGTGATGTCTATCTGTGAACTGACTCAGCTCATTTCCCCTTTTACAAAGCAGTGCCTGCTTGATGGGGATGGCATCTTATGCACTTTCTTCTTTTGAATGTTATTGTTTTTTATTTTCTGTCCATAAGAACAAAGTTGCCTCCTCATGCCAGAAAATGACACCTGGGCAGCCTTCCAAGGGGACAAATGGAGCAGGTCATTCACTCCAAGCCTCCCATCCACTGCTTTCCTACACTCCTCTTATTCTTACAGACACTGTTGCTCTGAACCTTCCACTCACCCCGAGCTCTCATGGCATGAGAGTTTAGGGAAAATGTTTGTTTGGGGGGGAGGGGGAGAAGGTCACACAATGAATCTTGGTCCTGGCAGCCGTAGTAGCCAATTGAATATCATTGCTAGGTGTGCCAGATTGTCTTGCATGGGTCCCACCAGATTCTGCACCCTGCTGACAATGGCATATTAACAGAATAACTAATATGTAAATATCCTCTATATTACATAGAGGTTTGATAAAGGCTGAGGAATGGATAACAACAGTAGGCCATATCCTGCACGATGCTGAGCACCACTGAAGTCTCTGAGTGTTGTAGATGTTCAGCCCCTCGCGTGATTTGGCTCATGACTGCTGCTTAACATTTACAGTCAGTAGTGTTATAACATACTACCTGCTCTGCAGGAAGGGAGGAACAACAGGCTTTTTGTGTGATTCAATGGCGCTTCCCACATAGGGCAGTGAATTTCCTGGGGGAAAGGAAGGAATTTATAGGACTGCATATACCACTTTACATTTTTAAAGTGCCACACAGACATTAACTAGCTAACAGTTAATGGGACAAAGAATGCAGCAGTGCTACATACCACAAGGATCATAATAAACTATGAACTGGGGATCCCTTGGATGAGCCCTCCTCATGGAAATAGATATGTGGACAGATGTAGTGACTTTTAATGGTGGAATTTCACGAAAAATGGTGATACCACGGTGACACTCCCATATGATGAGATTAACTATGCTGGAATCACAGATGCATGTTCACGTTTTTAAAACATCTTTCTCCCAAACCTGTTCCCCATACCATCTATATGTGGCTAAGGATCTCCAGCTTTCATTCTGAGCTTCCAGTTTCTATGGTTGCATAACTCAGCCTTTAAAATGGCTAGGTCTGATTAGGCTTGTTATCATGCTGTTTTATCATCTAAAAGACACAGTAATATACATAAAAATACAATACCAAAGGTAGAGTAACAAGCCTACCCCTCCTTCAGTTTGAACATCATGAACCAGATTCTCAGCGGGTATATCTCCAGTGTCGTCCGCGTCGTCAGCTGAGAATCTGGCTCTGTATGTATGAGAGCAGGATCAGTCTCTTTGTGAAGTGCTTGACTCCCCACCCGAAGCCAACCTTTTGTCTGCACCCCAACTTCCAAAATGCAGGATATCTTTTTGCATTTAACATCACCCAGCTGACACATGCACATTAGAGCATTTTCTCAGGACTAGGCCACTGCATTCAGTTATCCGATTCAGGCACTTTTTCCTGGTTGTGAGTGGATACAGATAACCTTATAAAATCAACAGTGTAGAGCCATGCCTTTTCTATCATCAGAAATACAGCTGTATTTTACACAAGCAAAGCCTTTTCTAAAGATCTAAAGTGTTTTGCAACCCAGGCACTCACCAGCAGGGTAAGCACTGGGGCTATCTTGTGTTCCAGAGTGTTACTCACAGTTATTTCCTTTGTTGTTGAAGTGACCTATTTGGAGCGAGAGGAAGGATTGTTCTGTATAAGGGTAGCTATTCTGAAGCTAAAACTGTTTTGGAGAGAGGAAGAGGAATCTCATTAGAGACAAGAAGAAGAGAATTAGGTCACAACTTTAGAATGCCAGGATTTTTCTTTTGCTTTGCTTATAGCTTTTGCAGGGCAGACTACTGCATTCAAACTACACTGAAAGGAATAATCTGCTCACTGCACTTGCTGCACCACTTTATTAGTACAAAGGAATAAATTTAAGTAACGAAAAATGTAATTTTACACATTTATAGGGGAAGCCGAATAGCTCAGGACAAACCAATCTACTCAGCTAAATAATTAGCATTTATCACAAAGGGGGGAAAACAATCCATGTAAAGTCAATAAAAATATTTCTTCATAACCAGTTTAAATTAAATGCTCACCATAAAGAAGAAAATAAAACACATCATGCCCATACATTTATTATGCTAAGGCGGAATCCAGAGAGAACCAGGATGGAATTCTTGACATGCAGCAGGCTCTAAGAAGGTGAATTTTAAAACTGAGAAGCAAAACTCAGCTACTCCCCTCATATTGTTCCCTGAGCCAGTATAGATCTATTGAGTGCTGAGGACAGGACACCAATCTAGAATCTTTAAAATACTATGCTATTCAGAGCCAATACATACATCCAAATAATAAATCATTACATAGGTTTTCATATCAAATCCATTATAAGTGCACTTCAGACAAAGCTCACTGTGTGAAGGGAAAGATGAGATTATCATAAAGTGATGTTGACAAAATATGCGGAGGACAATCAAAATGGAAAATCAAGACCTCGATCTTATTGCAGATGGCATGATTTTCACAGCTTCTGTTATCTTCCACTGGAGTTGTGGGTGTTCAGGATTTCTGGAAATCCAGCCCATATTATGCATTGTTATAAGAACCCAGCAATGAGTTTATTCTTCAGCTGTAGTGCTAACATGTGGCTATTAGCCAGTCTGTTCCCTTTGCTATTACACTATATCCCTTTAAAAATTGCTTAGGGTTTTGAGCACACATCACACAATCTCTGGCAGAAGTTAGCATTAGCCATGTACAATAAACAACAAAATACTCTTCTGTGTTTCCAGGGGACAAATACCTGAATATGATAGTACCACTGGCGGCTTTCTGTTCTTTGGAGAGGTAGGAAATATTGCAGTCAGGTGCTTCCAATTTAATTAATTCCCTAGCTAACTTGATTTCACATGTAATTCAATCCAAGCCTCATGAACCAAATAATTTGTATTAAAAATAACGTAACGTCCACCCTTTATTTTAATCAATTTTGACTGCTTTAGGCTGGTATTAATGGATAATCTGATTACAAGATATATAGAAAGTTGACATTTAATTAATTAAAAGGAGGGAGGAAATTCTGATTAAAATCAAAGAAAAAAGAGCACGGGGAAGGAAGGTGATATGAAAAAGTTGTTAGCCAGACACTGTTATTGGCATTATGGGAGCTGCTCTGTGCCCTTGTCACTGTGATATGCAGCCTGTGGTCATATGGATAACAGGTTCAGACACTTATTTCAGTTATAGTGACAGGAAGGGTATTGACAGAAATACAGAAAATCTATAAATCTCACATGATTTCCCCTCAAAATCATTGAAACTAATTAACAGTGCTTGCAGGCCAGATCCTCAGCCGGTGTAAATTGGCATAGCTCCACTGAAGGCTGTTTTAGCCAGTTCTGGCCCTATCCGTTCTATAATTGTCAAGGTTAGACAGTTCAGTATGTACAGGTAAAAACTGGCTTTCTGTCTAGTATTTCTCTAGGAAGGCACTCTCCTCATACATGCAGTGTCTTGCTCACACAGGAAGTTTCACTGTGTCTTCCTGGTTCCAGATAAGCTTTACGATTAGCTGCAAAGGTTCTGTCACAGGCTGTGACGCATAGCTGCTGTTTCTGAAGGTGGCAGTCATGATTGCTGAGACCTCCAAAACACTTGAGTGAGACTTGATGGAATATGGACCAGTGGTAAAGTCACAGTGGAATATGGCAAAACCAAAGGCCCAGTGATTTTCCACAGATCTACTAAACTAGTAAAGGTTTTTAAAATTCTCCTTAACCAGAACACAATTTTTTTATGAGCTTGTCAAGTATCTTCCTTGTTTTATTACAGTCATCACCAACATCATGATAATGACTAGGTGAGTAGTTTATCAACCAGTACATTGACATGACTCTTTTGCAAGGATGCTGTAATGTCTTAAGCCCAGCTGGTCAGGAAGTGGCCACCAGAGAAGAATACAGTTTGTGATTTATTTATTTATTTTAAATCCCTTTGTAATCTGCTCCCAAATCCTGAGTGGTCAAGACAAACCGAGTTCTGTAGTCTGTTGCTCTGTAGAAGATGCGCTTTTTACTGTACCAATGCCCCAAGTTGGTGTGGGGACTGCTGGAGATATTGCTGTTTTGTTAAAAAACATAATGCAGAAGTCTTGGCCATTTGAGGTTTTGCAACGATAGGTAGCTAGCACTAGTGTCCTGCCAAAGTCCAGTAATTGAGTAACTTCTTTCTTCCTAAATTCCCATTGCTTTAATTGGATGCTAATTCTTCTACAGTTTCTCTCCCTCAGCTACTGTATTGTATGACTGGCATGGTTATAAAAGCTGCGGTGTTCTACCCCATGGAGGCTGCATTCCAGTGAAGCGGAAGTGTCGTGAACCTTAAATGGTTATAATCTATAATCATGTAAAGCTTTGACACTTGCAATAGATGCTGAATAAATCAATCTGCATAATATATCAAGAGGTTTTGGGCTCAGTATATTCCTCTAGACCATAGTTTAACATACGTTTATTTTCATAGAGGTTCCTAGGGAATTAGTGGCATGGATCCTGTTCACGTTAACAGATTAGCTGAGCAGCTGAAACCTGTTCTCCAAGGCCTTCTGATAAGAGTCTGTTCACTAATACTGAAGTGTGAGAGCTGTCACAAGAGAGAGGCATTCAATCCTAACTTCAAAGCCAGTGCTTGTTCCTGCAAAACAGAATGCTGGGGGCTGCATACTCAGGCAGAAGGGAACAGTGAAACAGGAGAATGTTGGCAGGGGACAGGTAAATTTCTCTAATCTCTGTTTTAAGATCTGGTCTTATTGACATCTGTAGCAAAAGTCCCAATGACTTAATTGATGCAGGACTGAGCTGTTAAAAGGGCCTCAGAGATTTAATCTGCCTTTTGAAAGCTGTGTAATAATACCATTATCCTGCTCAAACAAACATTAATAGAAGATATTGTAAAATGGGGTTACAATGTTATAGGTACTTTTGCTATGCCCATAACTAGTTGCGTTTCCAGGGTCCTAATTGTGCCCTTGTGTGAGTTAGTGTTTGTGCAGTTATGGGAAATATTAGGGGAGGCAGTCTGGTTTAGTGGATAGAGGACTGGACTTGGACTTGGGTCATTAGCCTGCTGGGTAACCATGGACAAGTCATGTCCACTTCCCATGCCTCAGTTTCCTCATTTGTAAAATGGGGATAATGATGCTGTACCTCTTTTATAAAGCACTTTGAGACCTGTGGATGGAAAGTGCTATGTAAAAACAATGTGATAATTACTACAATCAATAGTAATTTGGCTGGGACTGGGAGAGGCAGACATTTTATAGATTCTAACCCCAGTGTGAGTGAAAAAACCATTTGAACGCAAGGAAACAATGATTCATAATGAATACATATTCCTTGGAGAGGAAAGACATTAACAGTGCCTAAGGATCAATGTTGCTTAAGGTGTTTATTGATGATCTGCAAGAAAAAGTGAATGGTCAGCTGGTGAAATCTGTGAATGACTAGCTAAAAATAAGGAGGGTTATGAGATACTCCAGATGGATACAAGCAATCCGGAGTGCCAGGCAGCAAAATGGCAGGTGAGATGAAACTTGGATAAATAGGCTAATTCACATACTCTAAACTTTTCATTAATGCTCTAAGCTTACAGGATCTTCAGAAGTAAAAAAAATCTAGGTGTCCTCATGGGTAGCTTGGCATGGAGATGTTTTCCCAACATCAGGCAAATAGGATGCTTGGATTCCATAATAAAGAGAGAAGAAAAAGATGACTTTTTATGGAATGATAGTATATCATTTTCTAATGATCTCAGTTCAGTTTTGGTCATCTCATCTGAAAAAACCAGTAGATACTGAAAAGTCCAGATAAAGACAATGAAGATAGTGGGACTGTATGGCAGGATTTATGTGTGAAGAGAGATTGGGGCATTCAAAGCAGTAATTCAAAGAGAAATGCTTCATGCAACACAGAGGCAATCTACTGGATTCACTGCTGCAGAAGGTCAGACAAACTGTAGGGCTGAATTTTAAAAAGCAGTGGAAAATTTTACAATTTATAAGTTATCAAGCATTTACATTTACTGCCATTAAAATCAATGTCTGTGAAGAGATACCATACCACAGCCTCTGATATCCCACAGATATCTCCTATTCTATGTCTTAAGTCGTAATAAAGTATCTCTTGTAGAGTACCACTGTCGTATATGTTAATTCTTCGCTCTTTGGTAGTGATACTGAAACACATCACGGAGCACTGACATGGGAGAAAGTAAATCTCAAGCTTTCAGGAATAAATTGTTGAATGTTTGGAAATAGGCTTGCTCACTCTAGATACCCAACCAGCTGTGCAATTTTTGTGTCGATTGTGAAATATTCCCTTTCCTCTGATGAATCTGATGTTGGCCACTGATGAAGGCAGGTTACTGGTATATGTAGACCAATAATTTGATCCTTCATGTAAGGTGTGAAGATAATTTAATGGGGGCCTTGATTTCAGTTCCGGACCTTGTTTTCATTAGACAAAATCTATATCCCTTCCACACTTTTGAAAGGCAGAACTTTAGCCACCAGCTCTTCATCATTTCAGTTGTATAGGATTTGGTTTATTAAGGTTAATCTTCTTATGCTGTGTGTAGAAATGACTCTGTGGAATCAGTGTAATAGGGTCTGGGGCCAGTACAATTCACCACCAAACATGCAATGTAAAGAGGACACAGATTTGATATTAGACCTGTAACAGAGTGAAACTCTGTGGGTTGTTTGTTTGTTTGTTTTTTAACAACTGCTTTCACCATTTCACTCTCTGTGGAGAATCCGATTTATTTTACGTTACCTGCTTTTATCACTTTGTCCTCTAGATGGCAGCATGACACTACACTTGGTAAAAAAAAATTTTTGTTTTGTTTTTTAAATATGGTCATTGAATTATATTCTGACCCCTGCTCAAAGAAAGTCAAACCAAAATACCTTAGATCACTGTGATACAATAAAAACTTGAGGATAAGACATATTTAGCACTCGTGATAGCTGGTTAACACTTCTAATCTCTGGCTCCTCTTTCAGGTCTTACCCCTCACAATACAAGCTTGCTCCTGTCTTTCCTACCTTAAAAAAACCCTCATCTTTGACCCTGACATGTCTCTTTAGCTACTGTCCCCTTTCCTTTCTTTCTCTGTAAGCTCATTTACCTTGCAATCTACAATCACTATGTGGTGTTCCTCTGTTCCAGTTCCATCCTCAAATCACCTCCACTCCAGCTTCCGTTCCTCGCATTCCACTGAAACGACTCTTGCCAAAGTCTCTAGTGATCTCTTCCTCACTGAAGCTCAGAATAGTACTCTACCCTCCTCCTCCTCGACCTGTCAGCCACCTTTGACACCATCAGCCATGCTCTTCTTCTTGAAATACCGTCCTCCCTTGGTTTCTGGGACTCCATGCTCCCCTGGTTCTCGTACCACTCTAATCCGTCCTTCAACGTGTCCTTCAGAGGGTCCTCTTCACCCCCTCTCCAACTGCCTGCAAGGGCTCCTCACGACTCATTCTTTGGTTTCCTTTTCCTCTCCCTGTAACCCTTCTGCCAGCAGAGCCGGCAGCAGCAAAGGGCTGGGTTCTATATCTAGGGTTCCCTGTCCATGATACAACACCAAACCAGCTCAGGCCCCCACCCAGTCGTGTGAGAAATCTCACACTATCCTCTGGGAGCCCCCAAAAGGCAATACTTCCCCTCTCGCAAGCACAGAGTCGGAGTGTGGAAAGTAAACCTTTTAATAAAAGGAAGGAAGTAACACAGCACTGGGTTTGGAACCAGTGCAAACACAATTCATGAACTCAATGAACTGAACCCCTCCCCCACCCCCCCAGAATATGGGGGCATTTTCTTCACCTTTCCCTTCTTACTTTCTCCTGTACTGACTGGCATAGTTGGTGTCCACCTCTCAGTTGGGTGCTCAGCCAGTCCCCTTCTGAAGGCTTCTGCTGGATGTGGGCTTGAGCAGGCCCTTTCCACTGCTGCCTCCTACCATCTCTGGGCCTTGCCAAGTCCCCACTCCTGGCTCTCGCTGTCGGCAGGCTCCTGCCGTCTGCAAGTGCTGTTGTCTGCAGGATCCCACCATCTTCAAGCACCGACTGCTCCTGGCTCCCACCATCTGCAGGCGCCAACTGCTCTTGGCTCCCGCTGCTGGTTGTCAGTCAAGGTTTCTCAGTTCCTCTCGTGATTTCAGCTCTTAGTCAATTTCAGCTTTCAGCTCCTGGGAAAACCTTCTTCTGACACAGGAGAAATGTCCCTGCTTTTAGCAGAACAAAGGACTCCAAGAGGAATAATTCAATTTACTGTTTAACTGTGGGAGGAGATAGTCAATCCATGCCTGAGGGTAGCCCTTTGCCAGGGCTAGTGCAATCTCAACAGGAGCCTTCTTACCCCCTCCCTGCTGCCCTTACAATGCTGAAACATCCATCTGCCACTCCTGTGAGCTGTTTAGATAAGTGAATTTTTCATCAAAACCAGCTAAACACAGATCTGCTGTCATTTTTCAGACAACTGAAGGGCAGCATTTCAGTACCCCTGCAGTAACACACAAGTGATTTGTAACACAATACCAGACACACTGACCATTTCCCATCATGCTCAGCACCTAATGTGCTTATGCAATATGCTGAGTACTTAATTGTACTCATGCAAATACAAAGCCCATGCAAATAAAGTGCTCCCCCTTTCAGCTGCTCAGCAGGGGCAGTGCCCCTCAGACAGGCACACCTTGCTTACATTTCCCCTGTGCCGAGAATTTGTTGTCTCAGCAAATCGTGCTGCAGATTATACCAACCGCATGAGTTCTCTCCAAAGAGTCTAAGGAAACCTACTAGAGCTGCCACAAATCTGTGAGCTAAGTGTGTTACTTCCTCACTATTCACCCCAGGTGCAGCATAAGTTAACCTGTTAACCAGCCTTATAATTCTGTCACGCCTATTGAGAGTTGTCTATGGGGGCAGTGGGAATGTCTTCCTGGGCTAGGGAGGGTGAGGGTTCCTTGGAGGGTCTCTCAGCTACAGGAACTGGCCCCTGCATCTTATTCCAGTCCTGGCAGATCCAGGGCACCAGAGACACCTCCCACCTGTGTGTCCCTACTGTCCAACAGCCTAGCCATGTCATCACCGGTCTGCTGTCTAGCTGTCAGCCGATGCTCAGCATGGCTCCTAATCTCCCCTCATCCCTAACCCTTCCCCCAAAGCTCCCTCTGTTCTCAAGCACTGCGGACAACACTCATACCATCCTGCCTGTCACTCATGTCTAGAGCCTGGGCACCATTGTTAACGTAGCCTGTATATGAGGACCTAAAGAGAGATCTATGTCGAAACCTTGCTGATTCTTTCTGGATAGCAACTCCAAATATGGCTTTGTTATCCATCCACATAGCTAAAACTTACCTGAGCGCTCGTCATCATCCTTCTTTCTGGCCTTGACAAATCCGATCTTGCCTGCCCAGGTCCATTCACAATGCTGCAGCTAAGATCATTTTCCAAGCCCATCACTTTGACCATGTTACCTCTCATTTTGCATCCCTTCCCCCTGCTCTATCCCATCAGACGCAAGCTGTCTGTATTCATTTGCCAGCCCCTTCATGGTCAATCCATACCCTAGCTACAATCTCTTATTCACTAGCAAGCTGTGGGCCCTCACCTCCAATCAGCCCATGACTCCAGCCTCCATCAAGCTCTTGTTAAATTTTCAAACAAGCACCTTCATGTTTTTTCCCATGTTGCCCATCGCTTTTGAGAGGAGATTCCCATAAACATCTGTAAAGCTGCCTCCTTATCCAGCTTCAAATCCCTCCTTTGCTGTGATGCCCAGAAAAAACTTGGCAATGGTTAAGATGCTGGTGTGCAGGAACCACAGTGTATCACGCCAACCAGTATTATCTCATTGGTTCCTTCTTGTACTCCCTCATCTATCTGGCTATATCCATCTGTTACTACTTGTCTTATTCTTGGATTGTAAGGTCCTCAGAGGCCAGGAACTATTTTCTTGTTTTATACAGCACTAGCACCGTGAGGTCCTGGACTCTGACTATGGTCATACAAATAATACTAATGAGAAGATATTATATCGTATTAACATGGAACATGTAATTAATATTGGACAAAGTGGGTTGACTGCACTGACCATAATCCAGCAGCGTCTTATTTATGCCTTGAGCAGAAGGATTGTTACTGTCTGTTGGTTGCCATGAAGAGGAGAAGGTATAAAAACGATTTGCAATAAATCTCCCAGATTAGAAATCAGACACATATTACACTAGTGTTAAAATGTAGCAAGGATTTCAGTGCCTTTTGCTAAAATGACCTTTCCTGGGCTTTGCAGTCCTCTGCCAGGTGTGTCCTGAATTGGCACTAGTGGTGATGTAACTGATGGTCACCTGTCAAAACAAAAGCAAAAGGAAAAGCCACAACTGGCTTCAAATATTTGCTCAGGGGACAAGAGCAGGCGACACGGATAGAGGAAGTTCAGAATATACATAATTTTTGGTTTCTCTGTGTGTATTGATTTTCTACTCAAGAACTGCTGAGGATCAGGCATTAAGTGTCCCCATGCATCTCAACCTGTACCATCCCTAATATCACAGGCCCAGGAGAGCAGACACTAAGTGCATGTTGGGTTTTTTGTTTGAGTGAGGTGGACTGATACTACTAGAGAGAAGACATCACTCAGAGTCAAAATGCTTATCTTGCTACCAAGTGGTGTGATGGATTCAACATCTCTTGTTGTCTTCTGATCAGGACTGGATGTCTTTCTGGAATATATGCGTTAGTCAGACATGAATTATTGGGCTCAATACAGGGATAACTGAGTAAAATTCTATGGCCTGTGTTCTAAAGGAAGTCAGACTAGATGATTTAATGGCCCCTTCTGGTCTTAAAAATCTATAAATATATCAATATTTTGGAGTCATATTGATTTTAAATGGAGAAAAACTTACCTCATATGCCTATCTAGTTTCCAACATCATGTCCAATGCAGCAATACCTGACCACCTTTTTATATTGTACAGAAGCCAACGGCATCGTGTAGGAGAAGAACATGCAATTTCCAATGCAACACAGGACTTGGAGTTTTGCTTATTTTGCTCACCGCGTGAGATAATGTGAATGATTGATTGTTTCTTTCCCAGTACTGACACTGGCTCAATTCAGAACATGGGGTTTCAGTGGTAGGATCTTGCTGCTGATGCAGGTTGCCAACCCCTACAGGGACAACTAATAACAGCAGTTCAGACCCTGGTGGTTGCTTGCCAAGCACCCCTGCACAAAGTAAAGTGCCACCCAACACGTGAAAGATGGAGGATATATTGTATGTTGCAAAAACGCATACTCTGGGCTATATGTAGTAACTTATTGCTAGGGTACTGGTTAGTACTCGTGTGTGTTTGGGTAGTGCTAAGTGTGGTACGCCCGTTTATATTATGGAATCTTCCCTTTGAACATGGGAACAGCTGGTTATTCACTGCCTTCTTTTAGTGTGGGGCTGTGTCTAATGGGGTGTCAACTCTTTGTCAGTTGCATTGTTATTGTCATTGTTGTCAACTGTTGGAATGAAATCAACCATGAAGCTTCTTCTGGCTCCAGTAGAGTGCTAGCAACTGATTGTGTATTAGTCCAACTCAGCATGCAGAATACGCTGAGGATAAGAGGGCACACACTTTCCCTCCCTGTCAGTTATGAGGAATAACAACCCAGACTCTTTCCTCTCCTGTGTAGCTGAAAGAACTTGTGTCCAGGCTGCTCAGCCAGGCAGTGACTGCAGTGCAGGCTTTACTCAGCACAGAAGTTAATTTTTTAACCAGAAGCCTTGCAGTTATGGCCCTGCTTCGGGAGAGCTGTATTCCCCATTGCTGCACAGACAGACAGTTACCAAACTGACGTCCATGGAGCTACACCAGAGTGAATTTGGCCAACTGACACTAGAAATGTGTGTCAGTTGCTTGGATGGGATGCAGCAAAGAGGTGAGTTGAAGAGTTTGGTCTCTGAGCTACTGATTGAGGTTTAAAACAGAGCAAAGTAAGGGGAGAGGGGGGATGATTCACAGATAATAGGATAGTAGCAAATGAGTTGGATGCCAGCAGGGGCCAAATGGAGTTTTCTAGAACTCTTAAGAACTGTGGCGTGTGTAGGGCCCCATAGCTTTCATGTTTCTCTCCTTGATCAGCGCTGAGATTCCATCCTACACACACAAGTTGCACCCGTTTATCAAGGTGTGTTTTAAAACTGGTGCAAACCCTGCGTGGACATGTCTTAAATTACTTTAAACCTGGGTCATGTTGGTTCAGCTTGTGTTGATAAATATACAGACAGGCAGATTCAGACTAAATAAGTGTGCCCACATAATGGTTTGCATTGATCAACTAAATTGGTTTTTAAACAGATTTTAATGGAGCTGGTGCAATTTAATGGAGCTGTGTGTGGACAAGGCCTAAGCCTTTTTCCTGAATGATATGTTATGGTTGCCACTGAAAAAAAAGCATGATCCTACCTACCAGGTTTTTGTTTACCTCAGTCCATGACAATTTGTTAGAGAGAATAGAGATTACTCCAGCACTGCCAAAATGCCTTCTGTCAGTTCATTAAACATGTTCCATATTTACTTATACCAAAAGCTTGTGTTTTTGAAGAGGATGAGGACAATAGCTAGAATTCAGTTTGCTGCTTTGGGAAGGGCTTCGAAACAGTGGCTGCGCATTAAAATGTTAATGTGAGTGCACAGCAAAGTTAAACTCTGGTGGTCTGATTCTCTGTCATAGTTACCATTTGAAGTAACATCACTGAAATCAATGAAATTACGCCAGTGTAAAACCAGGGTATGAGGACAATCAAGCCCTCAGGGTTTAAAACAATTTTGCAAATGGTGCTGTTCTCATGCAGAACCACAGAATGGCTCCAAATGTTTGCAGTATCTGTTCTACA
The DNA here is from genome assembly GCA_007922155.1 of Mesoclemmys tuberculata. NCBI lineage: Eukaryota > Metazoa > Chordata > Testudines > Chelidae > Mesoclemmys > Mesoclemmys tuberculata. The sequence goes on from ML675621.1 coordinate 7,198,910, forward strand.
CTAATAAATTAGCATCTGTAGCTACTATTGATTATGAAGTCTTTCTATGAAACTTTGCTGTTCTGTGTCACTGTCACTAAAGTTTGTCTACATGATTGTGAAAGACTTATATTATCCCATCTGCTTTTGAACGGACTTGCATTTGGCCGTATGCTTCAAGGTAACGGATCAGATGAAATGTGAATTCTGTGGCAGATGCATGCCTTGGAGGAATCCTGTTCTGTCACAATGTATAAAAAAATTCACTGAAGCCATTTTATTTCTTCACAGTAGGTCATTTAAGCCCTGTCCAGATTAAGGAAATTGCTAACACTGGCTCAGCTTCATTATCAACAATGGGAGCTCTAGTCTAGGCATGCTGCCATCACCATTTTAATCAATGTGTCATGTCATTTTTCTCAGAGCAAGTCTAATCAACATGGTGGTTAAAATAGCAGCAGCAGCTGGTTTACAGTAGGGCTCTCATCACTGTTAACACTGATGGAACTGAATTGGTGCTAGAAAATGTCAGAAACTTTTAGAAAATATCCCTAGGGTAAGACAAAACTTTACCGTTGGCTAGGTCTTTGCAAAATATGCCTGGAGTCCACACAAGTGCCTGTAGTTTCCACTGTTGCCACTAGAGAGTACTCAAACACAAGACTAAACCGCCTAATCTATTTTGTCTTTAAAGGATTTAACTCTCACCCCAAGAAGTAGGTCTCCCTCTAGGGCAGAAATGAAATGTATTAAGAAGTGAGAGGGAAGCCCAAGACCAAATGAACACGGAGTGTGAATTCTCTCGCTTCAGAAAAGGTTAATTCCTCGAGGTTGGAGTACATTGATAGAACACTGCAAAGAAGCCGCAGGGAGAAATGAACATGAAGACAGAATTATTCTCTGCCCTAATTATGGTATGTCTGATCTCTCTGTACAGATCAGGAGACATTAAACATTGCGTCTGCTGTTAATACAATGAACATTACTAAAGAACCTTCAGCTCCCTTGCAGTAAAACATTTTCTCTGTATTTGCTGTAATCCAACAAGAGGCCATGTACAGGCATCTTTACTGTAAACACAGTATTTTCCAGTACAACTCCCTGGTGTTTGAAAACCTAAAGAGGAAAGAAAAGTAGAAAAGTGAGACAACCTCATGTAACTTTCGGTGTAGTAAAACTAGTTTATTTACACAGTAACATGAATGCCACAAAGTACACAGCAAAGTACCACAGCAAACCAGAGTGTAACGGCACCTGATGGCAAAGGAAGTCTTGGAGTTTATATATTTATTTAAAATGTGTAAATATAGGTATGAAGCATCAGCTAGAGCAGTGCAATCAGGAATTCAAAAACACAAAGCTTTCCCAATGGCAATGGAGTCAGAATTTTAAAAAAAGAAATCTCTTAGCTGAGGAATTTCAACAAAATCCCATATATAAAAGATCACCAGTTTAGAAATCTCTCATTTTAAAATAATCTGATCTCATTTTATTAATAACAAGTGTTTTTACACTTAAATGCTCAGCATAATTAAGAATTAAAAGAGAAAAACACACCAAGGATTTGAGCTGCAAAACTTTCTGCAAACAACAAAGCAAACAAAAAGAACCAGAGTTTTGAAACAGTTTTTAATAAAGGGGTGTAATTGGTTTTATGAAATTGGTATGTTAAAATTCAAGCAACTTTACAGCATATATTATATATGCTGTCTATAATATACAATACAAATACACAACAAAAGAGGGGCAAAGTGAACTTTTTGTAGTACAACAAAATTTATATATATATGAACATATATTTCTCTTATATAAAAAACATTCCAACCTCTTCTAAATCCCTGAAACCTTCTTCCTGGATTTAAGAAAACAAAAGATGAGATTGCTCCTCTTAGCCTGAAGTATAAAACAAGTTCTTTAAAATGGCAAGATGCTTAGGTACTGGTAAGTTGAGTATTTCATGCCCCACTGTCAATTCAGAAAGCTTTCGGTAGACTTAATTCAGTCTCTAACTAGATGTTGAATGGAAAGCCAAACCTCTAATGCAAGGAGGCTTATAAAAATTATTTAAATTCATAAATCTCCCAAGCACGAAGTTCTTTAAATTGTATCTATTCAAACCACAATCCTTCAAATATTGTCTCAAAGTGAATAATATAATCTAGACAAACATCTAGTAGGAATTCTTCAGAACACAACCAATGTTCAGGAGGAAGGGGTATGAGACTTTTCTCTGGTTCTTTCAGAGCTGTAGTCACCTTACAGTAAGTTCTGACCAGTGTTTTTGTTTAAAGAAGCATTTTAAGTGTTTTTCTCCCCCTCCTCCCCCCAAAATCTGTTTTGGAATTTATGTGCTGGTTTATAGACCATCTCCACTGGACTGAGTTTTGAGAACAATATGATTATTGCAGCATTTAAATTTCTGCTCTGCATTTCTTTGGTTTTATCTACCGTATACCTAAATCATCACACTATAAAACCTCTTCTGGTTTCATCTAAGGGAGTGATTTGGTCTAGCAGATCTCACAGGCCATGTCTATACTGCAATATAAGCCCAGGGTTAGTGAGACTTGAGAACTCAGACCCTGGGTTTGCAAGACCAGGGATCGAGCATCCACACTGCATATTGGCCTTAGGTTTAGAATTTCTGGACCAGGGCCTCCAGCATCCACATTGCAGTCCACAGATTCTGATCCACTCATAACAATGTATATGGGCTGTGCAACACAGCAAGCTTTTCAAATGGACAGCATTTGACTGAAGGGCTATGGAAGTACTTTAGGATTTCAGGAATTGTAACAGCAGCAGCACCTTCATCAAATTAGTGTAAAACTGATGACCCAGTCATATGTGGAGTACTGCCCATTTACTACACCTGCCAGGAAACGTAATATTCAATCTGTATCAAGTTTGGGGGGAGAGGAAAACATGCACTGAAGGGTTTCATATTGCTCCCAAAGGCAAAACACTCTCTCATTGGCTTCAGTGAGCAGGACTAGATTCCTATTTAGGAAGGGGGCGGGGGCTGAAGGGAAGTTAAAATATACTCACTTAGATAAGGCTTCTGAATGGGGTAATGCCCGAGATATTTCTATTTTGGCCACAACTGACAAGTTTGGCAGACAAAAGCTAGGGAGCTGGAGTAGGAAGTATTTGGGTAACCTCCCCAGGGTTTGATTGCCAACGTGCACTAGATTTATTTAAACAATACATTCTTCCCACTAACTCAGTGGTTTTCAACCTATTTACCATTGTGGGCTGCATATGCAGCTCGCTGTGTTATGTGGGAGGCATCCACACAATATATATACTACATGTATGGCCCTGAGGATGTCTCATGGCCCACAGCTTTGTGCTCATTGGGCTGCAAGTGGTCTGCTGGTTGAGAGCCGCTACTCTTACCTATCAGAATCCCTTTGGCCTACAATGACTAGATAATGAATGCAGATCCTGTGGTGCTGTTGGCAGATTCCCAAAGAAAATCTAGGTTGGATATTGGAGCTTGAAGGATGGTAAGACCTTCTGTAAATACTACATGCATACTGAACTGCAGTTTGAGGTTTCCATCACTGTAGTATTCCAAGCTGAGGTTTCTAACTTCAGTACTGACTTGTCTTCATTTGAAATCTGAATTTTAAAAAGAAGCCTGGTCTCTATTTTCTGACATTCCAGAGCCATCAAGAAAAATTCTGCATTCTCTCGTTTCTGGAGATTCCCATATAAGATTTTGTAGCGGCTGTGGCATATAAATTCTGTCTAGATGTTCACCTGAACCATATATTCACTTGACCAAACCTGAGACTTGAAAGATAAAGTGGGTTTCTTATCCATTTTTTAGGAAATACAAGAAATCCACATTGTATAACACATTCTTGTTTTCTAAAACTCCTAAATTAACAGTGGTTTGCATCAATGCCCCCACAACATATAGGTGGGTGTGCTGCACATCCACTATACATGAGGAGTTGCACACCTTACACACATTCTCTTCTTCCCAGGCTATTCAGTCACTTCATCTTCTGGGGTTGGAGTGTCTGTAAGAGATTGTCAAAGCAATAGGACTCTTGAATTTTAGTGTATTATGTTTAGACCAAGTGATATATCACCTATTTCTCATCCAGTACTGAGTCAGTTTCAAATGTGAAAAATCCACAGAGGCCTGCTGTCATTTGGGATTTATATTGGGAACTTGTTTATCTAACTGATTGTCCAGAAAATGTTCCTTTCATTAAATTGATTAACTCAGCATCATTTTATCTTAGTCATCTTGTGATCTCTAGGGGTATGTCTAAACAGCAATGGGGAGGTGGAAGAGCCTGAAAACAGCAGAGTAGCCACATTAGCATGGGTGGTGGCTTGGGTTAGCTGCCTAAGTACATACCTGTGGGGTCTGGCAGGTTGGTACTTAGGTGGCTAGCCCAAGGTGTTGTGGCCATGCTGCTATTTTTAGGCACTAGTTCGAGCAGAGATCTAGCATGTGTCTGTCTAACCACATTGGGAATCACAGTGTGTATACATATCCAGGGTGGTATCCAGCTGGTGTGTGCACATACCCTGTGTGGGAAGTATTATTTATAGGGCTGTTTGCAGATGGAGAGAGATTCTGACTAACTGATACTCTCCATTACTATTCTAATTCTTTGACAAGGCACTATACATTGTGCATTCAATTGGTCATCTAGATTGTTCCGTCCAAGATTTTTAGTGGCTCTAAAAGCTTCGGGAACCACTTATTCTAATTCTTCATCAGACAATTATATGATTTTCCACATCTTATTTTGCACTTGAAAATCTGCATAATTTATATTTAAAAAATAGTCAAATGGCAGCTTTTAGTAATAGAAAAATATATATTTACAATCAAACTTATCTTAGAATTGCAGCTCTTCTCATTTCTTGAGCTCAGCTAAAAGTGCTACACTATTTACACATGCACAGAGTTTGGATTTGTATGTCCACGTGCATGTACCTGGGCAGGGATTCCATTTGTGATACATACAGAATCCCATTGACAAAGGGAACAGTTTTTTTTCTCATTTGTTTAGAAATTACGCTGTAGCCTCTCTGTATTTTTTTTGCTTTTGTTTGTTTACAGTCAGTTTCATGCATACATTCTCAGATATTTGTGCCGTGTGGTTCTTAGTCAGCATGGAGGATTCCCATAAACAGAGTTATGATCCCCAAAGATTGTCTGCTCAAAGGCAGCCCTAGGACCACCAAGGAACGGAAGCTTTTGCCAGTTTGTCTTTATCCCCTTGACCATTCTTTTGTTCTTAAAAGAAAAAATAAGTAAAAATCACATTGATATTACAAATTGCTAAAGTTTACCCAGTGCTGCACAATAAAGAGATTGGTAGTGAACATTCATCCATGCCTGATTATACTACAAAAGTAAAATGAGTACTAATTCAAATTTAATCACAAAAAATATGAACTGAAATTAGATACCTAAAGAACAAAGGCTTCGGACAACTGCGTTAAATACATACGGTTGTAAAACATTCAATATTCAACTTTGCATGTGCGTGTTGACATGAAAGTGACACTGAGAACATGTCCATATACACACACAAAAAAAAAAAATTAGGCAGCTTAAAGGAATGTGCCTACTGCAATGACCAGTGGTCCATTTGCTGCTCATACAGCATATATTTGTTAGGTGAGAAGTTATGTGCACATAGGTGCCACTTAAAAAAAACCCCAAAACAACCACAAAACCAGACCAGGGGAAACGAGAAGAAGCAACGTCCTGTGTTTAGCTTAAGCATTGGAGACTGGTTATTTGCAGGTAGTATTTAAGTGAGTTGTCAACTCATGCTCAGTGTATAAAAGCCATTAGGCATTACACAATTCTGTGCCCACATGAATCGGGTGCATTTAATGATTGTGCAATTCTTTGTAAAGGCTTCTACCGTAAATCTGTTCAGGATTAGTGTAGAAAGCTTCTTTCCCAAAATACTGAAAGTCATCAACTCCATGTACACCGCATTTATACCCAAGTGCATTGCTTCCACCTCCCACTAACTCTGCAATTTTTTAAGTGATATATGTCACACTAAAATACATTATTTTTATTCTTGCCTGAGCCCTCTCTGATACAGATGAATCAGACAAAAGGATATTTAATCAGAAAGTTTAAAAACATTTAAAAAGGCCACAAAAATATTCTATATACTACTGCACAATCAATATAGGCTTCCACATTCCACAGGGTTTGGCTCTGACAGATGCCAGAGAAATTTCATCCTCCCCTTCAAATGTCCGGTGTATATACAGAGCTAGTTTCACTGACCTCATGCCTGCAGGACTGTTTGTTCAGTTTCCATGCATCTGGTCCAAGCATGCATATGCTATAAAAAGTGGCTATTTGTTTTCGAGACTGAAGTAAACTGATTTCTCACAGTTTTAACAACCAATGAAAAATGAAGTATCAATCCGTATAAAGAGCACATGTAACTGCCCATTTATGTGCCAAGAAAATAAAGGAAGAGTTTGCAGATCTAGCATTAGGTAAAGTCTGGTAAGTAACGTAAACACTGTAATATGCAGATTTTTAAAAAAACATACAAGAATTGCACATATATCCATAGGAGAGAAGCATAGGCTCAAAACTTGGGCTGTTTACTTTCCACCACCCATCTCAGAATATTAAATATCACCTTTTCTCTGCCCCATTATGTTCTACAGAGCTAACTGAGACAATTCAGAACCTAGCAATACTGAGCAAAGAGCTGTATGAATGTAGGCGTTTCATAGGAATGGCCAGTATCTCAGGGAAGGAAACTAGCAGTTGCATCTAAAGGTGAAAAGCTCCTTCAGGGTGGATGTTTTTTTTAAAACTCTATCACCTTAATATCCACTAGTGCCTCCTCACTCTGAAAGTGTATTTGAAATGATCTCTGAGCTATGTCGACAGCCTTTCCATTTTTTAGGGATTTTTAGGGTATCATCTGAAGCAGCTAGTACCCTAGTAAACATTAGTTATTGACAGATGATATGTAGCCAAATTCTGCTATGGGGAAAATGGATCTGGTCACTGTTAGTTGTAGCTGCCAAACTGTACAGCTCTCTCAGTAATTAAATAGCAGTGATTGCCCCCTTGTTTTTCTCCTAGATAATTGCATTTGAAGTAAAACCATCTCCCTGTGGCCTGTTAGTACTGTTTAGCTTAAGCCTGTGTGGCTATCTCCTGCCAACACACCAACACTGCCAATTTCAGTCTTGTTTTGCAATTTGCCATAAGTGGCTAACCAAAAAAACACACAAAGAAGAAGGCTGCTATTTCCATATCTGATGCATAGGTGCATAGGTTATGTAGTTTCTGTTCATATCAAGCTTGAGTTTTAGTGCCTTTTAGGGTGGGAGGGATGTTTCAGTTCTTGGTATGTTATGTTGCTCTTGTTTAACACTGTTCTATGTACAGTACATGACTTTCAGGTCATGTATACTGGTGGGAAGAGAAACATGCATGCTCTATTTGCTTGTCAATGGAGATACTACAGGTTGATGATCATGGGCTAATTAAGGCAGGATCCTTGGAATCCAGGACCCATGATCTGAAGGGATATGGACAGGTAGCAAATCAGAGAAGAAAGCAACAACCCTGGACACTGACGATTGCTGCCTACTGATTACTTGTTGGGATCAGAGGACTACCTCACTTGGGAGGAAAATAAAGGATTGAAGAGTAGGAATAAAACAAAAATCCACCTGGAGGAAAAAAGTAGCAGGATAAATCCATCCTAGGCTAAGAGGAAGAACCTTTCATGGGGGATGCAGCAGGGGCAATATTTTTGTGGTGAGGAACTCTAAATGTTGGTGGGTCATTTGATTCCTATTAATGATGAATCCATCTCTCTTGATGGTCATAAATGGTCACTGCTTTTTCTGCAAATGCTACATATAGGAATGGTAGGACCCATGCAGAGGAGGAGGGGAATTCATTCACTGTAGTAATATAAAAATAGTAGTCTCTAAGATTTTTCTCTCTCCTTTTTCAATCTGTTGAAAAATTAACCCAACCTAGGAGGTATATAATCAAATTCATATAATCATTGTACATGTGATTAAACATGGAAGACCTAGGAATTAAATAAAGTCTCCATCATATCTTCAATAGGAGACAGTATTTCCAATTAGAACCTATTTGCTCAGGGTTGCTGGCTTTGAGATCTAGGTTATTTTTTCAGTTCTTGTGCAAAGTGTGAGCCCTGGAATAAAGAGGATGGGGGCAGAATGGAGCAAGGATTAGGGTGTGCTTGAGGAACAGCAACAGCTTGTGCAAATTAGTGTTGCTGCATAATTTTCACAATGCGACTGAGTGAGTCTGTAGTGGCAAAAGCCAGATATTGAGAACAAAGCCAGTCTTCAAGGCTAACTCCACCATCCCTGTCCAATGACTTCTCTGCAAACTTGATCATCAACAGTGTCCGTTTGATGTCCAACCAGTTCTGTAACACAGCATCTTTCCGTGCTGTACTGGAACAGGAGCTCAGAGTGTGGAACAAATCCTCACGTGGACCCCATAACAAACACTGAAGGGTTCCCTTGGCCTCGGAAATAAGGATTCTCTCTGAAGGGTTGGGATTCAGCAGGCAGCTGGCGAGTTGCTGAAGCCCATGGGAATACAGGGAACGGGAGGGGATCCGGGGGAGGTCAGCACGGGTATACTCCTTCTCCTTCAGCTCCAGATTCTCATCAAAAGGGTTAGGTAAGTGCAGCATTTCATAGATGAGGATGCCAGTCTGGAACTCGTCACACTTTTTGTACTGTGTGGCAGTGATGATTTCTGGGGCCAGGCGGGATTGGTCTCGTAGAACCTCCGGATCTACCATATGGCTCTTTTGCTTGGCCTGCGAGAAATTGCTCACAATTAGCCTGGCTGGGCAAGCAGCATTGGGATTGGGCTCCACAGGTTCATAGTTCAGAAGGCCTCCCCCTGGCCTGTAGTGAACCAGCAGTAGGTTCTCCAAGCGCAGATCACAGTGTGTAATGTGATAGGGTTTCAGGTGCTCCAGGCCTGAACACAATTGTAAAAGCAACAGGCATACCTGCCTTTCATAGAAGTCTGGGTTATTTGCATGGCGAGCTGTGGACTCTCGCACAAAGTCAGCCACTGTTAGGTATGGGACCTCCCGTGTGATGACCACAATACGGCTGCGCTGCTTGCTGATGATCCCCTGGCTGCCTGAGTTGTCTTTCTGTGGAGCCTCCAAACAGGAAGAGGTTTCTTTGTTCTTTTGCTCAGCTTCTTCCTCTTCTTCTTCTTCCTGTTCATCTTCCACCTCTGGTGCATTGGGATCCTCCCATGGAAGAAGGCGAACAGGTACATCAGCTAAGAAATGGCCACAGTCCTGCTGGATGTTAAAGTTAATAGACAGACTCTGCCTGATAGCCAAGCTGTGGTAATACTGTTGGGATTCTTTAGCTTTGCTTTTACAAATCTGTTGGCAGAAAAGAAAACAAAACAAAAGTCAATGATTAGAACTTCTAATTGTAAATGTTCTTTTCTTTTTAAATGTGTGCCTGGCTGCCTGCTTCCAACTCCACTAGAAACACTGGAAATTAGGTACAGTGAGGCTTAAAAATCCTTCCTGGGAGTTCACACTGAAACTGCTGCATTTTGAATTTCTATCTAGATTTTTACTTTTTCACATTGTGTTCTTATGCAGCTTACATTATTTGCTTTTTGGAATCAAAATAAGGACTCTGGACTTTATTTATTAATTTTTGAAATATGAGGTATAAAGTTGTGAGACAGCCTACTGGAGATTTTATTTTATATATTTCTCATGTACTCCTATGTTGCTTTTCTGGGCTGACCTTGGAAGGTAATCTTATTTTTCCCTATCTCTCTCTTTACTTTATATAATGCCTCAGAAAGAAGGTGGAAGTAGAAAAGAATGTATGATATCAGTTTTTGTAACATCCAGCTGTGATGGGAAAGCACAAAGGTGTTCCTTTACTCTCCCATCACCATCGCACCGTTCATAGCCACCTTGGCCATAGCAGCCATAAGGGCTGTTCAAGCTGTTGAAAATTGTCCTCTGCTCATCTATTTCTCCATCTTCCAATATATCACTCGTTACAATTATGTCTGCTGTTCAAGCATTACAATCCCATTTCAATCAATTCAACTGTAAATTAGACTGGTAGTCTTTAAAATGATTTCTTTGGAAGACAATGTTTAAAAAGTAACAAATAAAAAACTTTGGCTCCAATCCTGTACACACTGCATGAGAATAACTTCCAATTATATCAGTATGCATAATGTTTGGATATTGAGTCTTTCTGAGCAGTTACATGGCTCAGATCTCTTTCATAAACTTTTTATTGTTTCAAACAATTTTGGGAAGAACATTTCAATAATTTTTGCAGATTATTAAAATTTTTTGAATTCAATTTAAATTTTTCCTCCAGCTGCTGCTTTGTGCAAAACATTGAGTTACTTTCACTTCAGTAACTGATAAAGCATGTTTGAATTATGAAGAAATAAAGGAAATGTACCATATTTAAGTAAAATATTACATTTTGCTTGTTATAGCTCAAGTTCACAAATGTGCAGAAAGAAGTGATTGATGTTTAATGAGTTATCAATATCATTATATATTATTTGCATTGTGTTAGCAGCTATAGGCCCCAGCCTCATTGTACTAGCAAACATATAATAAAGAGAGAATTTCTGTCCTGCATAGATTTTACACACTGACTTCAATGGAACTTCTCACTGTGTATAAAGTTAAGCATGCCTAAGTCTTTGCAGGATCGAGGCCTAAGTGATCAGCTAGTATAACCGCAGCCGTACTTTCTATCTGCAAAACTCAGATTATGAAGACAGGAAAAAGTTGCTTTTGGGTTTTGGATGAAGCTAAAGCTTGTCTTAGCTCATGTCTGATCAATGTGAAGGAAGAACAGAGTGATTAGGGTATAGATTTTTCAGAGGACAATTATAGCACAGTATTCTTTCTGTTCAGCAAAATGTTTTCATACATTGTGGTATATTTCTGTATATTAATATGAATGCATACTCATGTATTTCTTGCAGTTTCTTACTATGTTGGGGAATACTTGGTAGCTGTCTGTTTTTTCTAATATAGAATTCAAAGTCATTACAAATTGTAATTCTGGGGAAAAAATTACTTTCTTTGGAATTGTCTTTACTGTTTGTTAATATGATTTTACTGATGATTGAAAATGATAACTTCATGGAAAAAGTGGCTTGATAGTGTGACTTGGTATGTGAGTTCAGTGCTATAGCAATGCTCTTTCCATTAGGAAAGAAAATTGGGGTACCATTAGAAAATCCATTTCAAACAGCATTGTGCCAGATTGTGGTCCCGTTTCAACAGCAGGTTTGTAATGTTACCAACCTATCTCTGAAAACAAGTATCTTTGAAGCCTGTGCCATTATCATCAGCATTTTGTTATTTAGCATTTAGGAGTTGGTGGTAGGTCTGGATGTTTTGGAAAATTATACATGCCTGTAGTGAAGGTAATCATATAGTCTCTGTAGGGACTTACTGAGATTCTGCTTGTTTAATGGATAAATAGGGGAAAATTTAGGCCTAAATGGTCTCTCTACATTACAGCCATTTCCCACAAAAGAAGCACACCTCTATGGTAGGAGATCTTAGAGAAGACAAAGTCTCTGGCAATGCAGGCAGAGCAATGGCTGCTATGCCTTTTACGTGATACAGTGTGTGCTGCTTCCTGTGACATCCTAGTTCTAATGGCTACTGCAGAGGGAAAGTGCTGAACTTGCTTCTCCACATGCCCTTTGAGAAGGCTAGCTAAATAGTCATGCATAATCATTACACTGGAAGAGTCCAGAGCTCTAACTAGCCTTACACGAGAGCAAGCTGGGGAAGGCTCTCTCTCCCCTCTGCTTCCCTCAGCTATTGTGCACGGTGAATCACACTGGCCCTTAATTTAAAAAGAAAAACATATTTTCATCTTTTATGTGTTTACATTATTAGCAACTGTAACAGGGAGACTAATTCCTCTATGCTTGCTGATCAGAAAAGTGCATTGTCAGCTAATCATACGCAATTAGCTATGCTAGGTGACTAAAATTTTTGATTCAATCCTCCTCCCTCTGATCCTGTGAATGTTTCCATACTTCACAAATATTGAACCTCCCAAAACACAGACACACACTGGAGTTTAAACTGCCTGTTTATCACTGGCATGTAGAAACAAAGCAAATTTACAAAATGTATTTTCAAGTCAATTTTATTGAAAAAGGAAAATGCACCACTTTCAGGAGAGAATGCTGATTGTCACCAGCTCTGAGTACTAGCACTTGGTAATTTACATTCATAAATGCATTTTTAAATGATTGGAGAAGGGTGAGCTAGCCCTAACCTCACAAATAGTCTATTAAAAATATAGAAAATTATAGTGCCCATGTGGCCCTGACCCTGCAAACATGCATGAAGTCAAAAGTGTCAGCTAAGTCTGGGAGACTGAAGTCCTCTGCTTAACCAAAAAATTGGTACAGCATAGGCAGCAAAAGGGGTCGCTTGCAGCATAGCATATCACCAATGTGCCTCAAATGTCATCTGGAAAACCATTTTGAAAGGTATGTAAGAGTAGTTCAGTTTCCACACCAATTACATTTTTGGCCTCTTTCTTGGGATGGACAGCAAGGGTGGCAATTCATTCCAATTGGGGTGATGTTTCTCCGGTTTGGGACACTTATCTACAAGAAATGGACTAAACACCAGCAGCCCATTTCTCAGAGGCCATCAAAATGCTGTCAGACTAACTGGCAACCTGGAGGTGAAAGGCTGCATACCACATTAACAAGCCTTCAAGCCCCCTGCATTTAATGTAAAATCAGAGAGATCAGAAAAAATAGTGATGTGATGTGTCCCTTTTCTATCCAAAAGTGCTCCGCAGTTTCCATACTGAATTCTATGAAAAGCATCGCGCTTCATTTTATATTTTCATTGTATACTTTGACATTTGTAACCTGGTTTGTGTTTCTGCTATCATGATGATAGATGAACACCTGACCGTACCCATGTCAAAAATAGCAACTTGTTAGTGCTGTTCAGTGATTGTCTGCCAGGAAACAATTGGAAGGGATGTATTGTTTTTCAAGTGAATTGGAAAAAGTAAATTCACTAACTCCATCAAGCCAATGAAATTTACCACTAGTTTGACGAATTGAGCTGTAAACCTACCAGATGCATGGAATTTTATTTATTTATTTTTTGCCTCTAACACCAATAAAGAATATTCTCTTGGGTTAGGAAGAAGGTTTATAATAAGTAATCATAATCAAAGGAGAGGAACTCCTTGAATTTATATCCTGACATTTACAGTAGATTATATATAGATTAAGGCTCAAGATGATCGATGCAGAGCAAAATTATACATCACTCCAACTCATCTGAGCTGCTTCACAAGGGAATGGTGTTTCTATATATTCAACCCAAGTGGCATTGTATCTTCCTTCTAATCACTCCATCTGTGACTTTCAGAAGAGCAACTGGGTGGTCTTGGTACAGGATTGAGAGAGAGAGAGAGTGTGTGTGTGTGTGAGTGGGGGGGGGTAACACAACATTCATAATCCATACCCCACCCAAAGAGTTACAGTTAAACAAATAGATCTCTCCAGGTCTCCATAATACGAATTTTCCTATGATAGGTGTCTCATTCATCTTGATTACTAAAGCCTCTTATGATATTAATTTAGATAGGAGTATTAAATTACAGGAAATAATGTCCTGTGCTCATGCAGCAGCCATTTTTCAAATATTAATAACCTGGTTTTTTTAAATACCAAAACGACATAGGCCAAATGATAAACTACTCACGCTAAAATAGTTTCATTTTAAAAGTCAAACTTATTTTTGGTAAGAAAAGTACAAAATAGCATTTCTTAATAACTCATGTACCACACTGTATTTCACCCAAAGAGTCTTGGAACGAGCCTCGATACCTCCTAACTAGCTTACAGTGATGCTACTTCAGGTAGAGGTGAGCTGGGATGCATTTATTCTTGAACCCATCTATGCATCTCTGTTTGATGGCACAGAAGGATTGCTAAATACCAATACAAGTGTTTCTCTTTCTCCCCACCCCATAAGAGCACAGAAGCAAGGGATCAAGATTAACTCCTGAATGCCAATGCCTCATATTACAGTGGTAGCAACCCCTTTCACCCTGTCCCCATCTGCTTTAAAAAAACAAAACATAGCCAAACTATTTTTGAAATTTTGATTCAGAAGTTTTTATGGGCCTAATTTTCAAAAGTATCATCTACTACTCCAATGGAAGATATCAATGCCCCACACCACTCAAAACTATTTTTAAAATTATTACCAAGCTCAGAACAATAGCTGCCCAGATAATATAATTTGTAGGAGCTATTAACCACTGAAAATATGGGCTTTAAAATTAAAATTAGAATTGGGCCTCAGGTATAAAGTTCCAATCCAACTCCAATCTTTCTCCAAATTTGGAATGTAGGAGTGCATAAATGTTTTGAATGTTTGGATCTTTTTTGTTTTGTTTTGTTGCAGGTGGGGTGTAGGAGATGGGGGGGGGGATCAGGGCCACTGGGGAAATTTGGATCCAAATATAGATCCAAACTTCCAAATTCAAGAGTTTTTTAGATCAAAGGTTTTGTTTCAGGCCATTGCTATTTACAATGGAAATATTAACACATTCTCCTGTACATCAGCACTATGGGTTACTGTTGTAGGAATGAAATATACAGTTGACTAAATGCTGTAACCATGGATATCAGTGGCAAAATGATTACTGACTTCAATACAAAAAAGATTTCCCCTCAATATTTTGTTAAAAGATGACAACCAATCACTTTAATGAAGCTTCAGAATGCAGTGACACTTTTGGGACTAAGTTGCACTACTGGGAGAAAACAGCAGAAAAAATTCTTATAAGGTCTCTATGCTATATGGAGAACATGACATGTATGTGCATGTGCCATGTACAAATGGCAGGGGGAGAACTCAGATCTGACTAGAGATGACTTGTCTGCTCCCTGTCTTTCTTTACAAACAAAATAATATGAAAACTGAAAGAGGCAGCTGGGCTACTTAAAGCTGATTAAACTGCTGACTATATAAATACTAAGATTTGTACAATATATACTGGCTGTGTAATTGACAAAAGGAAATGAAAAGCTAGACTGCCGCCATACAGTACCCAAAGATGAGAATCTGAAGACAAATCAGTCTCATGTCTGAATTCATAAAGCAGCTGCATCTAAGAGAATGTCTGAAGAGAAACTTGCAAAAATTTGGCATTCAAATGAGTGTCTAATTGCTCTTCAGACCCCTCCTTGCTACTTCCCTCCCCCACTCTGAAACACAGCTTCATGAATCTGGAGAATTGCTCAAATTTTAGACAGGGCAGGTCGAATTCTCTCAGTACTGACAACTATTTTGTCAGAAAAAGGAAAATGCAGTGAAATCAGAAACACACAAGTTTTCTTGTCCATAGGCAGTTTAATGAACACAAAGTATATTTACAGGCGTTCACTGTCCTACTTGCAGTCAGAAAAGATTGCTGCTGGGAGCCAGGCCCTCGTAATGTCTCATCATCTTCCATCTGGAAGTTTCTATTCAAATCTGCACTGTGTCCTGCCATTTTGGAATCAAGGCAGTGGATTCTAATCTCTTACGTAGCTAATGGTCTCCATACGTCAATGGCCACAATGATATTAGGCATTTTATATATGGAATAGTCGCAAAGTATTACCTAAAATTTTAAAATAGTATGTGGGATTTTCACTCTGTGAGTCACATTAATATTAATGAGAGTCATACAACTAAATACCTATGTACCCCTTTTTAAAGGTTTAGAGGACAGCATTTATGGTCTATGAAATCTGATGTTGATAAGGATCTAAACATCACATCATTAACTGCCAAAGGTGCTAGATGAGCAGCTTCTTCTCTATTAGTAATGGTTAGTCCTATGTCAAAGTTAAGAGTAAATAAACAAAGCCATTCCCCGGACAGGGTTTCCAAAGCCCTACTCTGTCCTTCCTTCATGACAGGCCAGAAAATAGTAGAAATCCTGCTGTCTTTTTACCCCATGTGGTACTCTGAATCTTTACTACACGGCCCAGGAAGGGAAAAAGATGGACCCATGATTTATTAACTGATCAAAGACAAGCACTGAAAGAAGCTATGATGATGGGCATTTAGCATCTGGTCTAGTGAAATATCAGTAGCTGAGCTGTGAAGGTATGATACATGATAATGGACTTGATGGAAAAAATGGTTATGACCCTATTCCATGATAACTATAGCTCTTCAAGATGTGTTGCACATATCCATTCCACTCGGTGTTGGTGTGCCCAGCACACAGCCGTCAGAAGTTTCTTCCCTCAGCAATACCTATTGGGTGGCTCAAGCTACCTCTGCTGCTGCGCACCACAGCATGCAGGTATAAAGGGAAGAGCTGCCCCAGCTCCCACCAATTCCATCTTGTTGTAACTCCAGTGAAGAAGGGTAAGAGAGCAGATTGTGGAATGAAGACATGCAACACATCTCAGAGAACAACAGTTATGGAACAGGTTAGTAACCATTTTTTCTTCTTTGAGTGATTGCACATGTGCATTCCACTCTTGATGACTCACAAGTCATAAGACTGGAGGCAGGACTGGAGTCGATTTTAATAAAGATTGAATATCCCACTCTAGCATAGTCTCTCGAGCCTTTAGCCACAGCATAGTGGGAGGCAAATGTGCAGACCAAGGACCAGGTTGCTGCTCTATAAATATCTGCAATTAGGACTTGTTCCAGAAAGACCATCAAGTTTGATAGTGACCTTATCGAATGAGCCTTGACTGTTGGGTGGAGCAACATTAGTTAAGTTATAGCACATGCATATGCAGGATATGATCCAGAAAGAAATTCTCTGTTTGGAGAATGATTTCTTACTCTGTCTGCCATTGCTAAGAATAGCTGGAAAGATTTATGAAAGTGACTGGTTCTGTCCAGGTAAAATGCCAAATCTCTTCTGATGTCCAGGGTATGCAAACGCTCTTCCTCCCTGATCATGCATGGTTTTAGGTAGAATACAGGCAAATAATTAGCTGGTTGATGTGGAAAAAACATCTTTGGTACAAACTTCAGATGAGGACTCAGGTAAACACTGTCCTTAAGAAAAGATTATATATGGAGGTCCTGACATTAATTGCCTAGGGAGGTTGTGGAATCTCCATCACTGGAGATTTTTAAGAGCAGGTTAGACAAACACCTGTGAGGGTTGGTCTACATAATACTTAGTCCTGCCTTGAGTGCAGGGGACTGGACTAGAAGACCTCTCGAGGTCCCTTTCAGGCCTACAATTCCATGATTCTATGATTAATTGCCACAGTTCCCTATTCTTCTGGCCGAGGTAATGGCCACCAAAAATGCCACCTTCATTGATAGATACAGCAGCAAGGAGAGAGCCGATTGTTCAAACCTGGAACCTGTATATCTTGACGATACTAGGTTTAGATCCTAAAGGGGCATGGGGTCTTGCACTTGAGGATTTAATTTGACTGAGCCCTTTAAAAACAATATGAACAGTCATCAGAGAAAATAGGTTATCCACCTTAGAATGGAACTCTGAAACTCATTCAGATGTATTCTGATGGAACTAACCACTAACTCTTGGTGTTTCACATATAATAGGTAGTTTAGAATATGTTGAACTGACAAACTCGTTGGTGACACCCCCCCATATTGGTGAAACACCTTGATTTAGCAATGTAAGTACCTCTTGCAGAAAACTTTCTACTATTTAGCAGGACTCTCTTGAACACTTTTTGAGTTAGCCTGCTCTCTAATGTCTAGCCATGAAGCCTCTAGGCAGCTAAGTGAAGGGATTGTAGGCTTGAGCGGAGTAGGAAACGGTGATGAGGAGTTACTTACCTGTAACTGGAGGTTCTTTGAGATGAGTGTTTCCTATCTGTATTCCACTGAGGGTTATGTATATGCGCCATGAACCCAGAGCCCGAGCTTCTAAAAGTAATAGTGTTAGTTGGTCTATACATGCGCTCTTCTTCTGTCTTAATGGTTTAGACTGAGGTGATAAAGGGTGGAGCAGATTGACTGCACCCCTCACTTCCTTCTTCACCACAAATCAACCAGATCTGCAGTAGAGGGGAAGGAGGGCAGGACTGGAATACAGATAGGGAACACTCATCTCAAAGAACCTCCAGTTACAGGTAAGTAACTTCCTCTTCTTCTTTGAGTGATGGCCTCTATTGTATTCCACTCAGGATGACTGATAAACAGTACCTAGGTAGGAGGAGAATGCCAGGAAGATGATGGAACCCTGGAACGGGGAACAGCCGCACCAAATGAGGCATCTGTTGCAGAGTCTTGCACCAGGGCATAATGGGAAGAGAAGGTGTGTATCAAACTCCACATGGCTGTCCTCCTTATGTCCATGAGCAGTATGTGGTGGAGTGCGGCCATGGTTGATGCTTGCACATTCATGGAATGGACTTGTATCCCAAGTGATGGAGACAGCTCCGATAATTGGTAACAGAGCATAATGCACCCTGAAACCCACTTAAAAATTCTCAGAGTGGAGATGGCCTGCCACTTAATCCTTTCTGCTATAGTGACAATAGTCTAGGAGAGTTCCTGAACAGTTTCATCCTCTGTAAGTAACAGGCTCGGGTCCTATGGACATCAAGGGAGTGAAGATGCTGTTCCTTCTCCTGAGACATGTGGCCTCGGAAAGGTAAGGTAAGGCAGGTAAGTGTATGGGTCGGTTGAGGTGAAAGCGGGAAACCATTTTTGGCAGAAACTTAGGATGCAAACGCAGGAAAACTTTGTCCTTATGGAATGTGGTGAAAGGACGGTCTGTCATCATTGCCCCCAATTCACCCACCCTTCTTGCAGAGGTAATAGCTGTCAGGAAAACGACCTTCATAGAAAGAAGGGAAAGGGAGCAAGAGGTTAGAGGTTTGAAGGGCGACTTCATCAATGCCATGAGGACAAGACTGAAGTCCCACTGGGGAGCAATGGGTTGAATGGGAAGATATGTCCACATAAGGCCCTTCCAGAACTGAACAGTCAATGGATGAGTGAAAACTAACTTCCCCTCCACAGAGGGATGGAATGCACTAATGGCTGCTATGTGCATTTTGATGGATCTAAGAGCAAGCTCCAACACCTTCAGGGATAGGAGATAGTCCAAGAGGAGAGTAATGCCTATGGCCTCAGAAGCAAGACCTTTCTGTTAGGCCCAGGAGGTGAAATGTTTCCATTTAGCTTGGTAGAACTGCCTTGTGGATTCCTTCCTGATAATCAGGAGGATGTCTCACATTGCTGATGAGCATTCTCATTATGTGCTAGTGAAGATGCCCATTCAAAAACTAGGCTCTCAAGTGAAGCATCTGCAGATCCGATTGCCTGATCCTGCCAATGTGTTGTGTGAGCAGTTCCAGGAACATCAGTAGCGGGAACGGAGGAAGCTTCAACATGTGGAGAAGAAGAGGAAACCAGAACTGGCAAGGCCAGAACAAGGTGATCAGAATGACCATCATTCTCTCCCTGCGAACCTTGTGAAGGATGCGGAGCAGGCGTAGTAGGGGAGGGAAGGGATAATTAATTCAGTCCAACCAGCCGATGGGTTGCCTTGCCTTGGGAGTGGGCTCCAAGCCCTCTCCTGCAACAGTACTGGTTATATTTGGTATTGGCATGGGAGGCAGAGAAATCACTGACCGGAGTCCCCCAATGGTGAAAAATGTCTGCAACCACAGGGTCTTGTAGTTTCCATTCGTGGCTGGTCAAGAAATTCCTGCTGAGAACAATGGCAAGTATGTTGTGAGTTCCCGGGAGGTAAGCCACTGACAAGAAGATACTGTGTGCATTACACTACTTCCAGAGGTGAACTGCCTCAACACAAAGCACTGGTGACCTCATGCACCCTTATTTATGTAATAAACTGCAGTGATGCTATCCAACATGATGAGAACATGGCAGGAGCAGGTGGACGAGAGAAATGCACGACATGCTCTCTGTACCGCCCGAAGTTCTAAGATGTTGATGTGCATCCTGGATTCCCGAGCATTTCAAGTCCCTTGTGTCATTTATTTGCCTATGTGGGTGCCCCATCTGTCAAGCAACACATCCATAATGATTGTTATGCTTTGGGAAGATGGAAGGAAAGGCATTCCAGTGCAAACCTGATCTAGGTCTGTCTACCACTGAAGGGAGGAAAGAACCTCAGGGAGGACAATCAGTAGGGTGTCCAGCAAATGGAACATCGAAGAATGGGCTCTCCGTAGCCACAGCTGTAGACAGCAGAAGAGAAGATGAGTGAAGGCAGTGATGTTAGTGAATGCCGCCGTGTGGCTGAGAAGGGAAAGGCAAAATCATTCTGGAACCACAGAATTGGAGGTCACTGAAGCAATCAGTTCTAGCAGGGCCAAGAACCTGTCCTGTGGTAGATAGGCATGTGCAGAGACCGCGTTGATGCACGTCCTGATGAACTCCAGAGACTGAAGGGTCCTTCATCAATTTTTCGCCATTCACATTTACCCCTAGGGAGGAGAGGAGAAGCAGCAACAAGGGGGTAGGTGCTCAAACCTCATGTCTGGAATGAGCTGCCAGCATCCAGTCATTGAGCTAAGGGAAGATAAGGACCTCTTGATGCCAAAGGTAAGCTGCCACTATGGAGAAAACTTTAGTAAAGAGCAGTGGTAAGTCCAAATGGTAGAGCCCTGTATTGGAAGTGCTGAGGGTTCATTGTAAACATCAGGAATCATCTGTGGGTTGGGTGGATGTCTGCGTGAAAGTGTCTTACAAACCACATGCCTCTTTCTAGCGAGGGTACAATGGCTGCGAGCATGACCATGCAGAAGTTTGGTTTGAGTATGAAGTGATTGAGACGATGGAGATCTAGGATTGGTCTCCATCCTCCCTTTTCTTTGGGTACCAGGAAGTAGGTGGAATAGAACTCTGCGACTTGAAAGCCGGTGGGCACAGGTTCTATCGCCCCTCTATATAAGAGGGGTTCTGCCTCCAGTGTGAGGATGCTGTCTTGAGTGGTCCCAGAGATGGGATCAGGACAGGGGATGTGGATGAGGTAGCATCATGAACTTGATTGTATAGCCATGTCAAATGATATCAAGGATCCAGTTGTCCATTGTTATCACACTCCAGACAGGTAGAAAGAATGTTCAATGACCCCCAGAAGGGGTGGAATACAAGAATGGTGTGGTGCAATGTGATTGATGGCTCTCTAGATGCTCTCAGAAATATCACTTACACAACACTTGAGTGTGTGGTGTTAAGGGCTGTGCTGAGAGGCGAGACGGACAGGGCCATTGAGTCTTTTGAGACTTGTGGGAAGGCTCATAGGGCCACTGGTGGAAAAACCGAGGAACTCAATCATTGTGCAGGAGATGGCAGACAGATTTTGCACTTGGATGCTGATATGTAAATGCCCAATGATCGTAGGATAGCTCTAGATCTTTGAGTGTAGTGAATCATCAGTCTTCTGGCTGAAGACATGAGATTCATCTAATTGTATTCTGTCTCTCTCTCAGGAAACTAGAGGAGTGTAACCAGATTCCTCTTCATGATGAACCCTGTGGCCATAATGCACCAAGACATAACTGCTAAATCTGCTGCAGCCTGGAGCATCGTCCTGCAATCAGCTTGCCTTCTTTCAACATACCTTAGAAATGGCCTTGGTCCTGCTGGGGAAGCTATCTACAAATTCTGCTAACTGGCCACAATTAAAAAAATCATATTTGGCCAGTAATGCTAGATAATTAGACATGTGGAATGCAAAGCTGACTGACGAAAAGACTTTATAACCCAGAACGTGAAGTCTTTTACCCTGCTTGTCAGTTAGAGTGGAACATGAGTGCTGCTGTCTGGCCTGCTCAGTAGTGGTTTGAATAATCAGGGAATTGGGCGGGGGTGAGGCAACAGAAACTCAGACATGTTTGCCAGTACATAGTACCTCTTTTCCACCCCCTTCAGGGTGGGCACACAGGTTGCCAGGGTAAACCAGATGGTGTAGGCCAGTTGGAGAATGGCATTGTTGATCAGTAGTGCCACTTTAGCCGGTACCAATTCATGCAGAATGTCCAGTGATTGATGCTGGCTGTTCTGCACTTCCTCCAATGGAATGTGGAGGGCCTCATCCACTGTTCTTAACAGCTTTTGGAATTAGCGGGACCATCAGAGACAGGTTGATCAGAGCATCTTCCAATCCTGATTCTGAATGCCTACTTGATGAACTCCAGAGTGGTGAGATGGGGGACTCCTCTCGAGCGAAACAGGAAAATTCTGAAGGTGGATACTCAGGCCAAGACCCCCAGTATGGCCAACCAGGTGGATCCAACAGTTACTGTGGTGGTCCCCATGTAGGTAAGTACCAATGGCTCTTGGGCTGAGGGAAGGGAGGATATTGCCACTGGACTGGTGAAGCCATCAGATATTCTCACTGTTGGCATGGGTCATTCACTGGAATGGGTCTGGAGCAAGAAGCACTTGGCTTGTAACCCACTGATTGGGGTACACCTTGGTACCATGAATAGAAAAAACCCCAAATGGGGAAAACAACATCAGAAAAATTTATTTTATATAAATGTTACTATCTTAACAATAATAAAGACTAGACACTAGACTAACTACACACACACACTATGATCACAAAGGCTGGGAGAAAGAACTGTTTTGGTAGAGAACAGAGTTCCAACATCTGTCATAGATGGTAAAAAAGGAACTGATGCGGGCTAGGGGCAGTTCTGCCCTTTATACCTGTATGCAGTGGCATGCAGCAGCAGGGTGAGCTTGAGCCGCTGAACGGATGGGTATCACTGAGGGAAAAGGTTTCTGATGGTTGCATGACACCAAGAACTGAATGCACACATGCATGAATTAGGAATTGATTGATCCAATATAGGAAATCCTATGTTTCTAGTGCTCCTAAAGAATGGATCAAAAGATACAGAGTAGTGATCAACAACTTCTGTATATTGTGATAGAAAATTATGGGGAGAGGAAAGGCAAATTAAGCTCTAATTACATGTCTCCAACTTCCTTTCCACTGGTGCCCATGTCAATACATATCTTTATAGGTAGGTCCCTGAAGTACAGTCTATAATAGTGTACATTAGTTCAAAAAACTAGGTTCTTCATAGACTTTAAGTTCGGAAGGGACCATTATGATCATCTAGTCTGACCTGCACAACGCAGGTCACAGAACCTTACCCACCCACTCCTGTAATTGACCCCTAACCTATGACTGCATTACTGAAGTCCTCAAATCATTGTTTAAAGACTCAAGGTACAAGAGAATCCACTAGCAAGTGACCTGTGCCCCATGCCACAGAAGAAGCGAAAAACCGCAAGGGTCTCTGTCAATCTCCCTTGGGGGAAATTCCTTCCTGATCCCAAATATGGCAATCAGCTAAAGCCTGAGCCTTTGGGCAAAACTCACCAGCCAGATACCCAGAAAGAATTCCTATTAGTAACTCAGAATCCACCCCATCTAACATCCCTTCACAGGCCCGTGGGCATATTTACCATTAGTATTAAACAATCAGTCAGTTGACAAATTCGGCTGTCCCTCATACTGTCCCTTCCATAAACTTATCAAGCTCAGTCTTGAAGCCAGCTAGGTTTTTTGCCTCCATTGGTCCCCTTGGAAGGCTTGACCAGAACTTCACTCCTCTAATGGTTAGAAACTTTCATCTAATTTCAAGTCTAAACTTCCTGATGGCCAGTTTATATCTATTAGTTCTTGTGTCCACACTAGTGCTGAACTTAAATAATTCCTCTCTCTCCCTGGTATTTATCTGATGTATTTATAGACAGCAATTCTATCTCCCCTCAGTCGTCTTTTGGTTAGGCTAAACAAGCCAAGCTCTTTGATTCTCCTCTCATAAGGCAGGTTTTCCATTCCTCAGATCATCCTAGTAGCTCTTCTCTGCACCTGTTCCAGTTTGAATTCATCTTTCTTAAACACGGGAGATCAGAACTACACACAGCATTCCAGATGAGGTCTCACCAGCACCTTGTATAATGGTACCAACTCCTTCCTATCTCTACTGGAAATACCTTGCCTGATGCATCCTAGGATCGCATTAACTTTTTTTCACTGCCACATCACATTGGCAGTTCATAGTTGTTAGAAATAATCAAACAGGTTGTACTAGGGCAGGATTGGGGAGATGGCACCCTTTATTTTTTGCCTGATTGTTCCACCTCCACGCCGGGAGTGAGCACCAAGGGGCTACTTTACAATTTTTTTATTTATAACAGTATGTAAATGTATACATTTTTAGCAACTTCCCATAAACCCTTATTTGGTTACATTGACACCTATAAAATGAATATGAACTACATAATGAATATAATTATACACACCCCTGTTTATTATTTACAGGATTACCATACAGAGGTCAAGCACATCACCCTAAAACCTATAAATTTTACACTAACATTCTTTGAAGTAGAGGCATACCCGGGGCAGAAGAAAAATAGTTTTCTTCCCACCAAAGCCTTATGCATTAATAGTAATTAGCTCTATTCCCAGCAGATGGCCAGGGAGGGAGGAAAAGAAAAGCAATAACAAATTCTAACTAAAAATTTAACCCAATTAGCAGAAACAAGGTTTGGCCTTTCCTTGAACCAGTTCCCTGTAGTTTAGGCCTGACTACTTGTCCAGCTTTTAACTCTTTACTCTCCTACAGTAGTCATCCTGTGATCAACCAATATGCCCAGGTCCTTCTCCTCTGTCACTTCCAACTGATGTGTCCCCAGTCTATAGCAAAACATTTTATTTTATTAATAATCATCATCATCATCATCATCATCTCACCATTTCCATTGTCTATCCTTTTCCCCCAAGGAAGCAAGAATTGTGTTACAAGATTCTAAAAAAATGCTGTACACTAGCTTTTATTTTTCCATTATGGGTCTAGTCAGTTTATACTGTCAGCTGACTTCCACTTTACCAGCAGGGAATCTCATTTCTACAATGTCCTATGCATTTTACAAGGCCTCGATGAAACTTAAACGAGATGGATACGGGCAGATGGGTACAGAATGATGAAAATGAGAAACACTAAGAATCCCAAACACTGCACCATCTGTGCTATTTTGTTGTATTACACAAAAGCACAACTGCAAATGAAATACAGTCTCGAATGCTTGCTAATCCCAAATTGATATCTTGTGCTTGGCACAACGTGCTTTCTAAGAGTCCAGTTTGATCACTGACCTCGTTTCACTGATCTGGCTTTCAGAGTAATGCTTTCGCTCTTTTGCTGGTATGCCAAGACATAGAAACTCAATGCTACTGTGACTGGATTAAGAGTGGATCAAGTGTTTAATGTATAAAACTGTGGCTCGATCCAAACTACAACGTGTTGCGGTGATGTGCTGTAAGACTTTTGCCAGGAAGGTCATTCCATTTAGTGCCTGAGTTACCAAAAAAATATTCTGATGCCCTAATAAATGAGATAAAGATAGGAATGTACATTTATTTCAGTGGAAGGCAGCCAGCCAGCATTTTACTTATGTTTTGTTATGTTTTATGCTTGGGGCATGCATCTTAGCAAGAACTCTTAAGGTCATATGGCTTGCAAGGAAACTCCCACCATGCTCCGCTCATGACAGCACAACAATCCATAGTGACCTTTGGTCCAATGGCATTTTCCATAAAAGCCATATCCTCCACTCTCGAGACTTTTAGGCTACGATACATTCCTGTTAATTTTTTTAACTGATTTTCAAAATAAGAACATTTCAGGTAAAAAAAGAAAAAAAAAAAACAGCACACATTTGGCTATACTAGAGTTCATCCTCCTCTTTTGCTTTGAACATTTGGTTATTGCTCTCCTTTTAAATACATTTAAAAAACAAATTCAAAAGCAACATAAATCTACTGCATGTTTGTAAAGGCTTTAAGTCACCTTCATCAATGAAACATTTTTATTTAGTGTTTAATGTAACACTTCCTTCTCTAGACCTGGTGGCTAGTTGCAGTGTGTGAAGCAGCAAACCACCTGCCACTTTTTCTTGGCAGATTATTTCTGCATCATTAGAAGCAAAAAAAATCAATGGAAGACCATTGATTTTGCAACCAGACAAGATTGCCAGACAAATAATACATCATAAAGTTATTCATGCCCTGGTTCTCAATTGTTTTGAGTCAATAGACAGTTCACTTAATCTTCTTGTAATGGCATCCATATTAAATTTGTGATCTTTGCAAGAACAGAGGACCTGGATGGCTGAACAAATATAAACCCAAGAGAACGTGGCAACTCCTAAATGCAATACGTAACCTTGAAAAACCCTCCTAAAGAGATGCCTTTTCAAATTCAGAAGCTATTTTATATCAAGTTAGTATTGACATTCTTACTTACTAACTTCTCATTCTATTTTAATATATAAAGGTGGTTGGAAATAATAATTACATTTTGCCCTTCTGTAGTACTCTTGCTCTGAGAATCTCAACTTGCTTCATAAGCATTAATGAATTAAGGCTCACAGTACCCTTGTGAGGTAAGAAACATCATAATTTTCATTTTAAACTTGGGAAAATGAGTTACAGAGGTTCAGTGTCTTGCTCAAAATCACACAGGAAGTGTATGACAGAGCAATGAATAAGAATACAGGTTTCCTGGCTCCTAGTCATCCTCCATATTATATACAGCACATTCTGTCAGATGAGCATTGTCATCTCATGAGCAGAGGTGTGGGTGCCCAAAGAGAGAGTGAGTCAATCTCCTATATGAACTACAAACATGATAAAATACAACACCTTTATAAGATAAGATAGGTCAGCAACTGTTCATTTACACATAAAATCAGTACCTGGCTGTTTCTCTGACACGAACAGTGGGATGGAGTATTCAACAAAAAGAGCTAAGTCTTTCTTCACTGAAATTCAGCACTAACCAATCAACGTTCCTCAGTTCCATTCATTTTTAATATATTACACAAGGCAACACAAATGGCAAGATAGGGCTTTGGGATCGCTGGTGAGAATTTAAAGGTTTGTAAGGGAATGGAAAGGTATGCTAATGAAGAAAGTATATAAATAAAATCTGCAGACAGCAATATATAGAAGCCTTTGACATCACTCCTAATTAAGAATGAGAATTTGGTGACTGTAGGCAAATGAACTTAAAGGCTGTACTACTGAAGGCTTCCAAGAGGCTGCCTGTAGTCTACATTAAAAACACAGCTGGTTATACCTTTCTTTTGTCATTAAATAATAGGTATGCTAAACAGCCAGTAAGAGACTTGGTGGCTTTTTAAAAATTGCCCTAGAAGTGCAACGACAGGGGATTCAGCTAGAGAGCTGAGGTTAATGACAACAGTGGCACTTTAAAGAAAGAAGGGCAAGTGGCTGCAGATAGTTACTGTACATGGATTAGCCACTGCAAACAGCACCTTTTCCCGTTAATATTGCTTAGCACAACTGGGTATATTGTAATAGACAGAGGCTTTTTTATTATTATTATTGATGGCTGGGAGAACCATTTTTGAAACCTCCTTCTTACCTTGACTGCATAGTTGTTGAGAGGATCTTTCGCATAAGAAGCTGGGTAGTAGACTGCATCACCTGCTTCACAGCATGGCCTGTCACTGGTTAGCCTGAAGTCAGACCAGCTGTCTACCCCAAATCGCAGCTGGTCTTTCTGTCCAGCCATGAAAAGGTCTTCACATTTGATTGCTAACTTCCTCAGTGAATCCGTATGAAGGCTTCTGATTTTGCCTACCACCTCCTCTCGGTTCTCAATTCCTCGATAAAGTGCTTGCCTCTGTGGTTTCTGTATACTTCTGCTCTGCTTAGTCTGAGATATGTTTCTCCCTGACAGAGACTCAATGCTGGTGGAACACTTATCCTTAATACTGAGAGTGGTTAGGCTGGAAATGCTGTTGAAGGCTGAGTTGGTTGCTTGTCCTTTTTCTAAAGGCCTGTCCAGGGAATCACCTGACTCATTATCCAGTGCCTTGAGTTCTGAGCTGACTGAAGAGCAGGCGCTGCTTGCTTCCCAATTGGTGTCGATGTCGTATGTGGGGTTGGCCACAACACAGAGATTGCTCTCCAGGATCTGCTTCTGGATTTCTTTGGGGATCGGCTCTGTGTTGGCTCTCAGAATGGTTTTCTTTGGCAGTGGAGGTGGTGTTGGCTGTAAGTTGTTAGTTGCCTCATGGTCTGCTATTCCTCCAAAGGCAATGGCATCATCCAAAGCTCCTTTTGGTTGCCGGGGTTGCTTTGGAGGTATCATGGCTGCTCTGGACTGACCTGTGTAATAAAAATTAAAAAAAAGAAAAAAACCCAAAAGCTTTAACACACTGGATTTACTGACTGCATAGTCACATTTCACAAAGAAGCTGTAGATGTAGAGGACCACACACTCCTCAAGACCATGTCTGACAAAAAGTGAAGGTGTAAGGCTGGTGCTTTGGAGGACAAAAACTAAAGTGAATTAACCAGCACGGGCTGTATGCTATCACACAAAAAATATCTTGACTTGTTTATTGGGCCTCTGCATAAAAGAGGTTTCAGTGCTAGCATCTTACATTTCAAGAGCTTACTTAAGACATAAAAGAGAATGCAAATAAAAGTGTGGCCTGTCAAGCCTGGCATTCTGGATGAATTCTAATCTGAGTAATTACATTCTGTCTCCCATAATTCCCCTGCAGTCAGTTGATTACAGTAGTCTTCCTCACTGCCTGTTCAAAACTGTTATGTATTTTGAATGGGTGCTGTTGCACAATTTCTGTATTTCACCCCAGAGGTGACTGCATTTCATTGGTGAATATGCTCATGGAAACTTGTAAAACACTTTGGAATCATTTGATCTGAAAGGTGCGACATACATTCAAAATACTATAGAACATGAACCAGGAAACCTGCAAGAAAAATAGCACACTATAGATATCTAGGCAATGATATCAGAGATAATCAAGTTTGTCTCTTCAAATTTACTAGTAACTTTATAACAGAAGATTAAGAGCCTAAGACTATCATTTAAATTGATGAGATTTTCCACACTAATTTCAGAAAAAGGACTAGGTTCTGGGACTGCAGAAATATACAAGCTTACTTCCCTTTCCCTCCCAATATCGGTTGCTGTGTTTGGATATGTGCATAGATATCCTGATCTAGAACCAGTCAAGAGATTCCAATCTGCAGTTTTGGGTAACAAAAACACTGAATTTCCACAGAGAGCCTGATTATACACAAACATCTGAGATGCTTCCTGAGAGGATAAAACTTCCTGTAATATGTTTTGGCTGAATTTTAGAGAAGGCAATTATGTTTTTTAACAGCCAGAATCCTTCAAAATTGGGAGAGGCGGGACAAGGGGAGAAAAAACAGGATAAGTGACAAATGTGCTGCTCTGAAGCAATCACTCCTTGTATAAAAATAAAATGATGCATTTTTCTGTTTCTGATAAATCAACTGCTATTTTGAGAGGAGTTATTTTATAAATTTTCTCCTACGTCTAGGAGGAGCATTGACCATAGTGATAAGGTAGGAAGGCAGTTTCTATAAATGCAATGGAACAAGCATGGAATGAACTCTATCTAGTTCAGTAAGTGAGCATTTCTACCTAGAAGGGAATAGCAAGGTAAGAGATACTGACACTATTTGATTGTTGGATAGGAATGGGTTGTCCTGCTGAGGAGCTATAAATTAGAAATGTGCGTGGACTGGACCCCTCAGTCCAAACACTCCAGAACTTGGGTGGGCTCTAATTCCGATTTGAATTCATTATGTGGGCCCATACCTAATATAAATTTATAAGGGAGTGACAAATTTGACAAAGGAGTGTTTTCCTTCCTCGGGTTTTAAAATATGTAATCATAGCTGTTATGAATATAATAGAATCCATGATTAACCTCCCACTCCACAGGCCAAGATGTGCTATCAACTGGAATACTGGGTCATGCTGTTGATCTTTTAATGAAGAAGATTGAGGAGGGTTGTGTGTATTCCTTGGGACTGTGAAAGGCAGTGGAAGTTCAGAAGGAGTAAAACATTGTATCTGGAGTTCTTTTCGATAATTTCCAGGTGATAATACTGAGGGAGGCACTGAGTTATGAATAGGAAAAAACTGTAGAATTTATGTCCACATAGACAGTAGCTTTGTTTGGCATGATCTTCAGGGAAGGTCACATGTGGCTGCTCTCAGGCTCTCTCCTTTTAGTTCCTATGAAATATAAATGTTCAAAGACAGGAGGTAGTGAAGGATCCCAGTCTGCCTCTGCCAGCATTGCTTTATAAAGACAGACACACATGACCTCCTGCTGCTCCCTGCTGATCCATGAGTCCTGTTACTGCACTGAATTTTCCTACTACATACAGCACATCCTTTTACTAACTAGCTGGAAGAGCTGCCAGGTTGAATACAGCAGGTATTAGCCTAGCAGTACAGGAACTAGATGAGAAGGCTAGTTTTGGCAAGGGCTGCAGAAAGAGAGAGAGACAGTTCACAGCCAAGGGCATAAAAATATTTTGATAGATCCCCAAAGCACAAATTCAAATGAGCTCCCCTTTCCACTTTACCCAACCTGGAAGTGCCTTCCTTTCCACTTTTCATCCTTTTTTTCTCATCTATCAAACTGTCCATCTAAACTTATATCAGCCACTCTTTATCTTCCCCCTTACAACATCTGTGGCTATGCACCTCTCCTTAAGTCTCCTCAAATGCCTATTGACTTTTTCCCCTCTTCTACTCCCTGCCTCCAAGTTCACCTGTCCATTTCCCTACTTATATAAATGTATTCTGGAACCTTTGACAAGAGATTGTTTCCTTATTACTATGATCTTCCACAGTATAGCTCTCTGCTTACTACGTCTGCTGGTGGTTGGTGACAAGTGCTGCTTGTCTGTTACCACTTCAGCATGCAGTCTCCTCTTTCATGGCTGGCTAAATTAGGGGCTTCAACACAAACTTGAGGAGCAACAGGAAGACAGATTGGAAGAAGATGCACACTCAAGCCAAAGCAGGAGACTCTGCAGTAAGGGTAACCTATATGACTGCTTTCCATGCTGCTCTACTCTCTGTTTGCTCTTTCTCCTCCTTCCTCCACAGGCTAATCAGATGGGAAGGAGGTTGGCCCTTGGAACCTGACTCTTCTCTCTGTAATAGTTGCAGTTCTTGCACAGCTACTTGGAATCATGGGCATCAAAGTACCATTGGGGCATTTATAGTGGGATTTATGCTCCGTTCTTCCTCTTCCATAAGCAGTACATTTAAAGAAGGCTGATTGCCTACTCATCCATCTGGTGCAGAAGGAATCCTTGGAAATGTCTGTAGCAATGATGGAATCCATCAGAGAATTTTACATACAAGTCAAAACGCAGTTACTATACAAATTGTTCAGACCCAATTTAAACCACTGTAGTATTTCCAATCCATGGAAATGAATCTGTTTCTGTCATGCTAGAATGTATTTTCTTCCCCACAAGGACAAGCTTTTCCTAGTGAAATTCATCCATTAAGTGAAAAGCTTTATATTTGTGTTGTTTTTATGCTGAGCTCTTAACCCTGTACATTCCTCTCATGCCTCTAGGGCCAAATCTTTCAGCTCAGCTTTCCAAAAGCTTGCTGTAACATTGCATGCCTCTCCCCCCATTTTTATGTCAGAGTCTCTCCCAGAAGAAGAAAAATGTCTCTTTTTTAAAATTCTGCCACTCACTCTCTCTGGGTTAAAAAAAAAAAGGAATTAAGAAAAAAGTTCTTTTAAACAGAGGTTAGCGGCAGAACAAACATTTCTCCTTCTTGCCTATCACATCTCCTCAGCTTTCTTAACATTCTTCACTTCATTGCCTTCTGCACAGGTTCTTCAACATTACAGAATACAGTTTGAACTATACCCTTGAAGGAAGAGGCTCAATATTAACTACCATTTAAAAAGATCCTTAAAAGGCTTCCAAACTATGCAAGAGAAAAGAAGTTAATCTAGAATAGTTCTCTCAACAGAATGCAGACAACAACTTTAAGGAATAGTGGAGAACCATAACATCTTACATTTGAGACTCTTACAGTGCTTTTTAAACATTTATGCATTAACTCTCACATCAGCCTTCTGAGATCAGAAAGGAACATCATGAAGGTAGCTACAAAATGTCTGTAAATATTTCTTTCCAAGCTACTGATTTATTCTTCATACCTTGATTTGAAACATTCTCTTGAATTAGTTCTGAATCATAGAAATGTAGGGTTGGAAGGGACCTGGAGAGATCAAGTCCAGTCCTCTGAACTGAGGCAGGACCAAGTAGACCATCCCTGACAGATGATTATCCAACCTGTGCTAAAAACCTCCAATGATGGTGATTCCACAACCTTCTTTGGAAGCCTATTCCAGGGTTTAAATATTCTTATAGATAGAAAGGTTTCCCTAATATCTGACTGAAATCTCCCTTGCTGCAGATTAAGGCCATGCCTTCTTGACCCATTACTCCTGTTTTGAAGGAGACACTATTGATGGGAGGCAGTGAATTCATGCTTCTCTGGGACATGAAATTAACACACCAGCCACCATAAACTCCAACTTCATTATATTCTCTATTTCTAAATCTTTACTTAGTGAATAACATGCATTAATTTTATTTATATTTATTAATACTGTTGCTACATGACACCTTTCTTTTTTGTTACTCCAGTTCAGCAGCGTGCACTGCTCAACTATGTTTGAGATACTATATATAAATAAAGTGCTATAAAAATAATTGGAGATTTGACTGTAGTTCATAGAATCCCTCCTTCAAACCAAGGCTTTGTACAAATTCCTGAAACTGGTCACATATTTGGCTCTTTAGCTAATGTCTAGTATAATGTCTGACGGGGGGGCCTTGAACATTCTGTTCAGACATATTTCTGAGATTCCTGTTTGCCTGCAAGAAATAACCTTTATTAGTCCAGTATGCTAATAAGGACAAGCCCCGCAGGCCTTCCATCCGACTTCATTGTCTCTTTCTTATAATAATCCACATCTCATTTCCTTTATTTCTTTAAGTCTTGTTCTAATTATATGCCATTAGCATTTTAGGCCTAAAAAGGAAATGCCTTGTAGAAAGATATTGGAATTCAAAACTGCACTGAAAATGTCAATTTTATTCTATTTTTTGGTATTCCATGGGATGGGTGTGCTAATGCTATTCTTATTAACCTGTCATTTCTTATTTTTCATTGTAGTGGCCACTACAACATCACAGATCTCCCAGAGCAGGAATGAAAGTGGATGAACTGGATATATGGAGGTGAAATGTCTGAGATACAAAAAAGGGATAAAAACCATTCTTGAATATGAAGAGGGGGATGAACTAGACTTTCCAGTTTGAAGAGTAGAAAATAAAGTCTGCTTTTGAAAGGGACTTGGCAGGTTCATTCAAAAGAACAAGGAACTTATGCTGGGCTATTTCCAGAGTGAGAAGAAAATGAAATTTGAGGACCAACGGTTTAAAAGAAAAATCTTTAGTGATTACATAAGGTCTCAGTAAAAGAAGACAGCAAAGCTGACCAGACAACTGTCTCTGCACCTGTAACAATTGCCACAATATGATTGATGAAATAATCAAGACAATTCTACTAAGTGGACTACCAGTAAGTCTCCAACTTACTCATATCTATTCCTCAAACATTCCACCCTTTCACACTCCCAAAGAAAGGAAAATTTACATCCAGGAGATGTACTTTATGTCCTGGTACAATGTTACCCCCCCATTGCCCTTGTTTTTATAAATATGCTCCCCTGGCTTGCATGCTGCAGCTGGTCTGCATGTATGTATTTATATCAAAGTAGATTCTGGAAAAGATTCTCTGTGTAATTAGCAGATCATTTGCATTGTGATTTAATATCAATACAACAATAATTCACTCCTCAATAAACTTTGACTATGACTAATACAAATCATTAACAAACCATGAGAAAAACAAATGCATAAAATTATCAACTGTATGCTCCTTCACCACAAAAGTATATAAAGTACTTCACAGCAGCAGTTGCTGATAAATGCCCAGTCAATGCATCCATGATACTATACTGTGAAAATTACTCCATGTACAAATTAAGTGAATTAGATAGATAATTACACAATAAGAAAGAAAGAAATCCACTACCAGAATAGCAGTAAATAACTCCTAGATAAAGGAAAAAGTAACTTTTAGTTAATTTGTATGCATGATATATCTCCAGTTCCTCACCATCAATTTGATAGAGGGTGCACAGAGCTCTTCTAAATATGGGCTGCATGTGCCAATATAAGTAAGAGCTACAAGTCTCCCTGGCTGCAGCAAGGAGCCTGCACTGGTCTTGTAGCCCCACGGCAACATGCTCTGCCTAGATCCTTAGGCAGCACTTCCCTTCTGCAGCTAGTGGAATGGGAGTGGCAGGCCACAGGTTGGGAAAAACTGCATTAGCTCTTTTGGCCAGAGTGTTATACAAGGAGCTCACATTCTGCTAATTATCCACCATGACTCCAAAGTCTTCTCCAGAGCAACTGCTTCCCAGGATAGTCCCCCATCGTGGAGGTGGGTCCTTCATTCTTTGTTCTTGAGTGCTTTTGAGAATACTATTCTACATGTCTAACTACCTGATTGTGTATGCAAATTTGTCAAGTCTGCAAATATTTCTAGGCATAAAATTTCAGGTGCAAAATCAGAGGCCAGATTAAGAC
The DNA here is from genome assembly GCA_007922155.1 of Mesoclemmys tuberculata. NCBI lineage: Eukaryota > Metazoa > Chordata > Testudines > Chelidae > Mesoclemmys > Mesoclemmys tuberculata. The sequence continues at coordinate 7,233,548 of ML675621.1, forward strand.
TTTTTAGAAACTCAAGGATATAATGTCTCTTTCAAAAATAAACATAAAATGTTCATAAAAAGTCCTGAAAAAAAGGAGCATTTTGGTTATTGTCTCAGATATCTCTATATACACAGATTTTAAGTTTTATGTAACATATGCACCAGAACAGTTCTTCGGATTTAATATATGCCCCTAATTCCTTCAAAAAGCTGCATTACTTATAAAAGAGAATATTCTCTTGTCTGATGTGAATTACAAAGATGTGTGCTATCAGTAAAAACAAACACACACCATAAGAATACATAAAAAACTGTAGTATTCATTTGCTGAAGATGAGTTTTAAACTTCAGTAATGTGGCTGCTGTTAAATTACTATTATTATTATTTATCTACACAGTATAAAGACCATGCTGTTTTGAACTGAAATAGTCCTACTTACAAGTGCCCAGAAAAGAATCCAAACTAGTAAACTACAAAGGCAAGATCAAGAGTTCTCAAACCTTTTTTGATGGGATTCCCTTTGAAAGTATTTCAGGCTGTGACAACACCTCCCAAAAAAGTGATGATTCCCCCATGCCATGCCCCCCTTACTTCTGCACTGCCACTGGGGTGGTACTGCCTTCAGAGCACCCAGTCAGCAGCCAGTATTCTCTGGCCACCCAGCTCTGAAGGGCTCGGTCTGATAGATGCTGCCCTGACATGCATGGGAGCTGACAGCTCGTGACCTTCCTGCCCCCATAATAACCTTGTAACCTCTTGAGGGGTTCCGACCCCCAGTTTGAGAACCCCTGGGCTAGATTCTAGTTTCAGTTACATCACTGTAAATCTGAAGTACCTCCACTGAAATCAATGGAGTTGCTGTAGAGTTGTTATGCTGTAGCTGAGATTAGACTATGTCTCCTTTTTTTAATACTCAGGTAAACAATGAAACCATGCTCCTCTCTCTTTTTTTAATTCTACAAAATCAGTTTTGGGGATATACTAGGCAAGTGTCAATCTAGAATTACCATCTCAGGAGATGGGTGTTTATTTAAATTGAAGAGCTGTAACAGTGTTTCCCAAACAGTGTGCCATGGCACACGGGTGTGCCATCAGGCCTGGGCCACGGAATTTCTTGAAAAACTACTTGAAGAGTTCTGAGTTGGCTCATGGATATGAGTTCATTTGGAGACTATATGGTGGTGTGCCTCCAAATAATGAAAAGGTATCAAGGTGTGCCAGGGCAGAGAGAAGTTTGGGAACCACTGAGCTATAATCATCCTACCACGAATACGCTAACATAATAAATCAAAATGATTTATGTATTTACTATGATCTACCCGTACAAACATTCCACTGTAAATCTGAACTAGAGAAATAAAACTGTAGGTGCAAGTTTCAGTGAAGAAGACACTGAGTCAAATCAAAGGATAGCATTTCTTTCTTTTTTCTTCTTCCCATTCAGACACAAGGACAATGTATTGACTGCCTAAATAAATAACATTTGTCATTTGCCTGTGGTGAAATCTAAAAAAAAAGGAATTATTTATAAAATCTCCCAACCTAGCCACCACTTGATCAGTATTAGAAGGAGGGTTGTTTTAACAACCCAGCAAGGAAAATTTGCATTGGAGCCAGAGAATTCATTGCCATTTATGGCAGCATTGCCTTATACAACCTGTGCTTGCCAGGCCAAGCCTGTAAAGTTATCTATTAATTCCTTCACATCTGGAAATCTAGCTTACTGAGATGACTGAAAATCTGAGAGAGATCTGAGAAAGAGAAACACTGTCTTCTCAAAATAAAAGCCAAGGGATATCTTTTGACATCACTTTATACAGGGGTATTACTATGTGGGAGATACACTGGCAAAACAATGTATGGGTTCTAAAGTTCTGTCACCACATTTTGGATGAGTCTATCACCTCTTTACTATTATTATTATTAATCATTTGTATTACTGTAGTACCTCAGAGCCCTAGTCATGGACCAGGACCCCACTGTGTTGGGCACCCAACAAACACACAACAAAAAGATAATCCCTGCTGCAAAGAGCTTACAATCTAAATATATCGGACAACGGATAGATAGACAGACAGATGAGGTAGTACATGGAAATAATGTGAATTATTGTCTACATGATAGGCAGTTTTCTCAGCATGTGAAAAGCGTATCCATTGTCAAATGTTTTGTAGACATGACAGAAAAGGAGAGTTTTACGGAAGGTTTTGAAGAAGGAGAATGAGTAGTTTTGCAGATGTTTATGGAGAACACCTCCCCAGTGTGAAGGACAGCATGGCAGAAAGCACAAAGGTGCTTGTCTGAAAACGTAACAAGTGGGCAGTGGAGGCTGGCATCATGGGCCAATCAGAAGTAAGCATGGATTGCGAATGAGAGATGATATGTAGGGTGGGGATTGATTGTGAAAGGTCTTGAAAATGAATACAAGCAACTTATGTTTGATGTGAGGGAGAAAGGGAAATCAATGGAGGGATGCAAAGAGAGTTTTACTTGTCTCTCTGAGCTGGCAGGGGGAGTTCCCAGGAAAAAAAGGACTGAGCATCCTGTGACAGACTGAAGAATCAGTCTTTACACTATGGGGCATGTTTGTTCTAAAATCTGAGGCCTGGTCTACACTAGAAAATTAAATTGGCTTAACTACATCACTCAGAGGTATGAAAAATCCACACTTTTACATGTATATGCTCCCTGTAATAACTGTCTGAGACACTGGCTGGATTAGGGGAACTGTTTATGGTATTTAACATCAATATGTCAAAATCACAATAATTCATATGAGATAGGCCATGTCAGGTACCATTAGAAAGGTTATAATTTGCTAAGTATGATGATATTCCTTATGTGCATGTGTCATATTTGTGTTGGGAGTTATGGATATGTCTGATGTATCTATATTTCAACTTGTGCTGTGTTTCTGGGTGACACCCCAGACAGGATGACTGTAGCACTAGCCTGCTTAATGGCCCATTAAGGAAACGCACAGGTACAATGGGCCCAGAGGAGAAGCCAGGGATACACCTGATGAGTTACCAGGACTTACTCATGTGACCCTGGACTCCATTTTATTTCTGTAAATTTCCACAAGCAGCATGAAAAGGCCAAGGGACATAAAAGACAGCTGCACACCACATCCATTTTGTCCTCAGTTGTCAGTCTTCGGTTTTCACTTACCTCTGGATCAATTCATCTACAACTGAAGCTGTGAAACAAAAGACTGACACACACATCCAGGTACTGGATGTAAATTATAGGGACTATACAAGCCTGCAAACTCCACAATTCTAGTGAAAACCTGATGTATATGGACTTTTAAATCATTCGTATGTATCTGACTGCTTTAATCATTTAACATTTCTATTATTGTTTGTTTCTTTCCTTTTATAATAAACCTTTAGTTTTAGTTACTAAAGGATTGGCTGGCAGTGTGTTATTTTGGGTAAAATTCAAAATTATATTGATTTGGTAATGTGGCTGACCCTTTGGGGTCAGGAGAACCTTTTTGGTAAAGGGCATAGAGTTTTAAATAACTTATCTCTTTACTGCACCTAGCAGCTGATTGGGAGACAGAGACTGAAATACAGTAAAGGGGATTGTGTATATTTTGTTTTTAGCTTCTTGATAACCAGTGTGGGGAATCAGAAGCATTGTTTGTGGCTGGTGGGGAAGTCTGATTTCAGTGTCATCCACCAGGGCTGGGAGAATCTGCTCTCCTTTTGCAGCCTGCCCTGACCTTGGCATTTTCAGGTGGCTACCCTAGGCACGGACAGATCAACACTGTCATCAGCATTAAAATCTTTCATCAGAAACTTAAGCTGCAATATTTCAAGTGGCTCAGGAGGAAATTCTTGATGTCATTATTTAAAAGGCATTTTAACATAAGTAGTCCTTCAGTAGAATGAAACTAAGGACTGAAAAGAAACTGTCAGATAAGCAGCCATTGGCAATGAGTGGTATTTCTCAGTTTGAGGAATTTAAAATAGTCATACCTCATGTCATTCTGATTATAGGACATGGCTAAAATATGACTAGATCTTATCCACACTACAAATGGCATCAGTAGTATTGACATATTAGTGAACCAGATCTACTGACTTGGCTATATTTGTAGTGTAGCTGTGCCCTAATTTATTAAAAAAAAAAAAAAACGCAGCCCAAAAACCAGATGCTTAAAACCACAACTAGCAATCATGTCTTTGAATGCTTCCATAGGAGAGCCCACACTTTGGGCTTCCTCCTCAGCTGGAGCATTCTGTTACATTAGTAATAAAGAATAAATACACAAGTTACATTATGCCCTTTCACCTTCAAAGTGATTTTATAAACACTAACTAATCAGTGCTTCGTTTGTGGAACTGACTCAGCCAGTTGTCTGCTATTAAGCCAATAACAATCACAATACTTTTCACTGAATATTCATCACTCACTATCTATAGAATTTATACAACTGAAGGCATAAATACCTAGGCTTGATCATGCAAACACACCTCCACAAAAACCCAAACAGCTAAACTCTAATATGGGACAGGAATTCATTGATGGCTGGATACATGATACAGGATGGTGCAGCATGTTGTTCAGAAAATACATCTTTTCAATTGCTCTGCAAGATTAAAAGTAAACCACTGACTTTTTTAGGATAAAATTCAATTATATTCTTATTCACCAAAAGGCTTCAAAATATGCCAGGAATTATTATTTAGTTTGTAAAAATAGAAGTTCTACATTTCACTGAAGATACCAGGAAAATATTTTAGTCTAATAATTATTCGGAAAGAGTTAAATAATTTATACAATAGTTATTTCAAAACTTTTCTCTGGTAAACTGTCTTTGAAAATATAATATGGAAAAATTGTGGCTCTCTCAAAAGGCATATTTTACTGAAGACATTTAATATAGATAACACAGAGGCTATTTTTCATATTTTTACAAATATTTCCCCTCTCCCCCCAGTTTTAAATAATTGCTTGAAAGCTTAGAAATGAAATTCTTACTGAATTTTGAATAAATCTTTACTTTATAGCTGACTTCTTTTCGCAAGGTTGCTCATAATGCATGAGGCAATAGTATCCTTTTTCAACAAAGAACTGTAAACAGATATTTTAAAAGAAGGTGAAACGTGGGGTTCTCTTTAAGAACTCAGTTTTTTTCAGGGGATCTAAGAGACTATAGCCCTCACATCAAGCACGTGGGATGTGCTAATCAGGCTGAAGTTTGTCTTGTAAATGCACTTACCTAAATTGCTATAGGTAGCACTGCAAGGGCTCAAGTCAGAAGAATCTGAATATTCCTCCTTTTCTTCCTCCCCTTGTGGGACATGGGGAGTTGACACTGGTATGATTGAGGCATTGCTACCAATGTCGTGCTTCACAAACACAGCTCTTGGAATCCGAGGAGACAAATCTTCCACTGTGGTCTCATCTGGCACTTGGCTGAAACAAACAAAATAAAATTCACCTGGAGACCAAAGCTACCCACCATATGTTATCTATCAGTAAAATACTATGTTTGGAATAATGAAATGCCTTCGGGTGAAATGGAAACAAAAATGTGTCCCTTTCAGCTCTTCAAATTTTTTACAGTGACTTTCTAGCAGGTTGTTTTTCTTTCTCCTCACTAAGGTGCATTCACTTTTCACTACAGTATTAATGGTAGGAAACACCTTTTATACTGAAGTATCACAGATGCTTCACACAACTGGATATAGTCCGTACATGTAAGTACATGCAGTGTACATAGATAACAATACTGTACATATCATACAGCATCTGTATCACTTACAGGGCAACAACAGTAATTAAGGCTTTTTAAAAACCGATTAGAAGGATCTTGTTTGATGAGATTATGTTTTTACACTGAAAGGAGAATATACTCCTAAACTCTTTGGAAATGTATAAAACTTCAAAGCTACATTTTCAAATTCTGGCAACATAATAGGAATTGTCAAACTGGAACACAGACCAATAGTTCATCTAATCCAGCATCCTATCTCTTTACAGTGACCTGCACAAAATACTTCTGAGGATTAAAACCCAGGAACTAATGCATCAGACAATGCTATGGGGATATTTCTCCTTTCCTGTTCCTAACTGGCGGGAGTCATCTTAATCAGACCGAAGATTGATAGCTTTACATCATAGTAAAACTGTGAAAATCAAATATTTAGTCACTTTACAAGTGTTAGATGTATTGCATATAGTTTAAAATGATGCAAAACATATACCATATAAAAATTAGTAATATGTCCAGGTTTACCCAATGAATTCCTGCCTATTGCAATTATTTCAGCAACTGTCAATAATGGTGCCATTTATTACATTTTGGACATCGACCAGTGACATTTCTGTGTCTACACACATACATACACTCATTATGGATCAACATCTGAGAGTAAATATCTCAGTAGCTGTCATGATTTGGGCCTGATCCTGAAAGATAATGAGAACCCCTAACTCCCATTGACTTCAGCAGAAGTTTAGGGCAGGCACTTCACCAAGGAGAGATTTAGAACCTCCCTGGATCTGGCTCTTTATTTGTACATCACTGTAGCTTTTAAAATGAAAACTCAGAGCTCAATCCTAACTTCTGATAAACTGGAACACATGGGTATATAGCTTGTAACCCTGCCCCACTGTGCTTGTGTACACAGCACAGCAGCTCATTTTCCATGATACACCCTGATCTTACATTAGCATATCAGAAGCAGGTACTGTGCCCTTAGAGACCTGTCATAAATTGTAAAAACGTTTCTATACCAACCCAAAACTGACAGGGCATAAAGTACAAAATGCAGTCTCCCAACCAAACTAAACCTCAGATTACAAACATTTAAAAACATGCTTGTACTTTGCATAATACAAAATTCCATGTATAGTATGCACATGCTATTTCAAATGTCATACTCGTGGAATTTTAAACACAGATTTATACAAACAAGAACCACAAAAACATGTTAGTAAAATAGCAGACACAAAATGGCAAAGTTCAAAAAGCTGTAATTTTCATTATTTAGTGTCAAAATCATTGATCGCTTTGTATTAACATGCATGGGAATGGTGCAGACAGCACATTATATGCATTACCATATGTGCACATTAAAGAGTTAACCAAAGGCATTTCAAATTAAGACACACATTAAATCAAAGCAGTGAAAAGGCCCTTAAAACCAAAGGAATCATTTTAAAAACCTGGGGTTATCCTACCACCACCAAATCTTACACATACCTGTATGCACCTCTCCAATAAAAATATATTTGTTCAAAATAAATGGTCTTAAATAGCTTTGCTATCCTGATACTACCAGGTAACAGAAATTCTCGTATCTCAAACAATTTTAGTATTGATCAACGAGTTACAGAACAGACTCATTCCCAATCCCGGACACATGCATGCACATACACTAAATCTAAGTACAGAAGCATTTGCCAAACAAAGAATATCAACAGCTAGAGAGAGAGAGAAAAAAAAATCAACTCACCCACTATACTCACTCACACAATTCCCCATTAAAGGAAATTCTCTCAGGGCCTTCTTGAGTCTTTTAATCATGTCTTGAAACTCTGGTGAGCCATTGATTCCACAGTGTTCTGGCGTGCTACAAGTTGTGCAAGCTGTGAGCAACAAGGCTGAACTCTGCACAGACTGATATAACCTACCGCACCTTGATGTTTACTTTAGGGGGTTGGTCTGAGGGATGTGCTAAAATACCTTACTTAAGGAATGTATTACCAAAGTTATAGCCCAGCCTTCTTAACTCTCTCACTGCTATAGCAGATGAAATACAGTTTAAGTTCTACTGGAACGCTATTTTATTTTGCCAAGTATGTTCACAGTCACATTATCTAGTCAAGTAAGAGTATCAACTAATACCAAATGGACTGTAAGCCTTTAAAGAGCTCAACATAACCTAACTTTAAAAGTATGTGAAAAATTTTAATCTGCATTCAAAGTAACATTAATATCTAAAAAGAATAAATAAATTGCAGCAATGAGATGTCAGATTGTCAGACCTGAGAGAAAGCACCTCTCTTTATGAGTGGAAGGGAGAGCTTCTGAGTGATCAAGCTAAGACACCTTAATACACTGCTACAACCAGCTGTTGTATAATGAAAGGTCAACTCTTCTTATTCATCGCTCATCAAAGATAGAAGTAGGAATAGAGAAAAATGAAAAGAATTCCTTACTACTAATTGACTCATAAGGATCACTCAGAACCTGTCAATATTTTGCCTGATCATTTAAAATTATTAAAAACTTACTGTTAGTTTTCTGGAAAAGGATAAGATCTATACAAACTACCACAACAACAGTTGTTCTGCAGATGACAACCTCTTCATACTTTTGTGATTATAACGCCCCTCTGCACAAGCTCAGAATTTTCTTTAAAGCAATATCTGTTAAGACCATTTACTCCTCTCCCACATCCTCTCCTCTTGCACAGCATTCTGAGGGAATAAACAGAGGATATGAACCTACCTATTCTCAGTTTTTTCACTATTTCAGGAATTTTTGTTACAAAAAAGACTCAGAAGAAATGGACATGACCAGGGAGTTTGGGTCAACCAATTTGAAGCCTGAACTTTCTCAATATAAATAAAGTGTGAGGAAAAGTACAGGCAAGTTAATGGCTCTAACTGAGCTGGAACTTAAACATCACTTTAGACAGGAACTTAGAATGAGAACAAAGGATCTCCTTATCTTCATGAAACAGTGTAGGGAAGATCAACCACCAGGCTTGTATCTCACTAGCTTTCTGGTCTTATATTATGAGAATAAGAAAACGATCTGCCATGCTGGATCAAACCAGTAATTCCTGTAGTTCAGTTTCCTGTCTTTGACATGAGCCAGAAACAGGTGCTTCAGCGGAAGGTGCAAGAAAGTACATAGTTGACAATTTGAAACCACCAGCCCATAAAGGCAGTTTCTTCCTAGCTCCTGGCAATCAGAGGTTGACTTATTCGCTAAAGCAGGGGTCGGGAACCTATGGCTCGCGAGCCAGATGTGGCTCTTTTGATGGCTGCATCTGGCTCGCAGACAAATCTTTAATAAAAAAAATAATGTTAAAAATATAAAACATTCTCATGTACAGTGATCCCTCACTTATCGCGGGTATTAGGTTTCTAGACCCCCAGCGATAGGTGAAAATCCGCAAAGTAGGAACTGCTCTCCACAGTGAAATTGACTCTGCCTTGTCAATTTCACTGCAGAGCAGGGCACAGGGGAGCAGGACACACTCTCCGCAGTGAAATTGACGCCTTGTTAATTTCACTGCGGAGGAGAACACACTCACACACATATGTTTAGTTTTAAACATATTGTATGGCTCTCAGGGAATTACATTTTAAAATATGTGGCGTTCATGGCTCTCTCAGCCAAAAAGGTTCCCGACCCCTGCGCTAAAGCATGTGGGTTTAAATTCCTTCTATTTTTTTAATCCTATAGAATACAATTTTCTCATTATCCATATAACAAGTCTAATCCTTTTATAAATTTTACTAAATTCTTGGCCTCAGTGTATCTAGTGGCAATGAGTTCCACAGTTTAATTGCACCGTGTTAAAAGGTATTTCCTTTTACCACTATTTTTCTAAATTTGCTGCCTTTCAATTTAATTGAATGTTCCTTGTTCTTATATTTTGAGAAAATACATACAGGAGTGCTAGATTTATCATCTGTATACCATTCCTTATTTTATATAATTATATTATGTCCCTTCTTATTGGTCTCCTCTCTATCCAGTCTCAATCTCTTAAATTACTCTTCACATGAAAGTCTTTCTATGCCTTTAATGATTTTTGCTGACTATCTCTGAACACCCATTCTTTCTGCTATATCCTTTTTGAGACAGGATGGCCACAAATTAATACACAGCTATAACAATACTGCACACAGAAATGAATACTGTATTCAGAATTAGTGCATATAATTGATTTTTGCAAAAGCAGAGAGATGGTAGAGAGAAGATTTTGAGAAAGGTTCGAAAAAGACTAAAATACTATGATACAAGTATGTCATGCCCCAGACAGAACATACCGAACAATCCTTTCATAAACTTGGTTACAGCGGGGTGAACGAAAACTGTTAATCCACCCTTCAGAGAGTGGAAAGTCAGCATAGCAGCAGGTAGACCCTGACTGAATTCTGACACTATTCATTGTTCCAAGTGGAGTAAATAGTCCAAGATGAAAGTGATGGAGGATCATCTCAGCTCCATTCCCTTTTGAGCTACCTAAATGTAGAATCTCTCCCACTTCAATTAATAGGTTTGCCTAGTTGAGGACCTCCTGCTTTCCAGGAGGATCTTTTGGATTTTGGCAGAACATTCTTGATTTAGTTTTCTAACAATTCAGAAGACAAGCTGTCAGCCTGCAAGACTTTGAATTCAGATAGAGAATCACATTTCAATCCTGAGACATGAGAGCCATTCGGAAGATGAACTTGTGGCTTTTATATCAATTCTAGATGACCCCAAGTTGGGACTTTCAACAGTACTCTGATTCTTTCTTGTACAATTTTCCAGATGATCTTTGGGATCAACAGAAGTTGAGAGAATGAGTAACTCCTGACCCCAATCCTGGAGAATGGCATCTAGAAGTGTTGGTCCTGCTCACCTTTGGAGTAGATTCAGAGATTTTTTTATATTGTCTCTGGTGGAAAAGTAATTAGCTAGAGCTTTGCCCCATTTGCAGAAAATTTAATGCAGGATTGAGTCTTAGGGGATTGTTCATGCTCCTGATTGTATCTTGCCTTTAAATGCCTGCTAAGCCATTTTTCTTTTCCCAAGAGATAAAAGTCAGTTACAGTGAACTGATGGCAGGTGCACCCTCCTAGATCAAGACAGGCTCCTATTGTAGCTGGCAACATCAGGCTTCCCTTGGTGTTTGGCCCCCAAGAGAGCTGGCATGGGCACTGAAAAACTGTTTATTTTTAAAAAAACAAAATACTGACTAATTATATACATAAAAATAACATCCACACACTGGAGAGAATGGACCAAAATGACAAGAGGACAAACTTCATTTCTTCAAGCAGTAAGATCCATAGATCCTATAATGGACTTAAGGCCTGTTTGCAGCTTTGGGGATGGAACTCAGACCTGTCAATCACTGACTTAGTTTATGACCTTACAGATGAAGAGATGATGTAACTTCTACTATGGAAGTTGGGGGCCAAATCACAGGTTTGCTATCAAGAAGTGAACTCTTATTTAACTCAGGGTGGAATGAATCTGTGGACCTCACTGCTTGAAGGCATAATTAAAATAAGCATATATATATTTTCCTGTGTTCAGCAAAGAAAGGCCCAAAGATCCTACAATGAATATTTACCAACAGTACAGAACAGTGGTTTTCCACCTTTTTTTATTTGCAGACCCCTAAAATGTTTTGAATGAAGGTGTGGACCCCTTTGGAAATCTTAGACAATCTGAAGACCCCCGGTGTTCACAAATAACAGGTTGTAAACCACTATTATATGGTAATGACAACATTTTGTGGACCCTTTAGACATAGTCTGTTGACCCCTAGGGATCTGTAGACCACAGGTTGAAAACCATTTCTATAGAAAGCAAGCAAAGCCAATTTAGCCTAATATATAACTAAAACTGAAACTAGTGTGCACAAATAGGCTGTTCCTTGATTTACTAAGGCACTACCTCACTACTGTACTGTCCTCCAGAAAAGTGGCACTGAAAAAGACTTGAACAGCAAGTATTTTATGAAGGAATGCATAGAGGACCAGAGACTGCATTGTAAGTTTCTTTTTAAGAAGTATATGTCTCAGTCCAAGAGACAATGCTGCCTGAGTGCAGAAGACGAGTTCTTTATCTCGTATGCCTCTAATATTCATAATCTGATCCACCTAGATATCAAACGCTTTGAAGTCTTTTTGTTCCTTACAGCTAGGTGACAGGACAAAATTATGAACTCTATCTCCTGAATACTTGAGTTTTGTGCAGATTTATTTTTATTATTGTACAGACATCAAAGCTGTTCCACAGCTCTTTTGCTTGGCACAGTGGCTTGGGTCAGAAAGATTGCAGTACTGTCTCCATTGAGACTTTAGGGATGAATGATTGCTTTGTCCTGAGAACCACTATCTCAACCTGAAAATAGATTACTTGGTGTTCTATGGCCAGAACTCTTCATTTCAGTGCCCACTGGGTTGATGTAATTGCTATTAAAAAGCCCAGTTGTTAGAGAGGGAATACCGCCTTTATAAGTTCAGAAGAATATATTTATGGGGACATTTAGCACAGGTTAATATCCAAAGATGGAGCTACCCTGTGTAGTTGTGGATGATGGATCAGAAAAAGTATCAGTGTTTGCATGAAGTAATAATTATTTGGACCTTTCCTATATATTGGATATAACTGATGTGTGTACCAATGGGGCCTCATTTCTAAACCAATGACTGACAACTCTATATTCTTCCCTCAAAACCACAGGAGGCTGAAGATCCAGTATAGGATCTTTGGACCTTAGTATGCTGAAAAATATAATCTACCAAAACTAATCTTGTTGTAATCAACTTCTCTAGGAAGAAGTCAATTGAATAAGCTGTAATAAATAACAAAAGAAAATTGTAACTCTAGCTTCACTAAGCTCCCCCCTCCATAAAACTCACCTCAGCTGTGACCTTCAGACATATAACCTAACATAAATTGAGGACAATGAGATTTAATCTTTGTACTAAAATACTTCATATCAGTAAAAACAAAAAGCTTTGTAATTTCTGCCAACACGCAGCACAAGGGTTTCAAGTTCACAACTTAATTCAGACAGCAAGGGCTGAAAACTACTCTCACTGATCTGTAGTGTACCTCCTTGCGGCCAATCCAAGAAGCAGTATTGACCTGCCCTACAGAGAAGCTGTAGCTAGCCCTCCTCTGCAGCAGAGGTTATGTCTATGCTGCAGCTGGGAGCGAGCCTCCCAGCTCGGGCAGACAGACTTGCACTAGTGGGGCTTGAGCTAACTTGCTAAAAATAGCTGTGTGGGCCTGTCATCTCCAACAGAAACTCAGATTAACCACTTGAACTCAAGCCTAGAGCTGTAATGTCCACACAGCTATTTTTAGCGCTAGCTCATGCCCCACTAGCCTGAGTCAGGCTACTTGGGCTGGGATGCTAGCTCCCAACTGCAGTGTAGACATATCCAGAGAAGGTTGCTGTGACAGAGGGCTTTTGAGGGAGGAATGAGTGTGAGGAATGGTGGAGGAGGTATCCCTCAAATCCTCTGGAATGAAGATCTTTGCTCTGGATTCCATATTTTTTCTCTCTCCTTGAAACTATCTCTAGTCATCTTCCATTCTGCACAGACATAACACAAAGCCTTAAATGCAATTTCCTACAAGAGAGTCACTCAAACTCCAGGGTCAGAAGATTAACTGCTGCACCACCAAACACAATACAGTTTATCTACGAATATTTGATTAAAACAAAGGCCTGGTCTACACTTAGGTCGACGAAAGGCAGCTTCCGTTGACCTAATAATCTATGCATCTACACTACCAGGTCCCTTCTGACGATGTAACTCGCCTGTTATGTCGACTTAAGTACTCCACCACAGCAAGAGACATAGTGCTTAATTCAGCTTCAACCCCAGGTCCCAGCAAGTTGAATGCTGGCCCTGGCAACCCCATTAAAATGGGGTCGAGACCCAGTGGGTCCCAACCCACAGTTTGAGAACCACTGCTGTAGAAGTTACATACTGATATATTTTATGTTTAATAAGAAGATAAAGTGAGGTGCATAGGGTATCTGATTCCCAGTGACCATGCCAGCTATGCAGAGGGTGGCCTGTGGAAAAGAGTGTTTATGTGCACAGGCCTGGGAATCCTCCATTGAGATCTCCAGGAAATTTTTATGGCGATACTCTGCTATCTGTTGCAGAAGATTTCTGGGGAGGGCTATCTTATTTCTTCCACCATGGTAGGAGACTTTCCAATGCCACTCCAGTATTAATTCTGCTGGCATCATTGCGGTACTCAGCATGACAGTATAAAGACCAGGTCTTTATCCAGACGCTTGCAGCATCTGCCTCCTTGCCTCCTCTGTTACTCTCAAGAGATTGATAGCACATAGGGTCACCTAGGGGAGACAGTGGTAGTTTTCATTACAAGTGCTTATAGTGCAAACAACAGAGCATGTGCTCCTCCATCCATGGTGATTCCTAGGTCCCTCAACCATGGTTTCGCTAACATGCTGGTAGTTTGGGTGGCAGGGAGCAGTGCTGACCTAAGAATCTGCAAGCCCATTGGAATGAGGGAAAGTGAATCCTTTGATCTCTCACAGCCACAACCCCCCGCCTCCCGAATTTGCCTCAGACAAAGACCACACTGGTTTCCGGTCTCCATGCACTGTCCCTGTTGCTAAAGGGAAGGGCCCTGCATTGTCCACCTGGCCACCTGTGCTTCCAAGTGAGTTTCCCACAAGTTGCAGCATGAGGCCCATGCCCCTGGACCATACTCACCATGGCTAGAACAGCAAATCAGTTAATTGAATAGCTAGGGATACTGATTATGTTCTGGCTAGCACTTCAGTAGAATAAGGGGAGTGATTTTTAAAGAGCAATTGTGTACTAGATTCAAGATGTGCATTAACAATGCAAAGCACAAGGCAACCATGCTTTACAGTGGAAAGTGTGGCCTTCAGCTCATCTTCCACACTGGCAGAGAGGCTTTCCCAGATTAGAAGACGGAAAAAGAGAACATGTGATGACATGTTCAACAAGATAATGAACGCCCCTGGGACAGTGGAAACAGAGTGAAGAGCTTGAAGGATTTTACTCTATGAAAAGGTGGACATGGAGAGCAGAAGAGCAGCCCAGGAGCATGATCATGGCGTGTGGGATGAGATGTTGCAGATTATGAAAGAGCAATCAGACATGTTGAGCCATTTGGCTGAGCTTCAAGAGAAACAGCTTGAGGCTAGCTTCACTGTGCAGCCCCTGAAAAATGGCCTGCAAACATCATCGAATTCCCCCTTCCCCTTGCTGCTGAAATTAGGGTAGGGAAGGAGGATGCTGCGTCATGGGAGTCCAAGCCATATTTCCATTCCCCCTGTAACAATATTTTGGTCTCGAGGCATTGCAAGCCCTTCTGAATCGATGCAAGTGCTGCTAGTGAAGATGCACTCTACCAACACAATGAGCGTAGCGTGGATATGCCCAACTGCCTTAATTACTTTGCCGGCTGGATGTCGACTTAAATTAAGTCTACTTAACTTTGTAGTGTAGACATGCCCTTACTTACTATGATTTTTTTTTAAAAAGAAAAATAAAATAAAAAACCACAGTAGGAATGGAAATGCCAATTTCATATTTACCAGCTTCTTTTTAACCACTATTCATGCCAAAGAGAAACAAGACTGTTACATGAATAAAACACTTGAGAGTTCCATCACAGACTCAACTCCAAACATTTATTCCTCATTTCAAAAGGAATATTCTGCAAGTTCTGTTAGACGAACTGACCTTTCCAGTGATATCATAACCACAACACAGTGCTAAAGGAATTTAAAATTATCAATCTCCACCACCTTCATAATCCACTATGGAATTTAAAAAAAAATCTTAGTTTCTCCTCTTGATACACCTTCAGGACCCCCCACCAATCTGGCATTTCTTAATACTATCTTATTTTCCAGGTCATCAATTTGATCTCTCAGTGAGCTTTACAATTGTTGGCATTCTCAGAAAAGTGTCATGTTCACTGATCTTTATCTTCATGTCTTCAATTTTTCTTTAGGCCTTCTGCAGTCATTAACTGAAGATTTTGAACTTCTTTTCCATTCCACACATTTTAGCCTGAATTAGCATTAACCTTTAGCTAACATCTGATAAGTTAATACAAAGCAAGTGTAGCATCACTTGGTAAATCAAATATACCTCCTGTTGGTACAAAACTGCAAGCTGCCAGGACTGGAGCACAAATACTAGAAGACTGACAAATTCAAAATCCTTAAACAATATTAGCTTAATTTTTGGTATTGAAAAGGTCTCTCTCTCTCTCTCCTTCATTAACAGGACTCAAATAAAGTAAAAACAATTTACACCTTAAGGCACCAAAATTCACCAAAGGCAATACAAAAAAACCCTGAAAGCCACATGCCACAAAAGCTATCAAATCTTGTTCTGCCCATAAAACTCCCAATTTTTCAATTTATTTTTTTCTTTTTAAAATAATTATCTAAAAGACATGGAAAGAGGAAAGAGAAAGACTAACTGTTCCAAACAGCACAAACATACTCTAGGGCCTAGGCAGGTGTGCTAAAACAAAGTAATAGCAACATCTCTAGGGTAGTTGAAGACACTCTGTTTTCAACCTGGTGCTATACTGCACACAAGTGTGGTGAAGCTTCCTTATATGGTAAAACCAACTTTATACCTGAAACTTTAATAAAAAACATTGTAACAAAAACATGAGCTTTCCAACTCTGACAGAATTATTTGAAAAGCAGACAAGTAAGTTCTTAGTCACATGAGGAAGTTGCACTAGTTCTACTAAACGCATGATTTTAAACTCATTAAAAAGGCCGTGTTGGACATTCCTATGGTCAGTTTAAAACAGGCTGATTTCAGTCTAGGTTAAGTTACTTAGCAATCAGTTTAAGGTAAACTGAAATAAGAGTGTCTACACACAGATTTGCATGATTTAAAATCAGTTTAAAAACCATTTAAAGTTAAATCAGTGCATCTTGTATAGATAAGAGTACTGGGAATGAATGGGTGAGGGAACTTTAGGACCTCACCTTCTTCTATATTTCGTGAGGGTCAGACCTAATATGAAAGGAACACGTCTATGATTTATAATTTTCTGTCTGCCAGGGTACAACTAAAAGAATAATTAGGTACAACAGTTTTAAAATGTCCTTTGAATTAATATACTGGTAGACTGCTTTCACTAAGGCTTGGTCTACTCTATGCTACCACTTACATTGGTATAACTTCTGTTGCTCAGGGGTGTGACTAAGACACCCCCAGAGCAATGTAAGTTACACGGACCTTAACACTGGTATGGACAGTGCTATGGACACCATGCTAAGGACACGGTGTGGACAGGGAGAAGCTCTCCCACTGACATAGCTACTGCCTCCCGCAGAGGTGGATTTATTATGCTGATAGGAGAGCTTTCTCCCGTCAGCATTGAATGTCATCATCAGACACACTGCAGCTGTGTCACTACAGCACTTCTACTGTAGACTAGTCCTAAATGACTCAGAAGACAAGCTCCAATACAGTCCTGTAGCTGTTGCTAGAGTGCAATCAAAGCCCAGATTTTTAGAGGTATTTAGTCGTTGCTGCACTCAGTGTTGCATCACTTAACCGATTTAGAATCCTAAATCTCATTTTCAAAAGAAAAACTAAATCTCTTTTGAAAATGTGATTTAGGCCTTGCAATGCTGAGTTCAGCAATGCCTCAATACCTTTACAAATCTGGGCCTAAGTGCCTACTGTGCTACTCTAGAGGAAAGAAACCAATGTCTCCAGCTGTAGTATCCCATATTGATAGTCGATGTCATGGCAGAGCTGCTTTCTTGCCACCATAGCTGAAAGGTATGTTGTTGAAACCCACCCATGCAAATTCTGGAAAGATACCTGCTTCTCAGTTTTCAGAGACAAACAGAGTATGTATTGTAGGCTAAAGGAACATAATGAAGTAAACAAAGGATTAAAATAGTAATAAAACAACCACCAAGAATGTATATAAATAAAATATATATTGATCAAAGAATTTTAGGAAACCAGAAACCATAAATAAGGACTAATTTCAGCAAAATTTATATTAAGTTTACAGAAACACAGAAAACTGAAAATCAGTGGGCCAGAGTCTCAGATGATGTGTATCATCATAGCTCCATTGACGTGAATGCAGCTAAAGTTCTGGCCTAGTGTGTTTAACACCATAAAGGCTTTCTTTGGCAGGTAGAGAGAGTACTTTATAAATAATGTAATTATATTATTTTTATACAGAGCATATTTGATAGAAATGTAATACATGATGATATAATGTGGTATACGTGTTTTTTTAGCATGTATTTTAATCACATATATGTGATAAAATCATATGACCCTCCAAATCATGTCAGTATGTTTTCTAGTTCCCCATGAAATCTTTACCCTCCATTTCTATGCCAGAATTCTTTTGTCTTCTATAGCATAGAAACACCATCTTAATCTAAAAACTCAGGGCCATGTGTGGTTTGATCCAGTGTAACAAGATGGCTCTATTAAAATAATAAACATAGAATACAGTTCAGAATACTGGTTGCTATCCATATGAAGAAAGGTGCAAATGAAAAAGACACTCTGGTAAAATGAAAAGACTGTAAAAACATTATACATGTACATATAAACTTCTATAAAAAGCCCTTAAATTACTTCCCATTTCTGCAAAATGTACAGCATGTTTGATGTTCCACAACACTGAATAAGTAAGTTAAAAAGAAATGCTGTTAACAGCAGTTTACCTGAGAATTTTCTTGGGAATCTGAGATGGTGAAGAAAGACTCTTAATTTTCTGTTCAGAATGCTCTGGAGACATCTCTTCCATTTCTGCTTTGTCTGTTGCCACTTTATCTCCACTTGCAGACTCCTCTACTGCCTTGTTATAGTCGGTGTTTGGTTCAGCCTGTGCTGGTTCACATCTATACATGAAAACAATGGATGGCTTCTCATTGGAGTCTGTTTTTGACTCACTGAACCAATGGTGGCGTTGAACTGGAGGAGGGGGCAGCATGTGTATAACAGTTCCATCAAGACCTACTAGTTTCCCTTTTTCTCTTTCCTTCTCTTTGTCTTCCTCATCATCAGTCTTTCTGCGGCGGAAGAAGCTCTTAAAGGATATCCAGCGCTTGGGTTTTGCATCAGCAGCTCGTCTACCTTCTGAATGCAGTATTGACTCTGCCTCTGTTGATCTAGTGGGACTAGTTGGTTTGCTCCAGTTGCTGAAATGTCTTTGCAACAGATTACTTGCATGATAGGGTGAAGATGTGGAACGTGGAGGGGGAAATGGAGGTGCTTGCTCTATTTTGGGACTTGTGGTATTATGGGTGCCTGTCACAGGCTTTGAAGAGTGGGTGGTAATTGGCTTTGAAAGTGTATCCTTCTGCATTTTAGTGGTAGTGCTTTCTGTGTCATTGGATACTTCAGTATCATTGATGAGTTGTGGGGTAAAGAGAGATTTGGGTCGTACCAGGCTGCTTTTAGTGGTATCAGCATCAGGTGGTAGGGAATATAATTCCTCCACACTGCAAGATTTGGGTCCTGATTGAGGTGTTTCTGGAGGAGACTGTGGGGGCTGGATAGAAGCCACAATCTGAGAAAGCACTGCGTTTGCATTTTCCCTATTACTGCTGCCACCAGAAGTATCCTGTGCTCCTTCCATTTTGGCTGCAGGTGCTTGAGTTGTCTTCTGGACTCTTGTTGGGGAACTGTGGCCAGAGCTATGACTTCTTTGTGGTGATGTCTGACCTTTGCTGAGACAGCTATTGTACTCTTGAACCTTCTGAGCCACAGAACCCAGTCTGCACTCTGAGCTATTAGTTACCCCCTTGGGTTGGATAAATTCAGTGGATTTGTTGCCTATATTTTCAGATACTTTGCTTTCTGTTTCTATTTCTTCATATGTGTGGCTTATTACACTTGTAGTTTTATCTTTGATGGATAGTTCTCCACTGGTCCCCAGAAAACTTTTATAGATGGCTAAATTATCATATGCATTTGGATTGATTACAATAGGAACTTTGATAGCATTCTTTGAACTTCTAGCATACGTAGGTTCATCATGAATGATAATTGGGAAAGGTGGCATACCAGCATTATTGTAACTATTAAATTTTATCTCAGACAAATTGGGCGACTTCACTGGGATGGTTTTTGAAGAAATATTTGTGGCTGTAGGTGAAGTAGGAGCAGATTTGTGGCTGGTCTTCCTGGGAGGGACTGAAGGTCCTGAGCTGTTAGCAATTAATTCCACTTTAGGTATCTTCTGTCGCGGGCTAGTACTAGAAGTCCATACTTCTTGGTATCTGACAGCACTGGATTTTTTTAGATTGGCATTTACTCGCCCAGATGATGCAGTAGTAGATATAATGGGTGCATCTGGAGTTCCTGGTGAATTTGGGTTAGATGGAGTACTTTTGATTTCTGAGCCTTCAGTCTGACCCTCCATACGCTCATGGGTCATGGCTGCTGACACATCTACTACAGTATACGGCTTGCACACTGGTTGTTCCATATTCACCACTCTGTAAGGTTTGGCTTGATCTTCCATTGGTATCAAGTTTATAGTCACTGCTTGGCCAGTAACATCTGTAGAACTTTTGCTTTCTTGCTTATCATTTTGTACAGCAATCTTGCCATCCTTCTCTTCCAATCTAAGTGCAAGAACTGCCTTGTGAGTCTCTAGAACTTTTGTAGTTTTTCTGGAAGCCTCTGACACATCTTTCATTTGCTGCTTATCATAAAGACTTTCATAATCTGGTTCAATCAACTTGATCTCCTTAGGGGTACTGGGAGATAACCCTCCATTGCAGAGTTTTTGAGATGAACTGCTGGTTGTTCCAGAGTGAGACTCTTCAGTCAAAGAAGAATCAGGAGATGTAGAATCAGATGACACCATGCTCTGCATGCTATCCTGCCCATAAAGGATCACAGTTTCTTCTCCATAACCATTTAAAATTTCATCATAGCTATCATCATAATCTACAGCGCAGATCCTCTGAAGAGACTTGTTCCTTAAAGGCACAGTGTTCCATTTTTTGTCAACACAATACCGGACAGGAGACAGGGTGTTAGCTCTAAAGTTAGCAAAGCGAGGTTGGCCCCGCATGCGAATTTCCATTGCTAGCAGCTCTTCATCACTTTCATCCCAACTCTCATGTTCTTCTTGCATGCTGCCAAAAAACATATCGTCCTCACTCTCATCTCCACTGGAGAATTCTGGGTAACAGAAACGCCCACCTTCATTACTTATTACTTCAGTGCTTCCACTCAGGATAACATGTTTACTATGTGAATCTTTCAGTCCAACCATCATACAGCTTGGAGGGATCTGTCTTTCCAATGACCTTTTATAGCAATTATTTATTCTTCCCAAGAAAGTTTCCCTTGAGTTCATTTCATTTCCTGTTAGCTGAGGTGTGGTATCCAAACCTGCAATTTCCTTCAACACTTCTGTTAGTCCATTATTATTATTATTTGGTATCTTACCTGCAATATCAGTGTTGCCATAAGGCCTATGAACATGGCTATAACCTTCAATTTCATCTTCATTATTATTGTTCAGTGGCTTTTTGTTCAAGACAGCCTTGTTTCGGTTCCACCCTATAATTACTGGCTTGTTCTCACAATGATCTAGTGTGCTGATCTCACCACTGACACTCTGCCCATCTGTCACCATCATGGTGGGTTTCACAGCTATAGTGGGTTTCTTTGCAACAGGGGGTCGGAAATTTCCTGTATTTCTACCACGGTGGTTGTTGCTGTGGTTAGCATTGGTTTTCAGACTACCATGAGAGAGGGAACTCTTTTCAGAGGCCAGGGGCAGTTGGTGCAAACTTTTTGGCTTGAAGCAGTTTTTACATTCACCAGGTTTCCAGACGTGTTCAGTGAAGGCGTTGCAAGCAGACATTTTCCCAGAACTTTGCACCTGATGTTCCACTGTTCAGTGCATGTTAAGAACTTCATCCATTCGTTTTCACTCTGCTAATTTATTCTGGCTACTCCTTCAAATAGTGATCTTTCTAAAAAATGAAAGACAGAAAACAAAAGATCAGAATGGGGAAAAACAACAACATTCAATCACAAGTGAATGACTGTGTTCATACTCATATTCTCACTGTTTCTCCTTTAACAAACATTTACTCCTGGGGGAATTCTGTGCCACTGCGCAATAGAGTATTTGCACAGAATTAATGCTCTGCATAGAATTTCATTTTTCCCTACAGAACTGGTGATGGTAGAGTTGCTGGACCTGGCAGAGCCTGGCTCCCCTGCTCACAAATAGAGGACACAGCCAAGGGGAAGGGAAGGGAAGCTGGAGGATTCCTGACAGCTGTGATTCCTGGCACGCCCTGAAGGAAGAAAGTGGCATGTGGGTCATGTGTCCCACAGTGAGCAGAGACCCAGCCCATGGGGGATGGAGACTCCTGCACAGCCCAACACTGAAATAACCACAGGAAACTCCATACAAACATAGTCTGACCAGCATCAGACAGTTTCTCCCTATGGATCCCTGGGTTCTGGGAAGAGGGGGTGTGGGTGTCAAGGCCAGGAGGTGCCCCATGCTGGGTTCTGCAGGGGGGAGGGTGCCAGCATTTGGCCCTTCAGCTGGGCTCTGCAAGAGGATGGGAGGTGGGTGTCTGGAATGGGGGGGGCCTGCACAGCCTCCTCCAGTGACCCCAAATACCCTTTCCCTGTATACACGGACCCCTCCTGCACCCTCACAAATATCCTCCGTACACACACACACAAATACACAGCACACCCCAAATACACCCTCCAAGTACAAACATGATGATCCTAGCTGGCATGTTACACACCCAGACTGAGGCACCCAACAGAAGCATAACAGAGAAATAGAAACTGGGTTATTATAGGGGTTTCTTTAATTCTCTCTTCCTGGGGGAATCTTTTTTTTTTTTTGTAGTATTGTTATAGACATATTGTTTTGAAATAAATTACCAAAATTTATATTTGATTATATTGTGTTATTAACTCTGTACTAATTCAGTGCTATAGACCTTCAATTCTGCCTGATAAACCAGAAGCTGAGGAAGATGGGACCTAAAACTAAAAAAGAAGGCATGTCGCCACAGAAACATCCTCCAAAATGTCAGACAGGGATGGTGAAAGAATATATTTAATTTTCTCAAATTAGATGTATTTTAAAGCCAAGGGGGAAAGGTTACTCCACAAAGAGAGCTGGATAAAAGACACTGGGCCACTAGAGGTGACTGGTTCTGTGGATGAGGGGAAAGTGGTGGACAGGATATATCTTGACTTTAGCAAAGCTTTTGATATGGTCTCCCACAGTATTCTTATCAGCAAGTTAAAAAAGTATGGGTTGGATGAATGGACTATAAAATGGATAGAGAACTGGCCTAGAGCAAAGGGCTCAACGAGTAGTGATCAATAGCTCCATGTCTAGCTGGCAGCTGGTCACAAGTGGAGTGCCCCAGGGGTCAGGCACTGTTTTGTTCAAAATCTTCATTAATGATCTGGAGGATGGGGTAGATTGCACCCTCAGCAAGTTTGCAGATGACACTAAGCTAGGGGAGTGGTAGATACCCTGGAAGGGAAGGATAGGATACAGAAGGACCTAAACAAATTGGAGGATAGGGCCAAAAGAAATCCGATGAAGTTCAACAACGACAAGTGCAGAGTCCTGCACTTAGGATGGAAGAATCCCATGCACAGCTACAGACTGGGGACTGACGAGCTAGGCAGCAGTTCTGCAGAAAAGGATCTGGGGGTTACACTGGATAAGAAGCTCAATATGAGTCAGCAGTGTGCCCTGGTTGCCAAGAAGGCTAATAGCACACTGGGCTGCATTAGAAAGAGCATTGCCAGCAGATCACAGGAAGTGATTATTCCCCAGTATTTGGCATTGGTGAGGCCGCATTTGGAGTATTGTGTCCAGTTTTGGGCCCCCCACTACAAAAAGGCTGTGGACAAGTTGGAGAGAGTCCAGCGGAGGGCAACAAAAATGATTAGGGGCTGGAACTCAAGACTTATGAGGAGAGGCTGAAAGAACTAGGCCTGTTTAGTCTGCAGAAGAGAAGAATGAGGGGGGATTTGATAGCAGCCTTTAACTACCTGAAAGAGGGTTCTAGGGAAGATGGAGTTAGGCTGTTTTCAGTGGTGGCAGATGACAGAACAAAGACCAATGGTTTCAAGTTGCAGTGGGGGAGGTCTAGGTTGGACATTAGGAAAAAGTTTTTCACTAGGAGGGTGGTGAAACATTGGAATGGGTTACCTAGGGAAGTGGTAGCATCTCCATCTTTAGAGGTTTTTAAGCTGAAGCTTGATAAAACCCTCACCGGGATGATTTAGCTGAGGACAGTCCTGCTTTGAGCAGGGGGTTGGACTAGACGACCTCCTGAGGTCCCGTCCAACTCTAATATTCTATGATATGATTATGTGCAGAAAGTCACACACGTCAGTTTCTTTATAGCAGGGGTGTCAAACTCAATTGGTATGGCGGGCCACATTTACATTAAGTTGAGTTCAGGGGGGCCACGCATAACACACACTACTCTACTCTACCTTTCATGCTCTACTCTCCGCCGAAAAATCTCCCCGCAGGGTAAAATTCGGCGGCACAGTAGGAGAGAGAGGCTCTCACAGGGACTTGCACACTCCACTCTCCGCCGTTAAATCTCCCTGTGGGGTCACATTCGGCGGCCATTTCCTTTTTAACACGGCCATTTCCTTTTTAAGAACTCACGCAAGATGTCCCACAACTTGCC
Organism: Mesoclemmys tuberculata; assembly: GCA_007922155.1. Lineage (NCBI taxonomy): Eukaryota > Metazoa > Chordata > Testudines > Chelidae > Mesoclemmys > Mesoclemmys tuberculata. Next base: position 7,257,997 of record ML675621.1, read on the forward strand.
TGAGCTCCGCTCAGAAAACACTGACAGCACAAGCCTGCGGCCTGGATTCGCACTGCGGACCAGATAACACAAGCCCGCGGGCCGCAGTTGGCCCGCGGGCCGCGAGTTTGAGACCCCTGCTTTATAGCATTATCTTTAGTCAACTTATAACAGAGACAATAAACCTATCTTAAATCATATGCATGATGCAAGGCAACGCTTATTTTGGTCACTGGTTTGTTTCACCTGTATTCTTCTTACCAAATCTGCAATACAAGTAGGGATTTCCCTCAGCAAGCTGGAAAACTATTTGAGAATGAGATGGATCAGTTCCTGAAATAACCAATCCCATAAAAAAACCACACCAAATGGACCCACTAAATGGAAGCCTTTGGAATATGCAGGATTTGAGTCTTTGTGAACTAATGTCTCACCAATTTAAACCTGCTAGGCCAAATTCATCCCCAGCGTGACTTCAGAGAATCATTTTCCATGTAAAAATACAAGAAACAAGAGGCAACAGTTTCTATTTTCTTAGACTGTTTGAATGATCAATATACATTTTTGATCACAGAAATAAATGCAAACTGTGTAAATAAATCTATCCAGTAAATACAACATTCAAATTGATTTAGTGGTTGGTATGGTATCAGCAGGATTGCTATACTGGAATTCACCAAAAACACAATTGGCTTTCATCACATGTGGCATACAATAAAAGCTATTAATAAAATCGGGCACTTGTATACATGTCAATTTTCTCAAGTACAGTATGGCAAGGTGCCTTCCTATTCACATGATATGAGAGAGCTGCATAAGAAGCAACCCTGTTCAAACACCAGATGGGGCTGCAGTCTAACACTAAAACAGTTTTATCCAGCACATTTATCGTAACAGAGTTCTCATATTTGATACATTGACTAATGATGTTTAGATACAAAGCTTTTTGCCTTGAAGATACAGAAGGTTTTGGAACTATATGATCTAACAGATATATTAGCTTTGCCAGATACAGATCTATTCAAATGCTAAGCCTTTGCTTTTTATATCACTAGGGAAAATGACTTTTCTTTCTTCCTGCTTCACTGAACTCTTTGAAGCTTTGCTCGCTCAACACCCACAACCTCATCATATACATATTATTACAAAAGTTACATTTAAGAAATGAGTCTCCTGAAATATTTAATGGAGACAAAGAAAGTGCTAAAATCTCTCATTCTGGTTATCTCCCTGCTTTCATGTATCCACTATGTAAAAGAAAACAAACAAACAAAAAAAACCCAAACGAATGAACAAAAGGTGCATTTCTGAGTCCAAACTAAATGTTTCTTTAGAAAATATACCTCAATTCCATAAAATCGCTGAGCAAATGATTAAAACAGAAGGGTACATGTGAGTGTGGTTTTTAAGGTTTAGCTGGTTTTCACTACCTCTCAGAGAGATGGACAGGATATCCTTGTTTTGAAATTCTATCACAAAATGACAGTTTTATGGATCAGTGCCCTTAGGCCAAACATTTTCTGCTAATAAGGTTGTGGTAAAAAATGATGGAGAGCAGCATATTTCACATCTTTGGGTTATTACAAGGTTTTAATGTTCTATTACTGATTTTATTTACTCCTCTTGTCCAGAGACGCTGAAATTGATTAGCATTTTTCCTCCCCCAAATCAGAGTTGTATACTGAAAAATTAATCTGAATGTTAGTGGTAAAAATTGGCAGAAACCGTGGAGCTTCATATTTAAAATGCACTGCTCAAGTTAAAATATTAAAATGATACAGTCATAGCTGTACACAAACATATGCTTGTATATCCCAAAGGCACCACTATAGAAATTGAGCTTTATATATATCACACACACACATGCCAGGGATACACTATTCATACATACTTCAAACCTTTAGAACATTAACACACAATATAAATGGATTACACACAGCCATATGACAGGACACACAGTTTTCTCATATAGCCTGTGAAGTGGGCAAGAGTCATTCAGTTAATAGTTCATGAACTACAGACTGGCTTCCAGATAGTCACAGGATTGGTTTAGGCAGTCACAAGGTGTTAGAATTGTGAGCGCTCCATGTAACATCCTCTGAAATCACCTGCAGTTATGAGAATGGAACTCTGCACCTTCAAACCATAAGAAACTGTTTGTGGGTGGAAAAAGTAAAGGAATTCAAACATCAATACCAAAGGCATTTTGCAATATTAAGAACTAAATTCATAGCAAACCTGAAGTTTAAAAATCAGTATTTGAACTCTCCAAAGATAGAAAACAAGTCTATACATTTCTTCACTGGTACACAACTCAAAAATGATTTGACATATTTTGCTGAACTTCTTTCTTCCCTTCCTATGCCTTAAAAATGGCAATGGCTAAACTCTTTCAATCTTAACTATAGTTTCACTACTGTGCTGTCCTTACATTCTGAATTTTATTCTGCTAGCTGTTACCAGCTATCATTTGACAACGTGCAGCAGAGTCCACTGAAGCGAATGGAAACACGTATACAAAGTACATTATGTTAAAAAGGGAATAATTTAAAATGTTACTTGGTTGAGATAATCTAACATCGTTCACTTGTGTATCCATTTTGTTCTATTATTCAAAAGAAAGGTGCTCATGAAGAAAACCGAATTGACACACACCTGCTCTGATGCCCTGCTAATCTCTTACTATTCTTCAGATAATAAAAGAACATGTTTTGTCTATTCCTTCATAGTTTGCATGCCACCAATCAACAAGCTATCTAGCCACTATAGAAAATGAGAAAAACTCTGGAAATTCCTATCCCTATGTGATCACTATAATTAATTATAGGAGACTTACATGGAAATATCAAGGCTAATTAAAACCATAACACATATATTAACTATAATCAGAAATGGGTTTCTCAAGGAAAAGATAATATTTAATAATACTCATTGCTGATATTTTTTTCATCCATAGACCTCAAAGCACTTTGGAAATGTGAGCAAGTGTTACCATTCACATTTTACACATGGGGAAACTTAGAATTGACATAGAAAATTGGAAGAGCCAGGAATAAAATCCAGGCCTCACCTCTGCATTTAGTGCTCTAGCCACTGGATTATACTTTCTCGTTCACTAGATGGTTGAACTAGTAAAAAACAGTTTGACAACACTGTAGACCAAATGCAATCCTTTAAAAGGGGGTACAGCTATGATGACTTCAACACATATGTGACTGTTTACATGCGGGCTGAATGTGGTTCAAGCTGATGTCAAGCTCATGAAAATTTAACAAAATATTCTACTTTTCAGTGCAGTGTGCTGCAGGATGATGACAGATTCAAGGGCTCTGCTGAGACATCTTGATGTCAGGTGCTTGAATCTTGCATAGAAATGCAGAAGTATTTTTAGGGGTCTCATTTATTGACCTCATCTCAATTGTGTGTCTAAAGATAGAAATACATGCATTTCAGGCATTTTTCTTCCCTTTCCACAATGCATTTCAGGCATATTTCCTTTGTTCTAAATCATTTCAGGTTGGCAGTTCTCCCTTAGATGAATGCTTGCTGAATCTCGACGGCCTCCTCCACAACAACTTTATACCAACATAATTCAGTTAAAAAGAACATAATTGGTGTGCACCATTCCTTTCAATTTCAACATTTTAAAAATGAATAGCCTTAGTAAGTACCAGATGGTGACACGCACTAATTAATCAGGCCTGCTCAATGAATGAGTATATTAAAATGAATGCATCTATTAGACATGTGTTTTCAATGCTCTATGCTGCAAAAACCTCCTCTTAAATAAATGCCTGTTACATCTACTGGTCAATATGGACAAATATGCGTTTCAATTATTTGCCATTATAATACCATCACTGTCGTCTTCCTTTAGATTACTAGGCACTTTATATCAAAGTACAGTTTTATTTTTGTGTTTTCTCTTTTAGGGAAAGTGTGTTTACCTTCAGCATGTCCATTTGTGGGGAGGATTCCACCATTCTTAGTTTCCAGACAGAGTTGCAGCCATCAGGATTCCCTCCTGACAGCTATCTAGCTAGTAATCAACACAAGCCTCTCTAGTAATCAATACATGGTTCTCTTACCACCTTCCAACCATCAAAGAATGCTGCATTTGCAGCACTCGCAGCCCATGGAATGAGAAATGTGCAACGGGAATCCGAGATAGGTTTCCTGGATGGGAGTTCATAACACTGCCACAAAACCACTAGGCCTTGCCCATGCAATTTTCTTTGAGAGGCACAGATTAGAGTGATTCGGGTGTGCTCAGGTCATCATAGAAAATATGAGTTTAAAAAAGCAGAGAAAATTCATGCAGAATCTTTTTTGATGTCTGACCTTCTCCATCCCTTTCTTTTAATTTTTAGATTACGAACGAATAACTTTGGAGATCCCCCAACACACTCTTCTACTAGCTGGGAGCACATTCTGAAATTGCTTCATCCCCCACTCAGATGCATAACTCACTGACTCATACAGACAAATTAAATACGAACAGAACTAGCACTAATCATTGAATCCAAACAGATGTAGCATGTGCCTGTTATGGCATGAGGGGAAAAGATAGATCAACTCCTCCCTCTCAAATAAACTGCCAGTGTTAGCTCCTTTATAAAGCTCCACATAGAAGAGACTCCACAGTGAAGCTAATTGCTGTTGTGGTACAGAGACTACAGCAGGAGTAGTACAATTTTATGACCAGAGAAGACATGTTCCCATGTTAAGGCATGCAGGGACACACATGATTTATTTATATACAGCACCCAGAAGCATAATGTATTTAATAATCATGCAGGTTTTATTAATGAAGTGTGAAACATGCATACATATGTACGATGTTAGTAGTGTTACAGCAGAGCTTTGGATATAATAATAAAGGCAATGCTTAACATTTATATAGTGTATTCATACAGTTCACATCACTTTATAAGGATAGGGAAGCATTATTATGCATATTTTACAGGTGAGGAAACAGAGGCACAGAGGTTAAATGACTTGCTCAAGGTTAAATATCAAGTCACTGGCAGACAGTGCAAAACACAGTCCAAAAGCAAACAACTCCCCCCCCCCAAAACACCCAAAATATTAACCCCCTGATTACAATTTTACTTTAAGATGTACCCTCCAAAAGTAGATCATAGTATGCACGGTTTGTGGGTGGTTGGGGAGTCTAACTTTGGTGTTTCCCAACAGTGCTGGGAGAATCTGCTTTCCTTCTATCGCCTGCCCTGACCTTGGCATTTTCATGTGGTGTACCCTGGGCATGGACAGGTCACAGGGAGAAAGCCCACCTAGTACCATATTTTATTTTGGAAGGATCATTGTACAGTTATCAATATACCTTAAACGCAGAAAAATCTGGAACTGTTCAAACACTGTTGCAGCATAAATTTTTTAGCATGTAATTTCTTTTTACTCATGCAAAAATTTATTTTCATTAATTATTAAAAAGAAAAGATTTTCTGTGGGTGGCATTGGTGTTGTGTGGTGGTGCAATCCATTGCCAATAAGATGAACTAGCCTTATAAATAACTTGGTTTATCTTGCTTCTGAAAATGGGGAATGTACAATGTGTACTGTTGTAGAAGTGAGTTTAGGGTAACCCTAATCACTCTTTCTACTAACCTATATGGGATGAGAGAAATGTGAAATCATGTGCTCAGATTCAATGCACAGCTCCATTTAGAATTAATCAGATTGTATGACTCAAGTCCCTCAAGCCTTGAACCAGTAAGACTCTCTTCAGACCAATTCAGTTATCTTTGATGTATGTCTACTGGGAACGCAACAGTACATTTAGGATTCAATTTGCAAGACCCTACACTCATATCTCTTTTGTCAGCTGTTAGAGTACGTTGAAAATGACTGAGAATTAACTTTACAACAGTGTGCAACATCTGCAGAACGTAGGTATGCACAATAAACTGCAATGAAAGACCTGAAAAACACTGACTCTGTTGCTACTGTGATAAAAGTTGGCAAGGTGTTTGTGGTTACATCTCTGCTGACCATGCAGCTTGAAAATTAAAATAGTAAATTTTATTACTATCCCACTGAACCAATCAATCCTTTCATTTCAAAATATTTCAAGTAATTGTCATTCTTTTCCCTATACTACCACAATCTCTGTTTTATTCCAATTTTCACATGATATCCCATAGCTCTATCCATCATGCTGTTGCCAAATATCATCTCTCTCTTCTTCTGTTTAATAAAATAAGCAAAATGCAATGGCACACAATATGCAAAATGGAAATGAGGAAAGCAACGAAGGAATCTGAAGAACAATTATCCAAGGACATAAAAACAAACAACAAGAAATTCTCTCAGTATACAGAAAAAAGAAGCTTGTAAGAGAGAAACAATAGTTTTGCTGGACTTCTAGGAGGTAAAGATACCAATTAAAGAGGACACGACATTGTAGAGAAGTCAAAGAATTTCTTTGCATCAATTTGACCACAGAAGATGTTGGGGAGATACCTCCTCCAGACCTGATATTTTTAAGTAATAACAATAAGACATTGTCAGCCACTGACAAAAAGAGGAGCTACTAAAAATAACTGATAAATTAAAGAGCAACACATCATTAGGATTGAATAGAGTTCATTCAAGAATTCTAAAGGTGCTTAAGAACTAAGAGGCTGAAATAGCAACAAAAATATGTGATCTCATTAAAATCAACTACAATACTGGAAGGCTGGAAGATAGCAAATATTGTATTTATCTTTATTAAAAGTGCTGGGCTGATCCTGGGAATTGCAGACCAGTGAGCCTTAATTCAGTACCAGGAAAACTGGTTGAAACAATAATTAAAGAGAGTTCTAAAATACTTAGATAAACATGATATAATGAGGATAAACTACAATGGGTTCTCCAATCTGCTATACTTCGACTCAGTCAACAAAATAATAAAGAGATAGCTGATATTTATTTACATTTTCAAAAAGCCTTTAATTTAGTCTCTCCCAAAAGTCTAACAGTAGTGTGCCTCAAAGACTAGGACCTTTGTTGTTCAGACTAGGACCTGTTTTATTTAAAGTATTCGTTCATAATTTCAAATAGGGGATGAAGAGTGAGGTGATAATATGATACAAAACTATTGTGGTTAGCCAAGACTTGAGAAAATTGTATAAATTCCATAGAAACCTAGCAAAACTCGGTGAATAAGGATCATGATGTCAGATGAAATATATGATGGCCAAAGACACAAGACGGAATAATCTGAAATACTCAGACATATTGCTGGATTCTAAATTAAGCATAACTACTCAGGAAGCAGGCTGAGGTATCACTGCGGACAATTCAATGAAAATACCTAAGGCCCTTCACGGATACAAAATTTGTATCTGCATCCGATCGGCAATCCACAAAAATGATCCGCAGATGCAGATATCCGTGGATATAAAGTGGATATCCGCAGATTTGCAGGGTTCTAAAAATATTTGCACAATGAAGAGCACACAAAAGTTAAGATACATAACAAACCGGATAACAAATGATACAGAAGATAACATTATATAAATCAATAGCATGGACTCTTATCATTAGGAGTAATAGAAGTGGTCCAGGTAAAAGCAACAAAAAACATAGAGGCATGAGAAGTCTTTCATATTAAGTGAAATTGAAAAGATTATGATTTTTAGTTTAGAGATGAGACAAGAGAAGATAGGGATAAATACAATTATTAATGGAAAACAGAAGGTAAATCAGGCATTCCTGTTTACCTTCTCATAAAATAAGAACAAGGGGAAATCCTGAACTTGAAAGACAACAAATTTAAAACAGTTAAAAGGAAATTATGCATTGTGTATAAAATTAATCGACACAAGACAGCACTGAGTCCAAGAGCTTAGCAAGAATCAGAAAAGGATTAGGCTTTTATATAGATGAGAACATCTACAGTTACATTATATAGGATTAAAAAAAAAATAAGGATTATAAACCATCCAGCTTCAGTGCATAAATCAATCATTAACCATCTGGGGTTAGGAAGAAATTTATCTTGGGGGCAGGTTACTCCCTAATTGCCCATTATAAGATTTCTAGATGTGTAATTTGGTACTGGCCACTGTTGGAGACAGGATATCAGATTAAACAGATCACTGTTCCAATCCAGTCTGGTAATTCCAGTGTTCCAATGCTCTCCACAAATTACCCCCACCTCATGAGAACATATTCTGTCAGTCTCTTTTTCTATCAAATTCAAATCCCCCATCTTCACGTATCCACTCCCGCCCACTTACTTCTATCCGTCTACTGTACCAAAGTGCTACAGAAAACCTGAATGCCTTGTTACAGCATCTAGCTCCAATTTACTGCAGAGTACATCGTGTTTTACCTACACTTTGTCAATCTAAGTAAGCTACATATCCCTTACATCTCTCACAGGTGACACTGTGCTCTCATATTGGTCCCCTAAGCTTGGAATATTATCCCTGTATGCCAGGCAAACTCACTCCCCTCCTACAATATCCTTCTCAATAATCATTTTTTTGGTCAGACTCATAGCTTTTATCCTCCTCCTCCTTTACCAGATACTGTTCTTTATTTTAATATATCACATGAGAATTTTTTAGCTTTTGAAGAGTACCACATTTCCAGTGTATCTTTGCTATCAAAAACACACAGTACACAAATACATCTTATCTACTACCTGATACAGCAAGTGGCTGAAGATGGCTTGAATCTTTCTAAAGGTGTCTCAGAATTTTAAGTTACTTAATAATCCTCTCTTTGCACCATTTTACAATCTGTATAAAACTATGCCTTCTTATCCTTGGTATCTGTGATCAAGCTCAATCATTCCAATTTGCGGCCCCTTTGGCATCTTCCAGAACCTCACGTTCTAGATTTTCTGACCATCATCCTTCTTTCTTCTTTGGGATGAGGAAATATTTGCTGTAGAATCCTATCCCATGGTAATGAAGAATAACCCTTTCCAACTTACTGAGAGAAAGGAGTGAGAGGACTTCTTGACTAAACAGGTCTTCATGAGATAGGGTAGGGAATGGGAATAGGCACAGTATAGAACTGGGCAGAAGAATTCACTATATTTATATCCAAAACCCAATGGTCCAAGATGATGGAGGACCATACATGGCTAAAGAAACTTTGGGAGTACCAAAAAGGAAGTGTTGGTGGTTCTGGATCCTTGGAAGTGTTTACACATCTCTTAACTGACCCATCAAAATGAATGTTTTCCATTAGGCAGTCTGCAATGTGTGAGCTGAGGAAGCAGATAGGTTTTCATTGGAAGATACTTTCTCTTTCTAGGTGGTTCTGATGGTCTGTAGTGGAAAAAGGGTAGAGAAGGAGCTGGTTTCTGTGATGATTAATTTGGTTGCCTGATGTGTTTCCTTTATGGGCTGACGTGTTAACCTCAAGGAATCAGTGTGCCACCAGCATCTTTAAGCATATGAATGACATCATCTATTTTGGAATTAAGTAAATCCTGCCCTTCAAATGTTAAGTCCTCTGCTATAGACTATGCTTCCTATGATTCCTTTAGTCAGGAGGCTTTTCTCATAAGCATTGCTGTAGCCACTGAGCTTGATATAGTGTTTCCTGCTTCAAGAAGTTTACAGCCTAAATTCTAGTTGCAATGGAATTATTTTCGGTGAGCACCTGTCCCCTCACAAGTGGATCAAGAGTACCAAAACATTCTACATCAGCTATATCTGTTTTGTGATGTCAATGACATTGTCAGTATTAACCTGGGTCAAATTTGAACAGGTGTCCTAGATGTGAAAGGCTCTCATTATCAGTCCTCTAAGCTTTATTATTTTTCCCCCTTAGTCTGTTTTATGTTTTCAGTAGTGTCAACAATAATAAAAACAAACCAAGACAAAATTCCACTGTTATATGATTAAATGTAGAGAGTAGGTAGTAGTTCTCAAAGTAAATTAGTACAGAGAGCAGGGCCAAACAAACTCCAAGTGGAACACTGCGACATTTTGAACTGGATAGCAGAAACTGGTCAAATGGAGAGCAAGAGATTGACAACAACTGTCTCCTCCACAGGTATGCCTTCCCCTGTTGTAAGAGAAGACACCATGAGTTCTAGTCCTAGTTTTTCCATGGACGGTTAACATTTCTGTGTGTTTCACAGCCCTCATTAACCAAGCCATTATTACTGCTGCCTTAGGGGAAGTAACAATCATTCATGCATTTTATAGTTAAAGATAAAGCATGGACAAGGTCATTTCAGGAAGATCTACGAACAGAACTCAGGTCTCTAACATGATAGATGCAACTCTCATCCATGCTATCATCTCCTTTCAAAATTATGTTAGTTGTATAATCCATGGTAACTCAGTGACTGCAGCTCTTTGTTCCCCACTGTAAGGTTAGCCCATGTAAAGAAGTTTATGAACCTGTGACTGCCTCAATGCAAACAGACCTGTTTCTTCAGTACAAGTGGTAGAGGCTCATGCCTTTGACATAGAGAAGTCCCAGGTTCAGTTCCTACAGACAACTAAAAGTATATCATTACACTTGAATAGATTATCCTTAACCATTAAGGCCACACTGCTCCCATTCCAGTGGTATTTCACAAATAACTGCAACCAAAAAGCAGTCTCTCGCTACAGGTTGGTCCACATAAAAGATAACAGCTGGCTTCTTTTATCAGTAACTCCTACAGCTTGAGTAGAAGAACTTTGTGCTGGGGATCTGAAGATTGTGGGTTCATATACTACTTGATCCAGGGGGAAAATACATTATAAAGTTAGTGTTGGGACCTACTGTAACTGTTAAAATTATACATTACAAAACATTTTATTTAGAAGAGAATTTGGATGCCGTGTTAATTTTTTTAAAATAGTTTTAGCGTTTTGGTTAATGGGAGGCATATGTCTACACAGGAATAAAAAACCTAAAGCTGGCCTGGGTCAGCTGACTCAGACTAATGGGGCTCAAGCTCTGGGGCTGAAAAATTGCTATGTAGCCTTTCAGGTTGGGGCAGGAGCCTGAGCTCTGGGACCCTAGGAGTGTGGACAATCCCAGAGCCCAGGCTCCAGCATGAGTCCAAGCATCTACAAAGCATTTTTTAGCCCAAGTGCAGAGAGCCTGTCGCAGGTTTATCTCTGTGTAGCTATACCTCTAGAATAGAGCATGCCATGTGATTGAAGCCTGAAATTCAGTTTTCGGGAGAGTGAGAGCAATATGTAGAAGATTTTACCTATATGCAGAAAGTGGAAGATCATACCCTTGTAAACTCTAAAAATGTCAGATCTTAAGTTTATCAAATTACCTTTCCAGAAAGCAAGCCTGATCTTTGCAGGTATAACATTTGCACTTTTTTGGGGACTGGACGCCACAAGCATTGCTAATGAACTATCAAGCCTTCTTCCCGTAGGGCACCAACTGGAGTACTGCTCATTCAATAGGGATTAAAAATAGCTCCCTAATGGATCTTTGGTGGCCCTTCTATGAAATCAGTCTGACAATTCTCATGTCCAGCTCCTTCATCACAAACTCAGCACCATGCTTCACACTCACTGGCAGACTCTGCAGGTGGGCCACAAACTGTGACGGCCATGGTAGCTGAACTAACCTTCCCTACCATATCAGCTCTCTGTTATCCTGGTAGGGCAGGGCTTACTGGAAGTTTGTTCTACTGATACCCTGTAGATAAAGTTCTTAAGCTTTCATCAGCACTACAGTAACACAATTTTATAGTTTTATGCAAATTAGCTCATTAAATAATTTACATAAAACATCATCTAAAACTTCACAAGCTTGATAGCTATTAATATAATACAAAAGTCTGCTGAAATTCTATATGATCTCATGGAATAAATAGGGGTCTGAAGCCAGGAGATCCGAATTTCTAATGCTGATTGCCACTGATTCATGGTGTAGCCTTCAGCAAGTCAGTCAGCATCTTCATTTCCTCTTCCGTAGATTAAGAATGTTTACTTATTCCATATAGTTCTTTGTGAGGATAAATGAGTTAATGTTTGCACAGCACTTTCATAATGATATACATCAAAGGATAAATGGCATTAGAATTAAGAGAGATTGATTTTCTGGGGAGAATTTCAGTAGTGACTCATGGGACAGGAGAAACTCTATTTTAGTTTTAAAGAGAGCAGATTTTTGTTTTTGAAACCTTTTTGTAAATTAAAGCGCTTTGATTTGTGTTTGTTATGTAATCACGCCACAGAGGGTTGTTTTTTTCCAGAATACTATTTGACAGTTTTTGCATAACAATTCAACTTTTTCTTTCAAGGATTCCTTAGAAAGATTATAATTTTTCTTTTCCATAATCACTGGATGATTTCCTTTATGTCCTAACTTAACCTCAGTTTTTTTGAGCACGCGCGCCTCAAGTGACACGGGGAAAAAACACCCACAAAATCACTCTCCAACTGTCAATTACCACAATCAGGACTGGATTTTTCAGATCAAATTTTAAAAATCAGCCAGGTTTAAAAAACCTTTATTGTACAAGTAATGCTAGTCCACAAGCCTTAATTATGATAGAAATGTATGCCAAGTTCATTGAAATCAATGGGACTGTGCATGAATGCAGGTATGCAATACAAAAAGAAAATTGTTATTAAGTGTATTAACTGCATCTATGCAGAAGCTGTATGTCAAATGTGTAAACTATTGTTTCAAACTGACAAGGGGCCAAATCATGAGTAGATGCAAAGAACTTGAAACTCCCACTGAGGGATGTGTCCCCTTACACAGTAATAGCCTGAAAACATCTATTTCTGAAAATGAAATATTTTTTTAAAAAAATATCAAAAATAAAGTTTTAAATGACTAAAATAAGTGTTTGCAACTTTCTCACTAATCCACTCTCACCTTGTCATCACACTCGAAGACCCTGAACTTTAGTGGAACTGCTATTATCAGGACGTCATCATTTAAAATAAAATTAAACAAAGCTTTCTTCTGTTTGTGGAATTCTTGATTATTTCTCTATCTTTGGGAGAGAAAGATGTTATCTGTGAGTGTATTTTTTGCACTTAGCAAAACCACAATATAGAACATTATTTCTAAACCATGTACCAAAAACAAATAAAACAAACCCACAGAAGTTAGCAATTTAAGTGTGTGACAACAAGAAAAAAATGTCTTTATGTTTGGTATGTTATTGAAGGGACAGGGAGGAACCTGAGTAAGGAGCCAGAGATAGAAGGTACAGACAACAACATTGCTTCCTAGTGGTAGGTACAAAAGCAACAGAGGTACTAGCTTTCATTGGCATTCATGTGTAATTCTGCTAAAATCAGACATGGGCTCTGTGAGATAATGAAATATATCAGTATACCACTGCTATAATAAAGTGGTTCTATCCCGATTTTTTAACTGTAGGTGAAAGGATTTCCACTCTTTTCTGGAAACAAGTGCTAGCTATGTTTAATACACCTAAAATATGATTTGCAGCAAACTATTATTCTACTGCCACGGTCCCCATGCCTATGTTGCCAAATGCTCCCCAATACCAATTTACAGTACTACCATCCCAGCCCTGGATTTCTTAAGTCAAGAGTGATATAAAGTCAACATGATTAGTAAACTACAGTGCGGTCTTACAGTGCTGATTGGTGTCCAGTAGAGAGCAGATGGATACCAAATCTATTTTACTTGTGTCCTAGGCTAGGTTTTTTTCTCTAGAGATGAAAGGCTAGAACATTAACCAAGTCTTATTTTCACGTTTTCGTCTTTTCAGAGAAGCCAGGACTGTTGGTAATGTATGTAGTTATTTTGAAACATTAAACAGATTATTTCTGTTTGATCTGAAATGAGACAAATTAGAGAAGATCTGTACCCTTGCTGTGGGATGTGCAGATTATGTAGAAAAATGGTTACCTACTTTTCTCTAGCTGTTGTTCAAGATGTGTTGGACATATCAATTTAATTGTACGTGTGTGTGAGGCTATGCCAGTGCTGTAAGGATGAGGAGAACATGGTCTTGTTTGATTTTGAACAAGACCCTGAGTAGCCAAGGAATTGGAGGCAAAACTTCCAGGAGGGGATTCTTCCAGGTTAGGAAAAAAGCATCTTGAGCCTGGGCTTAGCTCTCCCATGGAACAAAACCGAAGGCATTTTGTGTTGGTCTCTGTTGCAAACAGGTTGACTTCAGAAGTCCTCCAGAGCTGGAAGATAGATCAGGCTATGTCTGGGTATAAGGACTACTTGTGGTGACTGGAAAAGGATCTGCTCAGCTGATCTGCTAACATGTTCTGCTTCGCTGGAAGTTAAACAGCTCTGAGATGAACTGAGTTTGTTAAAAGCTTTAGAGACTATTTGCCTCCTGGCTCAGTTGTGTCTATCACCCTCCTCCCTATCTGTTTATGTAAAACATAGCCGCAGAGTTGTCTGTTAGAATGAATAGATTCTGTCTGGGTGAGGAAGGCTGAGCAGGCTAGATGTACCACTCTTAACTCCCTGACATTTATGTTTTTAGATCTTGGGACCACCGGAGACCTTGAGTCTGTAGCCCCCTAACCCAGGGATTCTTGAAAGACTGAATGGAAAACTCTTGAACTGTTAATCGTACCCATTCACTACAACTCAGAGAAACCTCCAATGGTTGTGGCATATAGTGACATGGAAGTAAGCACCCTTTAAGTCAAGGTCTTCATACCAGTCCTCCTATTCCAGGGAAGAAATAAGTGAAGCTAGGGTAACCATGCAGAATTTTATTTTCTTCCGCAATTTATTCATATCTCTTAGATCTAATATAGTCCTGAGACCCCATTTGGCCTTCAGAATGAGGAATTAATGGGAACAGAAGCCTTTCCTCCTGCTGGAGGACTGGATCTCCTGCTGAAGGACAATCTTGAAAGGGTGGACCCTAAAGAGGGACAATGAAAGGAGGTAGAAATGCACTGCAGGGCATATTCCAGCTCCATGGTGCTTATGACCCATCAATCTGATGTTACATGGACCCAAGCATTTAGGAAGTGGGATAAGTGATTGGTAAACAGAAGGTGGGGAACTCATGAAACTATGATAACTGGCACACTGCCCATGACCAACTCATCAAAATTACTGTTTTGACAAGGCCGCTGGACGGGATGAGCCTGCTGATGCTAAAGAGGTGGACGTTGCTGTGGATGAAACTGTTTCCTTTTCATCGCTGGCTTATAGATTGCAAGAGATTTTTCTGTTGCCCTAAAATCTTTTAGGCTATTGAATTTATTGCCTGTTTTTTTTCTGAAACTGAGGGACCTTTAAAAGGAAGGTCCTGGATGGGCAGCCCAGATGACTGCAATCACAAACACTTTCTCATAGGAATAGCTGATGCCATGGTTCAAGCAGCCTAGTCTGTGCTTTATAAAGTATCCTGGAAAGCAGTCCTGGTGACCAGTTTACCCTCTTCCACCATTACCACAAACTCCTGCCTATAGTCCTCTGGTAACTTATCTTTGAATTTTATGTCTTCCCAGAGAGTGAAGTAATAGCAACTCAGAAGTGCCTATTGGTTTGCAAGCCTCAGTTGTAGACTTCCTGAGGAATAAAGTGTGCAACCAAACCAACCCAGCTTCTCTGAATCATTGCCTTTTGGGATTGATATGTGTTGTCCCTGTCTCTCCTGCTCATTGGAAGCTGTCACTATAAGAGAACCTGGGAAGAGATGAGAGTAGAAATGGTTATATACTTTAGAGGGGACGTAGTGCCTCCTCTCAGCTTGTTTTGCTGTGGGAGGAAAGGAGGAGGCTGACTACCAAAGCACCTTAACTAGCTCCATAATGGCTTTATTGACTGACAGAGCTGTCCTGGGAGGAGCTCCTGCTACCAGAATGTCCTCCAACTTGTGAGAGCTTTCATACACCTCCTCTGCCTAAATGTCAAGCCAAGTGGCCACGGTTCTCAAAAGATCTTGATGAGCTTTCTGGTCCTCTGACGGCAGTGAATCAGTTTCTGGCTCAATCACTTTGTCTGGTGATGAGGAAGAGGACACAACCAGCTTTTGAGGTAGCGGCTTATCTATGTCTTGTGATGGTGAAGCTCTGACTTCACACCAGCCAAGTGAGTTCTGGTCAGACAGTACAGAACTCGGCACCGGGAACGGGAGAACGATGCCCTCTGCACTGATGATCCTATAATGCGCTCAAGGATACTGAACAAGATACTTGAGGGGAGGTCCTAGCAGAAGGGGGGATCTCCAATAGTGTCCAAATGTCCCCAGGAACAGGGACTTTAAAAATATTGCTAAACTCACAATAAAATTGTGAGTGTTAGCCACACATGCTTTCACAAGCATAAACGCACTCCCTCCCTTTTGAAAAAGATTTCTGTTTTAGTACTTGGGGTTATTTGTTGCCAGAGTATGTATGAAAGTTTCAGGCAGAAATGTGATTTTCAAGTTGGTGGTGCACCCCCTTAATGTTTTTGTTTGTTTGTTTGTTTTTTGATTATTACTCCCTAAAGGAAATTCTCGAAAGTCACTGTATTCAAACCATTTGTGGGAATAGAAAAGATACTACTTGCAAATTCAGGGAAAAAAGAAAAAGGAATTTTAGGGGAAATCATCATTTTAACTACTATACCTTTTTCTTTAAAAAGTTCCCTCCATCCTCCTGTTCCCAGCCACTATACTATCACAGTATTTCATGTAATCAGGGAATATGTGGCATCCTCTGGGGCCTTTATCAATGTCATATCATTCATGCCAGGAGAAATGGAAAAGAGGATTTTCCCTATCCATTGGTCAAATGCCAGGGAACAAAGTTACATTCCCAATGAAGTAAGACTCCCTGACTGAAGTATCATCTACTGCTTTCTTCCTATGGTGTCCCTGTTCAGTTGCAAACTGAAGGCCAGAGTTCCTTCTACTCTGCAATTTATTGACTGTAGGTTCTTAACAGTGCCATTTTTCTCCTAGTTAAGACAAAAACATTTACCTTTTTAAACATAAGAATGGCCATACTGGATCAGACCAATGGTCCATCTAGCCAAGTATCCAGTCTTCCAACAGCGGCCAATGCCAGGCGCTTCAAAAGGGAATTAATAGAACAGGTAATCATCAAGTGATCCATCCATTTATGAAATGCTCAGGTACATTTTGGGGACATTGAAATCAATACATGAAGTGAAAAATCTCACAAGCAGAAAGCCAAAAAAATGTGAAGCAATGAAAGAGGAACAACATTTGACAAAAGGTTGTATACCACATAGGATGGATTTATACTAGCACTAGATAAATGGAAAAACTAGGGTAGAGAAATAGAAAAGAGCTCTATCTGCAAGTGTTGAATTGTTGTAGGTTCTTAGACTATATCTTTGTACAAATTATGTTACAAACTATAGCTAGCAACAATACATTGTTAAAAGTCAATTACACTCCCTTGCATACCTGTTATTAATTGCCTTTACAGAGTACTATATGGCAGGGGTGTAGCCAGGACTGATATTTTGGCAGGGCCTGTGGTTGACATGGGTGGGCATAAGCTGTGTGTCATAAATGAAAGAGCTGTGCAAGCTACACTAATACAAACATTGCTAGTTAGTTTACGATAGACCAGATACTATAGATTTGTAGGTAAACAGTCTGCAAAAGTTCTCATACATCAGAGATGATACTTTAAATATTTTAAACTTTTATTAATGACTTAAAGCACTCAGCAAAACCACATTGTGATGCTCAAACACGTAACTTTTAAACTTGACACGGCAATTTCACTAGAAAACATCAACACAACGACTTATGGGTAGGTTTTTAAAAAAACAATACAAAATATTCATTAGCTTAATTAGCTAAACCAGATTCTTTCAGCAATTTATGAAATAATTCAATAGCTGCCTGCCTTATTAATTTGCAACAATAAACCTTTGAAGCCATCTCCCTTCCCTAAAGAATGAAGCACCAGGGCTTGCTGTTGAATACAGAAATAATGCTGTCATAGTCCAATGAATTGCACAGTTCCCTTTTGAATGATAACAGTGACAGGTGATTGAGGTGGCTGGTGAGCACTGATGCCCTTGTTGCTGTCTTGAACCTGTTTGTTGTAGAGAAGAGTCTTTCCAAAGAGCAAGTTGTCATGGGAAAAGTGATCAGTGCTCTTAAAACAGTGTTGACATTAGGGAAAATGTCCAAATTGTAGTTGTCTAGTACTTCGATGAGAGAACCACAATTTTTACTTTTGGCTACTTTGTGCTTTAATTGCTGTCTTAACAGAATAAATTCAGTCTCCTGCACGGTGAGGCTGTACAGACTGCACGAAGGCTGAAGACGTTCTCTTTGGCCAAAGGTCTAAGACGTTGGCATAAAGGCAGCAGAAGCTTCCACTGTACCATAGACATCGTCTTGAAAATGGTAATTCAATTCAGCGATCTGATCGTATAATACTTCGTTCCACAAAGATCTCAAATCAGCATAGCAATGAACGCTGAAAGATTTTCCCAGAGTAGATAAAATTAGTGTATCAGCTATCGTATTAGGTAGCTTTCTCTTTCGAGAGGAAGATACATCCCACTTTTCAATACCATACTTTTGCATGAGCTCTTCTGTTAATTTGAGAACTTTGTCAAAATCATTTGATGTATTGTCCCAAAATTGTTTTGCTTTGCTTTAGACATTCTATCAGATTAATACAATCACTGACAGATAATAGGGCACTTTGCAGTCCTTTTGTAGCAAAATCACTGATGTCAAATAATTTGCCAAACATAACCACCAGAAACAAGATAGGTCCATCAACAGCTATTGGCCAGGATGGACAGAGATGCAACACTATGTTCTGAGTATTCCTACTCTCGATTCACCAGAAGCTGGGACTGGACAACAAGGGATGGATCACTTGATGATTGCCTGTTCTGTTCATTCCCTCTAAAGCACCTGATATTGGCCACTGTTGGACAACAGGATACTGGGCTAGATGGACCATTGGTCTGACCTAGTATGGCCATTCTTATGTTAAAGATCCATTACAGTGCTTGAAACTAATGGAAATACTAAAGAAAAGGCTAAATTCTTAAATAAATCAGTGTAAATCCTGACTAATTCCATTAATTTCAAGCTTTAAACAGGTAATAGCTAAGACTCTGTCCCAAGGTTCCTGTCCTGAAGAACACTCAATCTAAAGATAAATAGTTAAAGTATAATTAATACAGGCAGCAATCAGAGGAACTGTATGTGGACATCGGTGCACGTGTTTCATGGAAGAGAGGTTTTTAGGAGTGATTTGAAGAAGAGGTCAAGCAATGACACTTAGTAGACTGAGCCAAGACCAGAGTTGTAACACTGGCTCTAACACAGACTATCTCTGGCATCTGGGAAGTCACAACCTTTGACTCAGTTTCCTCACTTGTAAAATGGAAATACCAATCTACCATCTCAGTGGTCTCATGAGACAGTCAACATTTTCTTTTATAGTGGCTTACCTCTTCAGAGTGCTATACAAAGTGTTAATTATTATCAAAATGATCAGCGTGCAGTGACAACAAAGTAGTTTGTGCAGTACACTCAGAGAAGACCAACACATTTCATGCGTTAGTAGTAGGATCCTCCAATTGGTTTGCAGAGTGCTATCTGGGGCCACTCAAATGCTGTGTAGAGAACCACTGTTTAAGCAAAAACAACGAGAGTCCTGTAGCACTTTAAAGACTGTATACAGACTAACATGGCTACCCTCTTGAACTGTTTAAGCAGAAGCCATTGAACTGTTTCTTACAATGCTACGCTGTAAAAAAAAAAATTGGGGGCAAAAGTTCTTTGTCTTGAAGTTTTCTCTGATTCAGATATTCACATGGTATGAAAAATTAATCCTCATTGTTAACTGCATACATTGTAACACAAGAGTAGGTACACATGGCATTCATAATAGTATTTTGACTCATCTAACGTGGCAATGAGTGAAACTAGAAGGACTGTGAAACCCCCTATTGCCTTGAGGCAAGCATGGCCTCTATCAGCCTGCGATCAAACTAATACTGAGTGAATATAAGTGTAATTTCCAGCATATTACAAATATTTTATAATCTGCACATCACAAATGACAGCAACGAAAGCAGTAAAGTATGTCCTTCTTAAATGTTAGGAAAGTTCTTATAAATATTAATGTACAGCATTTATACTCTAAGTATTTAATCAATTCTTAAAAAACAAACATACTATTAAAAAAAAAAGAAATCAATATTGCTTCCTCAATTCCATGGAGCTCAAGGCCATTTAAAATAAGAGGCTATGCATTTATGGTCTGTAGATTGGAAGTGGCATAAATGGAAGAAATGTACTAGGAAAGAATACTTTTCAGTTAAATATGTGGAAACTATTTTAAAAACTAAAAGATCTTTTTACCTTAATTTTAGTTAAAAGAATTGAAGCAATGCAGATTCAAAATCAAAAAGATTTATCTAACTGTCAATTTCTGACAAAGTTTGCCTGGAAGCAGAATTAGGTGTTTGTACTTTCCTCTATCACCAAAAGCACATTGTTAACAAATGAAACTAAAATCACATATTAACAAAAGTAAGTGTGTACAATGGCAATGCCCTGTGCAACTCAGAAATTCAATCCAGCAACACACAGCTGCTCTGGGCTAAAATAGCAAGCCTGTAAATTTCACCATCACCCTCCTGAAGTGCTGCACGTTCCACTATGTTCTATGGCATTCAGACACTTGATTCAGTGCTGATTAAAGCTTTGTGGCCTAACATTTGTCTGACTCTATTGTGAATTAATATAGATTACTATAAGTGCTGATAGTATGAATGTCAATTCACAAGTGGTGACATGAGGTGTTAGAAAATGTGGTAAAATAATTTTTGGATAAACCTGTGAAAAAACCAGAGGGATTAATTTTATATAAAGTAATTAAAAAATAAACTGAATAATTAGATGTAAAGCCCATAGGTCCCCAGAAGCCATAGTAGAAGCAGGGGGAGCAATGAAGGAGGAGCCTCTGCCAGCAGGGCCTTCCTGTATTTCTATCCACCGTCAACCCAAAGTGACCTACTCCACAGTGCTAGCACGAGCAGTGTGTTCTGTGCCTGTGATAGTTTTGTTTGCAGTTTTGAAAATCAGGCCCTTAGCATTTGTAGGAAAAATAAGTACTGTTGTTCTGAAAACAAGTTCTTCCCCATTCCAAGCATTAGAGTCAGAGCTTGCCCTTTCTTTTTATAGTAAGGTCTAAGGTGGTCAAGGAAGAATTCCTAATGATTCCCTTCCTAATCCTTCATATTCTGGGACATAACCTCCCTTAGTTAACATAATGACCTAGTACTGGCTGAGCAGAAAGGCAAAAGACCTCCTTAGAACCATACAATAATACCACCCCTGTAGAACAAAGGTATGTCTACACTGCAATAAAAGACCCCTGGCTGGCCTGGATCAACCGACTCATGAGGCTTGATCTGTGGGATTGTAAAACTGCAGCATAGATATTCAGGCTTGGCCTGGAGCCCAGCCTCTGTGACCAGGAAGGTCCCAGAGCTTGGGGTCCAGCCCGAGTGTGAACGTCTACACTGCAATTTTATAGCCCCGCAGTCCAAGCCCTGCGAGCCTGAGTCAGCTGACCTGCGCCAGGGTCTTTTACTACCCTGTAGACATAGACCCAAGAGGCTTATGGAACCTTAGCTGCCTCTGTGTCAGATAACTGAGAAAGCAGGGGCCCAGATTCTGCTCTCCTGAACACCAGTATATAACCTTGAGTAATTCTGTTGACTTCAGTGGAGCAATGGTTCCCAACCTTTTTGACTCGAGGACCACAAATATCATTTTTACAACCCTGAAGGGCTACCAGTCTATCAACTCATTAAAAATGTACTGACATATACACCATTAAGGACTACAAAACACTACATGTTTAAAGTAAACATTTTGATGCTACTATGCTCATTTTTACATTAATTATTTTACACCTACATGTTATTCACAGTATGTCACACACTCACAGACAAAGCACTAGTGTAGATGAGTGATTGTCACTACACTGAAACACATGGCCTCACAGCTAAGTCACGGTGAGTGGCCTGCTAAGTGCAGACCAAACCAGAAGACATTGATTTTTAGAATCCTGCCCCCCTCCTCAAGCATGGTGGATCCTGGCTGCTCTGACCCTCTGTCCCCCACTGCAGCCAGACAGACACAGTTCAGTCCTGGTTGCAGCAGGGAAACCACACGCGTCCTGTAGACCCGTGCGCTCTACCTGGGTCCCTAGGAAGTGACTCCCTTCTGCAGCCATGGAGAACAGCGCTCCCCACCTCTGGCTCCAGCAGGGGACTCCAGCAGCGCTCTGCCTAGGGACCCAGACAGAGCACTTCGCCATGTTCCCCACTGGAACCAAGGGAGGGCAGTGGTGATCTCTTGTCCGCTTGGGTACAGCAAGGAGTCTGTACCAGTCTTGCATCCCCGTGGCACCGCACTCCACCTAGATCCTTAAGCAGCAGCTCTCTTCTATAGCAAGTGGGAGGGGAGCAGCAGGCCACTTTGAAAAATCCTGCTGGCCACATCTGGCCCCTGGGCAATGGGTTGGGAATCACTGTTCTAGAGGTATGTCATTGTAATTGAAAACAGACTCTTGTCCTAAGGCTGTGTAAAGAGAGATTAATAGAATATGGCCACTCCAACTTTCTGCACCTAAGTATATGGGAAACGGTGCAGCCAAGATGTGAAATATTCTTGAGTAATGGACCAATGAGTTCAAAAACATCTACGTACATCATTTGCACAACTTTCTGTGAATTGACTTCTCCTGGAGGGATAGTCTTAACAAGGGGAGACATGCTGGAGACCAGGGCTTGGTCTCTCCCATCTGTAAAGTATATATAGATAATACAGTAGTGTAATGAATAAATACTCATGCTATTAGTGCAGAAGGAACCAAAGCAAACCAGGACTATGTTGTTGACATCTTACTTCCCTTAGGGAAGGTACTACCTAGGCCCGGTCTATACTTACCGTCTGGATTCGGCGGCAGTCGACGGGAGATACGCAAGTGACATAAATCACCACATCAAACTGATGGTGGTGAATATGCTGCCGTCAGTGTAGACCCAGCCCTAGACAAGGATTTTTGTCGTTTTTACTATACCCAGTTTGCTTTGCTTTATCATTATGTTGTCTTGAATGAGAGCAGCCAAGGCATACAACCTACAAACATTTTTCCACAAGCTGCCTCTATTTACATTAAAGAGTCAATGAGATGTTCGTTGTTTAAATGTTCTAACAACAAAAACTGCAGTAAAGTCTCCGTTTATAGATGACCAAACAACTACGCCTTTTTTGGATATTGTTGAAATGGCACATATACTCTAAACATTATAAAAGGCCCTCATTATGTCTAAGCATTACTTTTGTAAATACTGTTGTGGAAAAAGGTCTGATGGCTATACACACTAAACTCGGACCGAGTTGAAAGAAACCCCTTTTTACCATGTACAGTGACAGTAATGAATGTAAACCAGATTCTGAACATACAAAACAGAGTTACTTACCAGTAACTGTTGTTCTTCAAGATGTGATGCTCATATCCATTCAAACATAGGTGAGTGTATGCCACCATGCACGGGTTCGCAGAACTTTTTCCTCTTAGCAGATGCCGTAGGGTCGGCTCAGGCACCCGCTGGAGTGCTGCATGCATTCCACGGCATATGAAGTACCTCCGACCCTACGGCCTCTCAATCCCTTCTTTCTGCCAACTCCAACAGCGGGGACAGAGGGCGGGTTTGGAATGGATATGAGCAGTTATTGGTAAGTTATTGGTTATTGAACAGTTATTGGTAAGTAACCGTTTTCTACTTCGAGTGATTGCTCATATCCATCCCAACATACGTGATTAAAAAGCAATATCCTGGAGGCGGGTAGGAGTTACCAGTGAGCTGCCCTCAGCCCAGCTCTGCCGAATCCCACGTCCTCTGTCGCCTGCTGGGCGATGGCTCGAGCTCTGGTTGAGTGCGCTATGTTGGTTCCCAAAAGCGGCACCTTTATCTGCTCGTAGCCGAACTTGATGTAGGACGTAATCCATGAGGAGATGCGCTCGGTGGAGACAGGTGAGCCTTTCATCCGGTCCACCACTGCAATGAAGAGCTGCATCAATTTCTGGAACGGCTTTGTACGCCTGATGTAAAAGGCCAGGGCTTGTTTCAAATCCAGCGAATGCAATCTCTCTCCTCATCCGAGCTGTGTGGTTTGGGAAAACAAAGGGAGAAAAATATCTTGATTACAATGAAACTGGGAAACCACCTTGGGTCGGGAGGCCAGATGCGGCCCTTATCCTCATAGAATACTGTAGAAGGGGCTCCAAGGTCCAGGACTTAATTTCGGAGACCATCCTAGCTGAGGTAACAGCCACCAGGAAGGCTACATTCCATGAAAGCATGAGTCGGGGGCATGAAGTCATGGGATCAAAAAGGGGGGGCCCCGTGATTCTTGAGAGGGCCAGGTTGAGATTCCAGGAAGGCACCTGGTTGCGTACCTGCGGATAAAGTCTCTGCACCCCTGTGAGGTACCTGACTGACATAGGGGAGAAGAACATAGATCTCCCTACTAACGGCTAATGGGAGGCCAAGATGGCCACCAAGTGAACCTTTAATGAGGCCGGCACCAGACCCTGGAGCTTTAGCTGGAGCAGGTACTTCAGGATTGCCTGCACAGGCGAGAGGCTTGGCGGAATGCCCCGGGACTCTGCCCAAGAGATAAACTGTTTCCGCTTAGCCCAATACATGACCTATGTAGGTTTCCTGCTGCCAAGCAGGACTTCTTGGGCCTGCACTGAGCAGGCTCCCTCTCCCTCTGTCAGCTGCAGCGCCTCCAGGCCATGAAGTGCGGGGAGTCCAGATCCAGGTGCAACAGGCAAGCATGGCCCTGGGAGAGAAGGTCGCACTGCCTCAGAAGCTGCATGGGCTGGGCGATCGAACGATCCAGCAGCATGCTGAACCAGTACTGTCTTGGCCAGGCTGGAGAGATGAGTAAGACATCTGCCCTGTCTCACCTTACTTCCAAGCAGAACATTGGACTGGATCGGAATGGGTGGAAACACTGTTCAGTCGATGGGGAACGCTTCAGAAATTGAGCCAGTCTCGCAACCCTGGTGCGAGCAGAACCTTGGGCACTTTGTGTTCCAGGCTGACGCAAATAGGTCCAGTTGGGGAACACCCCCTTTTTGGAAGACAGTAGACACTACCTATGGGTGCCACGACCAGTCGCGGTGGGGTAAAAACTACCTGCTGAGGCAATCTGCCTTGTCATTCCTCACTCCTGGGAGGTGAGAGGCAGTTAAGTGGAAATTGTGCCTCACTGCCAAATCTCACGGGTGGATAGTTTCCTCACCGGGGGCAAGGGAGCGCACTGCTCCCTGCCTGTTTATGTACAACATGGCTGCGGTGCCGTCCGTCCGCACCTGCACCAGTCTGCCTGTCAGGAATTGGAGGAACACCCTGCACGCTAGGTGAATAGCTCTCAGCTCATCTGTGTTGATGTGCAGGCGCGTGTACTCCCCTGACTACGGCTCCTGAGTGCTCAGGTTAGTGCTGATGTGGGCTCCCCATCCCACAGCCAAGGCGTTGGGAATTAAGGTGACCGACGGGACCAGTTCCCTGAATGGGACGCCCCTCAACACTGCCCTGCGAGACCTCCACCACTGTAGGAAGGCTAGGGCGGGTGGGGGAATTATGTCCACCCGATTCAGTGGGTGGCTGGTCAGCACATATACCAAGGCCAACCACGCCTGAAGCCTCCAGCGAGCTAGTCTCACTATGTACGTGCAGGCGGCCATGCTGCCTAATGGCTGAAGGCAGTGCCTGGCTATTGTCGTGGGCATTGGTGCAGCTAGGAGATGATAAAGACCATCACCTCGAAATGTAGCTGAGGCAGGAAGGCTCTGGCCTGGAAGCATCCTGGATGGCCCCAATGAATTCTATGTATTGCACTGGGGTTAGTATAGACTTCTGCTCACTTATGAGCCGTGCCAGCCTGCTGCACGTGGAGCAAGTGAGGGTCACGGTCTCCTGCACTTGAGGCGTGGACCTGCTCCATATCACCCAATCAACCCAGTAAGGGAATATTTACGCACTCTTACGTTTCAGGTGGGCAGCCACTACCACCATGCATTTGGTAAACACCCCTGGAGCCGAAGATAAGCCAAAGGGCAGGGCTGTAAACTGGTAGCAGGAGCCAGCCCACATGAAGCAGAATAAGTACTTGAGGCTGGGAAGGACAGGCACATGAAGCATGTGTCCTTGAGGTCGAGGGCAACATACCAGTCTCCCAGATCCAGAGAAGGGATTACAGAGGCTAGGGAAACCCTGCAAAACCTGAGTCGTTTGATGTACTGTTTAGCCAATGCAGGTTCAACAGGGGTCTCAAATGTCCCCTTGCCTTGGGGGTGAAGAAGTACTTTGAATAGGACCTCTTTCCTCTTCTGCCTTGAGGAACCGTAATCAGTGCTCCTATGATGAGGAGGGTGTCCACCTCCTGCAAGAGGAGTTGCTCCTGATAGGGGTCCCTGAAGAGGAACAGAGGTGAAAGGCTTGGGGAACAACATCATTTGCTGCTTCAGGCAGATGTGAACTAGGCATGGCTCATGCCCATTGAAACTTGAGTCCAACACCTAAACCGCCCAGCCCTCCTCGTGAACTTCAGGAAAGGGTGGGCAGGGCCAGGAGAGCAGTAGGGCCACCACCCTTGGGCGTGCCACCACCAGGGCAGGTGTGAACCTGCAGCTCCCACAGGCTGGCAGAGGCTTTGGACTACACAGGAAGCCCCCTACAATTGCCCATCTGGGGTGCCCCTGCTGGGGGCTGAGGATGAGATGAGAGGTTGACTCCATGCTCTAAACCCCTATTCCTGTCCCTATTTCTATAGGGTTGGAAGGGCCTAACAGAGGCCTTGGCTGCTGCTGTGCCTGGGGCCGTGACTGCTGCCTGGAAAACTGGGACATGTACAGGCCCAGTGAGCAAAGCGTGGCCCTGGAGTCCTTCAGACCATGCAGCTTACAGTGGTCTGATCGGAGAAGAGGGCCAACCCATCTAAGGGGAGGTCCTGGATTGATTACTGCACCCCCTGGGACAGGCCCAAGGATTGCAGCCAGAAGCACCGCCTCATGGAAATGGCAGAGGCTATGGCCCTACCTGCCGAGTCAGCAGCGTCACCGGGCATCTGGTACATTGCCTTAGCCGCTGTGATTCCCTCATCCAGGACAGAGGTGAAGTCTGCAGCCTGGTCCTGGGGCAGGGTTTCAGCAAACCACCTGAGGAAGTTCCACAAAATAAATTTATATCTCCCTAGGAGGGACTGATGGTTAGCAATCCTGAACTGCAGGGTTGCCGTGGAATAAATCTTTCTCCCGAACAAATCCAGCTTTTTGCTGACTTTGTTCTTGGGAGTGGAACCAGGCTGACCTTGCCTGTCCCACTGGTCGGCTGCATAAGTTGAGAGCACAGCACCAGAGGTTCCCGGGGTCAGGTGAGTGAACAAACACTCGAACACTTCAGCCGGGACACAATACTTCCTCCCGGCCACCTTCATCATAGAGGCGACCGAGGAAGTGGCTTTCCACAGGGCCTTAACAATTTTGAGAGCCCTATCATGGACAGGTAGGGCTACTCTCACTGGGGCAGCTGAAGAGGGTATCAGCAGCCTCACTAATTCCTTGACTGCCAGCCCCAAGTTAGAGGCCACCTTTTTGAGCAGCTCCTGGTGTGCCCTGAAATTCTCCAGTGTCGCCATGTGGTCTCGGGAGACTGCTTCTCCCGGGGAGGAGGGAAAGGACTGCCGAGGCACATCCTGCAGGTGCTCTCCTGCATGCTGAAGGAATGCACCCACAGAGGGTCCCTCCATGGGGTCCGACTCCTCGTCCGAGGAGCGGTGTCTATGGGCCTTCTGCTGTGCTGGGGGCATGGACTGCACCCCCTCTGACAGGGTGGATAGGGACCCCGGTCCCATCTGGATGCCCATGGGGGCCAATAAAGCCATTGTTATGGCCATTGTCCTTGGGGCCAAACCTAGGGAACTTGTGGCCTGAGCCACTAGACAGGCAGTGCTGTGGCCGCCCTCTATCCCAGCTGCCATGCCCTGCTGGGGACCATCCTTTCAAGACCTCCGATGTGGAGGATGACACCGCAAGTGGTGCTGACAGATGAAGGCGCGCTCCGAAGAGCTCTTGGTGGAGGAGTGCCATCTTGGTACCCAGGACTTTGCGGTGCTGCTTGCGCCTTGGTGATTGGGACCAGTGACGCTCCGAACTCTACAGTGATGAGCCTGGCTCCGGTGACCAGGTTCCGCGTCAGGGACTGTGCAGTGCAGGGTAATTGGGTGGCGACCGGGTTCCGTGCCACCTCGGTGTGGGCAGACCCCTCTGTGCCGAGGCCTTCAACGGTAACCAGGTTCTGTGCCACCTGGGTGCAAGTGAACCCCTCGGTGCCGGGTCCTTCGATGGTGACCGGGTTCTGTGCCATCTTGGTGAGAGCAAACTCCATGGTGCCAGGGATGCGGAGAAGGAGCTGTCTGAGCACCGCCTGGCAGCCCTCGACCGGTGCCGCCTCTTGGCCCATGCTGCCTACAGTGCCAGGGACTGATGTTGGCACCAAGAGGGGGACTCCGCATCCCGAGTCGAAGCAGGCTGGCTTGATGACGCCAACCTGGAGTGATTCCTGGGGGAGCATCCTTGCTCTACCCTTGGTGGCTGTCTGGTGGGAGATCTTCCTACCCATATCAGGGGTTTCCATCTCCCTTTGGGGGGACCCAATGAGGGCTTGCCCCGGGACACTGGCCCCTTCTCCCTCGGCGTCGGGGGCAGTGGGGGGGGGAGGGAGAGAGACAGAGTGTGTGTGAGTGAGTGAGTGTGTGTGAGAGAGAGAGAGAGAGAGAGAGAAAGAGAGAGAGACAGAGGCAGAAGAAGCAGGCCGACAAGGCTCTTGCTGCCCGAAAAGCCTCCAGTGTCAATGGCGTTGGCAGGGACACTCTCCCACTCCCAGGAGTCAGGGGTGGCTCCCTGCTCAGAGATGCAGGCACTGGAGAAGACTCGAAGGGCTGTGGACGGTGCATCTCCACACTAGATCCTGCCCATATCCATGGGGCAGGGGTGTGTCCACACTCTGCGTGCTGCTTTCTCTTCTTCGGCACCAGGGGCTGTTACTCAGTGCCAGGCCAAGCCCAGTGCCGGCGGTGTGCTCTGCACCGAGGTGACGCTTGGTGCCGTGGAGCGGAATGGCTTGGGGGTGGAACGCTGCTTCCATGAGCAGGGCTTTGATGCAATTTTAAAAGCCCTGCAGATCTTGCAGTTTTTGTTTTGTGTGTCTCCTCCCCGCTCTCCCCTCTGGCATTTAAGGCACCGGATGGGGGAAAAGGGGGGGTCTTAAATCCAGGCAGCCGGGACATGGCCTGACCACCTTCAGTCCCCCAGGAACTTCTTATTTAACAACTACTTAAACTAACTACAGTACTTAGAAGGGGAATGGTACTTGCGGAGAGCATGTGCTAGTTCCAGCAACCCTCATGGGCGGAAAGAGGGAACTGAGGGGCCGTAGGGTTGGCGGTGCCTCATATGCCGCAGCATGCACATGGCACTCCAGGAAGCACCTGAGCCAACCCTATGGGGTCTGCTAAGGGGAAAAAAGTTCCGGGAACCCCGTGCACAGTGGTGTGCACTCACCTATATTGGAATGGATATGAGCAATCACTCAAAGTAGAACATTTAATTTCTGGATGAAGTGAGATAGTTAAGATTTCACATGCAGCCTGTCTGACTACATAATTAGGAACAGTAAGTGGAGTTAAGATGGAGTTTTTGCATTAACTCTGAATTTCCTGGCTTTGTGACTTTAAATTTGACCAATTACATTATCTCATGATAAATTTACTTTAATGTTTTATATGATTAGAATATAATCATATTGTTGTTGAACAATTGCAAAACTGTAGAAATATGAAATTATTATTTACAGAGGACCACAGCTCTGTGTTGTGTTATATAAACATAAGAACACTCACAGTCACAGCCCCAGTTCTCTTGCAGTCTGGTCCCAATTCTGCAATATGATCTAGTAGGGCAGATGTTGCACCCGTGTGATTATGGGCTGAAACAGACACAGATATGTACAGATAAATGTTACACACAGATGAGGTACCAATTATTTGGGTATTCAGATTTTTGCTTTCCCAAAATCATCAATGGAAGACTTCAAGGAAGTTGTTTAGATCCTGTCAGATTAGATATTTATTTTCTGTTAATAAATAGAACTCACTTCTATAGCAAACTATTTTATAGTTGGAGTTTAGTGTAATATTGTTTAAACTACTCTTTTATACAGACAGCCAAAAATTACATTAATGCAACCTTAAGGGTACAGTTGGGCATGCACACACACAAAATAACTGCAAAAGTTAAGCTTCAATGCACAAAATTAACTGTCTCCTTGTGTGTACACATTGTTTTCTTGTCTCCAGTACTGCAAAAATTTAGGAATATGCTCTACTTTGCACAATAAGTATTTGCAAGTGCACGTGTTTACAGAATCCTAACTCTAATTTGTACAAACACATACTATTTCTCAAACACAATCTGCAACGGGGTGCTCATGCAGTCCCAACTAGCTATGCACTTCTAGGTAGATCTGAGCTTGATAAAGCAGCATGCACATATGCACAGGCACTTAATCAAAGGAGAAGTGTGGGTGATTATTAAATATGGAAAATTTTTATTTGCATTCAATAAATAAAAAAAGCAGCAGAAGGAATTTTGCTTAAGCTTCATCCCTTCATCAGATGTCACTTTTAGTAAGGGATCTGTAAGGCTGTTCTTTCCTTAAAGATTGACTTCTTCTGGAATGCCTACAAAAACACTTGTAAACAAAAACTAGTTTGAAGGCAATCTTGTATAGTTGATATACACCTTTAACACGACAAATGAAAACAAAAAAGTATATAATGGGGCCAGATGCTCAGTCTCATTCCGGTGGCATAAAGAAACCTTCAAGTCTGCTTAACTGGACCTTTGAGAATTTTCTCTTCACTAAAGAATTCATTAGCTGGTTTATTGCCATTTAATAACTGTACTACACCACCTCCATTGTGGCATCATAGAATCACAAAGTTAGAAGGATCCACTATGATCTCTAGTCTCTGCCAAAATGCAGGGTTTGTTTTGTCTAAAACATCCAAGACACATTGCTATCAATTGATGGGGGCATGTTTAGTGCATTTGTATATCCTGGAGATCCCAGGCTGTTATATATTTCCTTGAGAGTTGTGCGCTGCTGGCATAAATTACAGGAACCAACAGGCTTTCCTAATTTCAACAGGTATAAATCATCACCAGGATTGGGAGACTGAGAAGTTAAACTTTTTTACCTGGTGTCAAGAATATGGTAAATGCTCCCAAAGATCAAGATGGATATTTGCTTTTCCCTTTTGGACAGACCCTACTGCATACCCAACAATAGGTACTTTAGAAATACCAATAGATAGATTCATTTAGATAAATTTACAACTAAATAAGACAGTAAAGTCCTTGCTTCAAAGACCAACAAATTTATTGTAAGAGATGCAGTAACTGAAAACTTAATAACTTTGGTGGTGGATTGGCATAGTTGATGGGTTGCACATGTCACAGCAGGTATTGGCAACTTGGTTACTAAATAGAGAACAGACAGTGAGCTGACTTTTTTAAGTTAAGACATCTATAGCTGCATGTGTCAATAACTGCAGTGTTAGAAATTCAGTGGGTAAGGAAAAAAAGGGGGGGAGTGGGAGAATTATTCCAACAACCTAGATTTGATATATTGCATTTCTAGCATTGTATCCAATGACTACAGTATTTTATTCAATAACTGCTAGTTGCCATCAACACTCCTGAGTTGTCACAACAAGTTCTTTTCCCTCAACAGGTTGGTGGCACCCCTCATTAAGAACAAAGATTTACATAGCCTACATATCAGATTTTGTAGAACCTACTATGCTGTTTTAAGATTCTCCATTTATTCTAATCCATCTGAAAGAACATGTTTCCTAGGTTATTACTTCTGTATCAGAAATGGAAATACACATCATAACACAGAGTTAAGAAGGATGTTAATAATACCAACCTAACAATATATTTTTCTGTTTGCTCTCACTCTAGTTCTCTGAGAAATATATTAGCGCGTCTATGTTACAGAAAGTGAAAAACTGGAAAGTTGTGGATTCCATGAATAAAACAAAATTGTCCAGAAGACATGAAACAATTCAGCCCTGATTCGAGACAGCTGGAGACAGTTCTTTTTTAATGATATTTAGATCAATAACCAAATACTGATTGTTGCACGGTTGCAGATACCAAGTATATGTAAATTTCACTATCATTGATATACTCTAAGTTAATTTTTGTACCAAATGGTGAAATGAAACAATGTACAATATTATCAGCTAAAAAATTCTTTACATCGTATCAGTAAAAGAGGATAATTTTTAGATAAGGATTACTTATTCTACTGGCTTGGTTCTGACATACCCTTTTAACATTAGAAAAAATCATCTGCCTATAGCTCATTGATAACACTTAACAGCTCAAAAATTAGAGTGAATCTTCATGTCCCTTGCAGAAATATAAATCCATTCAGTCCAATCCTTAAAATCATGAACATCCAAGGTTGCCTTAAGAACTTGGTAGGTTCTGACATGAAATGTTTATACACCTGTGACAAGGTGGACTAGGTCCAGAGACCCTCTGCTGGAGACTTCGTGGTCCTGACTCACCCGGCACCAGAAAAGAGCAGAAAACTTCTGTAGGCAGCACAGAGTAACTGCAGGGAAGCAGTCAATCAAAGGGGCTGCTGAAGTTATCAAACAGGGACAGAAGGGCCAAAAGAAGCAGAGTAGCAGAGGCAGAGCAGTCAGTAGCAGAGGCAGAGGCAGAGCAGCAGGACCACAGACAGCTCACTGCAGACAGGACTGAGTCCAGAACCTATCCAGACCAGGTGATGGTACTTGATGGGCCCTGTTGGTCAATCTGAAGACTGAGCCCAGGCAAGGGCTGCTGAAAAGATGCAAACTGAGGGTGCTGATATGGGCCCTGGATGGGCTGTTAAAGAAGACAGTGCCTCTGGGAAGGAAGCCTCGGTGCCATGAACCACTACCAGGGCTGTGAGATAGAACTAGAGACTGTATACCCTGGAAAGGGGGACAGTGTGGGATGTAGGGCTGAGCTGCTGAAGACCTGCTGAAAAAACCATCAGTCAGAGGAGGAGGGTGGCACTCATGAGACGTGGGTGCTACCTCACTGTAATCACACTTGGCCAGAGAGGGGGCACTTGCAAGAGCTGGTTAAGTTAAGGAGAGGCAATGAGTCTGCTAGCTATAGGGCTCCTGGCCCAGGTCACCGCCACTCGTCACTGGGGAATGGGAAGGAACTGAGATACACACCCTTGGAAAGGGAAACACATGGACATTGAGATGACCAGAGGGCTGAGACACAAAAAGGATGTTGCAGTCCTCCTGAGGTGTGAGAAAGGCTACAGGTGAACAGGGAGAAAGAGTGATGGTGAGCAGACCACAGATGTGGACATCAGCCTGGAGCTACTCCCCAGACGACCAGCAGGAGGTGCCTGTCTGGCGGTGAGTTGTGCGAACCTGTCACAAGGAGTATCATCTTACACTGTTAAGGGGTTGGACATGATAGTCTGAGGTTTATCTTGTTTACAGCAGATGTGGCAGAATTATTTTGTTCTTGGGCTTAATTCCACTAAGCTGTGATTTGTGATCTGTGCACACCTCCTGCTCATCTTGGTTTCAGTCATTACATTTAATTTCACTCATAAGATGACACTTGAATATTAAGATGCATCCTCAAAGACAGAAGAATCTACGAAAATATACAGAATTGATTTAGCAAATTTCTGTTCTGCATTCTTTCCTCATTCTGAGCTGCGGTATGCTCTCTTAGACCATTCTCTGAAAATCAGCAATTATTTCAAGAACATTTGTTATGCCCATTATCTTAGGGTAAATCACAATCCTGATCATCTCAAAAATCTCTGCCACAACCCCCACAGCTGATTTGCCAAAGCAAAACTGGTTAGGCATGAACCCACTTCTGGACTGGTATGGCCACCGTCATAGGGGTGTCCCCACTCAGGTGGGTAGGGGCAAGCTGGTGCACAAACCATGAGAAAAGTCTGCTTCTTCATGCAAAAGTTCTGAATCCACACTTGGTCTTCCCCGGTCCACATGACGATGTGATCCCATCAGTCTGTTTGTGGCCCTGTTCCAGGAGCACCAGTGTACAGTGAGAATGTGCAGTTAAGGCAAAAACAGGCATGAGCAGCAGCAGCTGGTTTGCAGCTGGCACGCTAGTATGCTTTCAGCAGTTCAAAAACTGCTAATGAAATCTCCACCAGCATCTTGCAAATGTTCCTCCTATGTCCCAAATTAGGACAGAGTTTGAGGTAGAGAAGTTCTTCTGGGGCAGGATTCATGTCAGCTCTGGCTGCAAGGAGCATGCAGACACAAAATAGATCAGCTGGATGTGTTTGCAGGTTAAGCTCCCAAAATACTTCTGGTCAACTCCACAGGACTGACAAAGTTTTCCCACAGCCCACTATAGAGAAAGCCCCTGAGGGCTTCAGCTGACAAGTGCACTAGGAACTCTTCTGCATGAAAGTACATGCCCACAGAAGCTGAAGTTCTGACAAAGGTCTGCG
Source organism: Mesoclemmys tuberculata (assembly GCA_007922155.1). Taxonomy (NCBI): domain Eukaryota; kingdom Metazoa; phylum Chordata; order Testudines; family Chelidae; genus Mesoclemmys; species Mesoclemmys tuberculata. The sequence continues at coordinate 7,292,557 of ML675621.1, forward strand.
TAGTGCAGTACAGATGCACCAGCACAGGTGTGAAGCCTGAATTTCCACTGTAGTGTGGACACAAGCACAAGCTTGGAAAAATGAGTCCACAGAGCTAGATCCCATTAAACTCAGGCTTAATGTGCTGTGGAGACATACCCTTAGATGTAAACTAGAATAGTTTCAGGCAACCTGTATAAAAGAGAAAGAAGGTACTAACAAGGCAAGCTGTACACTCCTTTTTCTCTCTACTTACAAAAGGACACCCCTGGAAATTGAATTCCTAGACAGCTTCAATGCTTATGATTTTTGTGTTTCCCCATGCTGTGATCCCAAGCTGCACTTACAAAGGGAAAAGTTTGTCAACAGTTTATATCAAGGGGTAGCTCTCATAGCTTTTCTTCAGGTCTATTTCAGAAAGTCTGCATCAAGCAAATACAAAATCCTCTTTTTTTTTTTTAACCTGGTAAAACTGATAAGAAAAGTTCTAGCACCATACAAGCAATAGTTACTGAAGTGATAAGACAACATGCATTGCATTTCTAAGCAATTACAGCCAAAACTGTGGAGAATATCACCAATAATTGTGGTGTTTTCCCTGAAAATCTATGTGGGGAAACTGATAATATGAAAATCTAAAGAATTTCTGCAATGGATTTTCTGTTTGCTTTGTACTCTGTTTGGTCCTACATTTATTTAAATACTAGATAGCAAGTTAATTTCAATAATATTAATATATACACACACACTCAACTTTTGTTACTAGGCTCAGTTTTATAAAACATTTATTAAACCTCAGGATAATTGGAATATCCCTATCATCATCACCACCACCACAGAAATTCAACACTGATGAAACCATAAACACAGCTTTTACTCAACTTGAAAAACTGCATTAAATATCTTCATCATCAGAATATGAAAATAAATGGTTACTAACCTTCTGTATCTGTTGTTCTTCGAGATGCGTTGCTCATTTCCATTCCAAGTGGGTGCGTGCAGCTGTGTGCACAGTCCACCAGAAAGTTCCCCCCAGAGTACCCGTAGGGTCAGCTGTGGAGCCCCCTGGAGTCGTGCTTCCATGCACTCTATATAGGGCTCTGCCGACCCTCCACTCCTTAGTTCCTTCTTGCCAGCTAATTCTGACAGCGAGGTAAGCAGGTGGGTCTTAGAATGAACATGAGCAGCACACCTTGAAGAACGCAGTTAGGGAAAATTAGTACCCATTTCTTCTTCGAGTGCTTGCTCCTGTCGATTCCAAGTAGGTGATTCCCAAGCCATACCACAGGAGAAGGGGTCCGAACTCAAAGTCCCGCAGACTGCAGAACCACGCTGCCAAAAGAGGCATCATTCCTGGCCTGCTGAGTAACAGCATAGTGTGTTGTGAACATGTGAATCAAGGACATGTTGCCGCCTTACTAATGTCCTGAATCGGCACTTGTGCCAGGAATGCTGCAGAAAATGCTTGAGCTTTTGTGGCATGAACCATTATTGTTGGTGCAGGCACCTTCACCAGGTCGTAACATTCCCTGATACAGGTGGTGATCCAAGACGAGATCCATTGAGACTAAACTTGCAGCCCCTTCATTCTGTAAGCTACTGCTATAAACAGCTGTCATTTTCCTGATTGGTTTGGTCCTTTCAATATAGAAGGCTAAAGCCCTTCTGACATCTAGAGAGTGTAGCCTATGATCCCTAATATTAGCGTACGGTTTCAGGAAGAAAACCAGGAGGAAATTGTCCTCATTCACATGGAAATGAGATGACCTTTGGCAAAAAAACTGGATGAGGGCGAAGCTGCACCTTGTCCCTGAAGAAAACTGTGTAAGAAGGCTCAGAAGTCAGCGCTCTGAGCTCAGATACCCTTCTGGCCGATATCGCTACAAGAAAGGCCACCTTCCAGGCCAAGTAGAGAAGTGAACAGGACACAGGGGGCTCAAATGGAGGGCCTGTTAACCTTGAGAGGACAAGATTGAGGTCCCATTGGGCAACTGGTGAACGTGTTGGCAGGTACAGTCTGTCCAACTGCATAACCAAGGGGTTAGCGAAAACCGAGCATCCCGACTCCCCAGGATAGAACCCTGAAATGCCTGCCAAATAAACCTTAACCGATGATCCCAATAAGCCTTGTTGCTTTAGGTGAAGCAAATAGTCCAAGATTGACATCCTCAGAGGTAGGATACTTAACAGAACAATCAAAGGGGAATCACTTGCAATAAAGAGAAACTGGTTGTTCCAGCGACCTCACGGGCGGTAATAAGGAACTGAGGAGTGGAAGGCTGGCAAACCCCTATATATAGAGCGCTATGGAGATGCAACTCCAGGGGGCTCCACAGCTGACCCTATGGGTACTCTGGGGGTAAACTTTCCAGCAGACTGTGCACATGGTGCGCACACACCTACTTGGAATCAACATGAGCAAGCACTTGAAGAAGTAATTTGATAGAATATTTGACAATTTGAGTACATAAAAAGCCTAACTTATTTTTAGGAAATATCCACATATCAGAGATAATCAATCATCAAATCAATGATCAAAAAGATTGATAAATGATCTACTTTTTCTGCACTGAAGAAGTAAATCAACTGGAATGATCATAAATTAAATGGATTAACAATTATTTATTCATCTATCTATAAAATGTTATGACTGAAATATCAAGGTATTTAGTGTTAGTATTTGAAGTTATGAGCATTAGGTTACTATTAAAATGAATGGTAAAAGACAACATTTCAATTTGTTCCATTGTTTCTATCTCACATATTTAAAAAAGATTAAATTGCAGAAACACCCTTGACAATAAGAAAAATTCAAATGAAAGCTTGGATTCTGGAGAAACCCACAGAAACCCATAGATTCTCAGAATTCATCCTCCTTTTTTGATATATTAGCTCAAGTTATAATGCATGAGACCAAAAGTTGACTGACAATAGTCATGTAATAAAAGTGTAATCATTTTCCTGAAATGCACACTTGTTGTGCCTTACTGCTAGTATGGAATGCAACATATACATAAAAATAAGGAAAAACAATCAAGCACAAGCCCTTACAAAATATATCACTGATAAGCAATGCAAAAGCTATACTATGCCCAAAGTTTCTGAAGTAATTTAACAATTTCAAATAGTTAGCTAGATCACTTCATTATGAAAAATGCTGCACAATATTGTTGAAAGCATTTTGGTTACAATGACATTTGTGTTAAGGCAATGCTTGGCAGTTCTGTTTTACTTCTGTTCCTCAACTACATTTTTAGAAACGGCAGCCTCCTGTTCCCTCATTTTCCTTTTAATATTAGCAAATGTGCCAAACCAGAGACATGTTTTATATAAGTTACTAAATGCCATTTCATAATTGGGAGAAGAAGGGAGTTAATATACCCTCTTTGATTTACAATTGGTGTCAGCAAACAGCAGACACACTGTAGGCAGCAACTCTGTTTTGGAGCCTGGATAACATGTTTCTATGGCAACTGCATATACAACTTTTTTCCCGTAACACAGTCATTCTCATGCTTTATACAAAATCACTGCTGTTTGCTGTAGAGTTGGGGGGGAATACCTTTCTCAGTCCTCGAATCAATTAATGAATCTCTTAATTAGCAGCCTCTGAAGTATGGGTTGAACATTGCCCCCTCTCCCCGCTGGAAATGCATCCCTTGCCAATACCACACGATGTATTAGGAGGATGGGGAAGAATGAAATTCAGTTTCACAGAGGTAAAATCTAATAAATATTAAAACACAAAATTCTTCTTTAATAAAATGAAAGTATACAATGTTTAGTAGTCCAGGTTTAATACAATGGGTACTAAGGAAGGATTAATGTGTCAAATAAACCCCCAAGGCTTATGAGACATGGAGCTCTAACTATTCACATGCCTGCTACCTGATCAATAAAGAAGTCCAATGAGAGAGAAAAATGGGAAACTTCTACGGAGCTTCCCTGTCCTTATACGTTTTGCCAACTTTGGAATTATACCAGCCTGATTCCTAGGTGGGAGGGGAGAAATAATATTAGGAATAGATGGTGATTCAAAGAAAAGAAATAAAAGATGTTTAATTTGGATCAAATGATAGTTAAAACCTTCCTTCTAAGAAGAAAACCCATGAGATCCATTTGATGCTATCTTCTATTTCAGGACTGTAGTCTTTAACAGAGATTGTCAATTGGTTTTAAGCACACATTGTGGACCATTTTGGATTCTGGCTGGTATCTTTAGATTTCTTTATTTACAGAATACAATATTCTGCCTTAAAATCAGGAAGTTTTATAAATAATTTCAAAGTAAGGTGCATGACCCCCTTTCTTACAATCAACTTTTTAGGAAGATAAGTTATCTGAAACACTCAGCATTTAACAATCCTGACTTCTTCAGTACATAGAACTCTGAACTCAAATTTATCCACAAAATGTTGTCACATACCATCCTTCAAATCCTTAATACACACTAACTATATATTATTTTCAGGAATCTCTTCCCAAAATATTGGCACGTATTACATGATTAAAAGGCCTAGGCTAGAAGGTTCAACAGGCAAGCTGTAGAGAATACATATTTTAAAAAACGAGTGTGTTGTTTCCCCATTCATTCTTACCCATTTTTATGAAATCTCGCTTACTGCACACAATGCTAATTTGTTTCTTCTACTTAGCTATAAAACATCAGAAAATGTACAATCAAAAAGCCACTGAGATTATTAAACAGGATGAGGAATTGAAGATTATTATGGAATTTGTATTTATTCTGTTCTGCTAAATTGCAATTTCAGAGAGATACTCACTGCTAGCAATGGTTGCAACAAGAACCTGGGTACCAAAGGGTCTGTTGTAGTGTCGTTTTGGTAAGCCTGACTCAGTGTTCAGATTATGAATCTTTATTTTTGTAACAAAGAAGCAATAAAAACATCAACAAAAACACAGACTAGTTTTTTTTTTATTATTGTGTAGTTCTAAAGCACAACTTTTGCTATCTTCATTTCAAAATAAAACTTTTTTTGAAACATCAAAAAGAAGATCAATAAACTTATGAAAATAAAAACCAGTGTTTTCCTCCAAGTGAAGAGTAAAATTGAAATCACTATGTGAGGACAGAGAGAGTACTGTCTTATCACAAAAAAAGAAGCCCGCTGGCCTGATACGCAGCAGCACAGCACAGTCTGGATGTAAAACACGGCAGCCTTTGGCTACCATAGCGTAACTGCATATTTTGAACCCTACAAAATCTATTAAATGCTTTTTCCATTTTGTCTTGCCAATATCTGTCCTGCTGATTTTAAGTTACATTTCTAGAGACAGCCATTTCATCAGCATTAATTACAAAGACAGAAATCACCATCTTTTTCCTTATGAAATGAGCATAAAAGCAAGATATGATATTTAACACAATTGTGAGAGGGCAGTGTTCATATGTTCAACATAAAAGTTAAGTAATAGCTAGGTCACAGAGCAATCCAGAGAAAGAGCCCACTGTGGAAGTGAATACAATTTACAATAGGACCCTTTATAAATATTTTCTTTTTATTATGACTTGGCCTGACAATGTTTCCATTTATGAATCACCTTCTTCAGGAGTTTGTAACTCAGCTGGAAAAGTCTGTTTAGGGCTGAAAACTGGAAATGTAGGTCTCAGCTCAATATAATGGACTTTTTTCAAAAACAAAATTTGAATTCAATCTGTTCAACTACTCTTCAGATAAAAGAAGTCTTGATTTTACCACTGAGATTGAAAAAACTAATTTATTCTTTCTATGTTAAAACAAGATTAAGAATGTGGTTGAACTGGATATTAACCAAGAAATTAAGTAAAAAGAGAAATGCACATTTTTCTTCAACACCATCCCAAAAGTAGTTATTTAAAGAAAAAAATATTTAAAAGCTACCAGAAGTCAGTGGACTTCAGAAGCTTTGGCTACTGGTGGGAAAGGCATCTCTCTCTCTTTTCCTTCCATCTTTTGAAGAATGGAAGGGACAGTATATTTGGGACTGGAGGGGTAGAGGGGAGTTGAATTCTTCATTTCCCACCCAAACAACCTTGAAAGCAACTAACTATTACATCCCACCATATTTACCACTGTATTTAATAATGAAATAGCAAGTTTACTTGCTGTTTCTGCTAAAATGTCAACAGCTAAATAATTAACATTTAGTATCCTCATTGGGCTTCAGAGCCAAGAGGCTATTGAGATGAAATAGGCATTTCAGACATCTGAGAGCTACTGTCTGTCTGCAGAGTCATATAGACATCACTAAATTGGTTTACATTTGTTTCATATTTTGAGAGTTTTCTTCACAACTGCAGGGCTAGATTATATTTTAAAACGTAAGCTTAAATCTGGAGTATAATTATGCAGCAAATTAAAAAAAGGATAAGTATGTTGCCATTAATGAAGCCACAATCACATTTTATACGGGAATCTTGGTTTTATTTATTTTTATATACAGGTGATAACCTCTACTCTTCTGCAACTTATGTATTGCAACTTACAAACTGAGAAACAACTGATGTCAGACAGGATGACGCATAAAATAAATAGGCTATTGTAAAGGTCAGCCTATGTGACTTCTAAAATGTTTAGAAAATGTAAGAACAAAAATAAAATGTTATGCAGTATTCTTCCTTCCTTATCCTAAAGTACCACATGGCATCATTTCACAACTCCTGTTTTCCACCATGAAGTGGACTGTATTTCAGAAATGGGCAAAAGCATCTTTTGGGCTTTTCTTTCATAGCACACCATTTATGGTTGAAATAGCCCCCCCCCAATCTCTCCTTCACCAAGAATCTACTCTGCTTCCTCTGCAAATTGCTCCTTAAACTCAACTTATTTTATGCAGCTTTGCAATGTTAATCTGTTCACCATCTTATTTATTGTCTTGTATGGCAATTCCATCTGGACTGAAGATGCTTTGTAAATGTAAGATCATTATAAGGAAAGACAGAGAGAGAGAGAGAGAAAGGTATGACTAGTAGCTATGACTGTTCCTTCTCGTCCTGAAGAAAATCTACTGTAAGGCCACCAACTATCCTCTCCATAAAAACAATTATATATACAATAAATATTTTAAAATGTTTTTAGCAGTCAAATCAGATTCTGATTCAGCACCAACATGTTTTGTGTGTTCTTTCCCCACTCTGTGGTTCAAGTCAAAGAGAGGAAACAAAAGCTGGGGTTGTTTCCAGGAGGAAAAAAAGCACTGCAGGAATCAATGGGCACTTACCTCTCATGTACACAAACCAGTACTTCTGTAGGAAGATTCACATAATGTGTGTGTTTCAGAATGATTAATCCTCAATATAGACAGTGAAGAGCATCCCTGAGACTAAAGAATAAAAAGAGAAAGGTTTGTGCATCTGGAATTGCTAACACTTGCAGAATGGTTGTCTTCGTGGGTAAATTGTGTAGATGGAGACCAAAATCAGTTTGTCTAATAAAGGCATTGCCCAGCTCTCTACAATCTTTCTTTGTTACCGAGAAGGTGGTGTTTTTCCTCCTCTTAATAGATTATTTCCCCTTATTCTGGTCTTCCTTCCTGATGATAAATTCACTTTTATTATTCTAACCAATTGAACATTAATTTAGAAGCTTTATTACTCATTTAGACTTTACTCAGTGACTAAAGCGGAAAAAATGTTCTCTCAAGCCAAGAGAGAAACCTCCCATACAACATATTCCCTGAGCCAAGAGAACCCTCCCATACAACATCCTCCAGCTGTTCTCAAACAGAGAAAGAATTCACCCACGTGGCATCCTTAGGCACTTCCCACCCAACTCAGTCCATTTGTCTAGCTGAGAGGGATCCTCCCCAAATGGCAACCCCTAGCTCTTCCTTACCCAAGGGAGATCTCTTCCCACACAGCTTCATCAGCACTTCCTGAGCCAGAACAATCCCTCTTTATTCAGCTTGTTAGGGTCTTCCTGAGCCAAGAGACAATGAGCTGGCATCCTCTGGCTGTTCTTGTTCATCTACCACTATTAAACTTTCAGTAGTAAAGAAAAATCTAATTTGAGCGCAGATATAAGCTATCAGAAATGATTTTTTCCCCAACTAAAGTTCTTCCCAATCAAATGCTTTTCTCAACATCTACACCAGTGGTCCCCAAACTTTTACCCCCTTTACCCATTGTCTGTTGCCCCTCCCCGAGGAGCAGGGCTATGGCGAAGGCCAGAACTGTGGCTGAGAGCGGGGCTAGGGGCTGCAGCTGGGGGAGAACCTGGGGCCAGGAGGGAGGCTGGAAGCAGAACTGTGGCTGGGCCAGGGGCTACAGCTGGGGGAGGGGCAAGGGGCCGAGGTCAGGGCCACAGCTGGGAGCAGAGCCTGGCTGAGCAGTGCTTCCTCCCTGCCCCCCATGGGGTCTGGCCCAGGCCCTGCTGTACTCCTTGAATGTTCCTTCGTGCCCCCAGGCGGTAGAGCCCACAATTTGGGGACCTCTGATCTACACAATGCAAGCTTAAAATACAATGGTTGAACTGCAGGCAGTAATGGTACAAAACAGGCATAGACAAAGAGGCTTCTCTGATTGCCAGAAGTCCTTTGTTATATTACTCTGACATAACTGCAGAACCCTACTGGCAGAAACAAAGTTCCTCAGTACACATTAATTTTGTCCTGTTTCAAAAAGTACTACATTATCGTGCATTAGGGAACTTTAAGAATGCACCAGAAGGTTCTAGTTAGTGCATAACATGCTGGTGCACATTAGATGCAGACTAACGCACCAAGTGCTTAATCTACAAAATTCAGAGAAAGTATGAAAAGACTGCACTGTGGCAACTCTGCATAACTGTGCCACTGAAGTTTCAACTTACTCGGCCAATGATGCATGGGTGTAGTGAGCACCTGTGTCTGATTAAGCAAGAGAGCACAACTATCTTTGTAAGACTCAGAAACGCAGGATCTAATTATTCTATCAAAATCAAAATGAGATACTAGTAGACCTTTTCCCCTTAAAATGTAACAGAAAAAAGGAAGGTCTCTAACTTCTTGGATCCTGTGCAAATAAAAAGCATCTCTTGCAATATGAATATTTAAACAGCACCTGTTTCCTCCTTTCAAACCAGAGTAAGCTGCACTGGTCCAAGTAACTTTTTATATTGGAATAGTGCTACTATATTAGCGTAGCAACATGGTGCAAAATCCCCAACACAGACAAGTCACAGGAATGGGTTATGGATGACTTTATCCTGGTGGATGACCAAAACGAGGTATGAGCAGGAAGCAAGGATAACGTGAGTTGAGATTATTGCCACTAAAAAAAGTCACTCTCCAGGACAATATGGAATGGGAATACTATTAAGGTGTTTAAAATAAAGTCTGCACAGGGCTTTGAGAACTCAATGAAAGCTCCAGGAAGGAAGATCATCTGAGAGACCTAAGATGAGGTTCTCTTTTTGACATTGTCTTGGAAAAATGAAACCCTTTCACTTTTTGGTACCTGGTTCAACTCTCACCCAGTTTGACATCACAACATAAACAGCTGTTTGGTGACCTTCAGCATAAAATAAGTTAGTAGAATCAGTCCAGTTTTAAAAAGTGGTAGAGCAGATGTGAGAAAATTAGTTCTCTCCTGCTGTGCTTATATACTTGTTAGTGCTAGACAGCAATTTCTGACTGAATTTGCCGTACTGTGAATACTATACATACTTCTGTTGTCAGTTGGCTTGTGTGTTCTTTCTGTGCGCCTTCCCTACTCTGTACAGATAGCTGGATCAGCAGACCTTGATAGTACTGTCCAGTTTGGTTAAGGCTGGAGGCTGAAATGTTGTCATCTCGATAGCACTGTTTAAGCTGCTCAGTGCTTCTGTCCTTGAAGCTTCAATGTTATTAGTAGATATTGAAGTCTGCTGAACTAACATGCTGCACTGTTACTCATAAAGAAAGGCCACAGGCATGGTTAAGTAACAAAGGCACTCAGCCAAGTTTATTGCCATAAAGACACAACCCCAGTGCCCTGGCTCCATGGTTACAGGTATGTTAACACGAGTGCCCTGTGGCAAAGAATGGCTCAATCAGCAGCGGAACTTTCTGCTGGCCCCTCGCCAAAAAACCCAATTAAGGCAAAGTACCCGGTCATGTATAGGCTGAAACAAACAACTACTAAACACAACTTACATACCACCTATGTATTTCATCATATTTGTTTGTTACCTCCCCTTGTTCCTGATATCTTGAACAAAACATCCCTATGCATTATTTTGTCAAACCATTTTATCTTGTACTAGACTGGGATGTACCTGTACTGACTGGAATATATTTACTTAAGTATCTAGTGCCTAGTACACTAGCAACAACTTTCCTAAGTTCATGTACTAAAGAATGAACTTGTAAGCATCTGCTTTAATACCTGCTCTGACTTTGGTTCAAAGCCTCTGGTTTATACCTCCTATCTGGCTCCAGGCTCTCTCTATTACAACTTCAATCTTGCTTTGTATACTTTACAATACCACAACTAATAGCTAAAAATTCACCCAAAAAAAAAGCTAATGCTTGTGCATGCCTAGTGGGAATAGGATAGCCAAAAGATAATCCTCCCAATGTTATAGAACAGTGAAAATATTTTCTTTCTACATTTTCTGAAATGTACAAATTGTCTGTTCACATGACTGAAGAAGGGCAGTGAGTGGAAGATATTTTAGGGCTATTTATGAACATAAATAGGCAAGCTCTTCCTCCTCCAAAGAACTACATTCAGAATTTTATCTGTATTGGAATAATAAAGAGACAAACTTATGTTTTTGAATTGATATCGAGCATGTGTTTGATATAAGGTAGTCCTTGAGACAGTTGTAATCATAGTTAATATCTTGGGCATATTTTAGACACATCAAGTCTGAAAAAGAAAGAATGAGAGAAGCAGGGAGGACAGGATAAAAGAGATAGGAAGTCAAGTGTAAAAGAATAAGAAGGAAAAGAGATAACAAGAGGGAGGAATTATCATAGGAGGTGATGTTGAAAATGGGGAAAGAAATGAGAGGGAGGGAAGAAGAGAGCAAAGCAAGAAACTGGGAGGGAGAGTGGAGAGAGGGAAAATGGGAAGAGAAGCGAGAAAAATATGGTGGGTTCATATTCCTTTCCAAAGAACATAGTAAATGTGGTTTGTGTTATTGAAACAAACAGTTTTAAAAAGTTATTAGTGAAATAAATGGAAACGGGGACAAAAAATGCATGTGGCAAATTCTGAACAGTTGTTTCATTAGATGTGTTTAGAAGAAAGCCATAGGTACTTATAGAGTAAGATCTAGCATTTATCTTCATTTTCCTATATCAAAGGAAGAAAAGCTAGCAAAAATATGGGTGTTAAGCCATAAACAAACAGCAGATATAAAAGCTAAAACTGCCAATTTCATTGTAATAAATGCAAATTGCAAAATTACAGATTTAGCCAGAATTCAGTTGTTTTAAGATTACTATATTTAAACCTAACTAGTATAAGAAAATCCTTTACAATCTGTACAAGTTATCTTAGGGGGCGACACCAGGGAAATAAAATGATGGAAGAATTAATGTTACCATTTAGGTTTGAAGTATTTCATCCATTCCGGTGCCAAAGGTGGCTTCATAAAACCTTCTGTAGCAGCTGGTACTAAATCCCTTTGAAAATTCAAAGTGCTTCCAATTTATCCAAGGCAGATTTCTTTCTTCCTTCACCTCTTTTTCTTTGCAACTACAGACCAGAAAGCAATGTTTTCTGCAAAAGAAAGATGAAATGTTAACTCAACTGTAATTTAAACAGGTTTCAAATATGATCTAATACATTTTCCCTTTCCCTTGCACCCTCCCAATCTTTCACATTCTGTAATGAATATTTGAACAGAGACCTCTACTTAATCTTACTCATTTGGAATTGGGCTCTCTTTCCAAGGTGGAAGGCCTAAACAGATTTATACAACTCTCCATACTATACCCTAGTATCAAATGACCACCAAGAATAAGAATAGCACTTGGGCAGTTGTTGCTTTATGTTTTTCTAACTTGCTTTAGTTTCCTTTCTGAAGGCTGCTTAATTATGCACAGGGCTTCATTTTTTCACACAAATCAGATCATTGTAACATTTAATTTTTCCATCACCAAAAACCTCCCCAAAAACTAACAACTTAGAATATGAACATAGCCAGAACACTTAATTTTGAAATATTTTTACTAAGTTTAGTTTTGTGCTATAAATTGTGAATACATTTTAAACATTTTTTTTGGTAATTCATACCACAGATCTAAATTTAGGAAAAAATATTAATACAATTGGTATTATCAGGTGTACAATGTTGGGAAGATGTAGTGTTCATTTAAATTTATATTTTTTAAAATATACCACAGATTAACCTAATAAATTAATTAACCTAGTTAACAGTTTATTTGAACGACTGCTTCCAGATGTGTGTGTGTGCATTACTATCTCATTCTCATTTGATTACACACTATATCAAATGCAGTGCCTAATCAGGAAAGCTGGATAGCCCCTTCCCCTGCTAAAAACAGACAGTATTTGAAAAATTTGTTTGTGTTTATGGACTCCCGAGCATGAAGGTACTTAAAGATATGAGTCTCATCAGTCAGGCAACTGTTGAACATGAAAGATGGTTTGGGTGGTGTGAAGGGATCATTTACTTTTCTCATTTTCTTTCTTGATCCCTTCACAACTCTTCTTTCTAAGAGGGGAAGGCAGTAATTTCCAATTCTGGGTACACAAACCAGAAGTGGTACTTTAGGTGGTGCAGCTGCAACTTTAGGCACTCTCTAATTATGAGCTTCTTTTAGGGATCCTAAGTGCAGTAGTGCTGCCTGTCTTCCATTCACCTTTACCTGCTATAAACCCAGAGAGGAACATGAAGTCCACACGCCAGCCTTGTAACAAGACAGCTAATAAGTCAAGGAAGGTACAGGATGTAATCAGAGACTTTGGCAAATGTGGTGTCAAGTATAGTGCACAGAGTGGAAACCATACTGGAGAGGTTCCAGGATAGAATTGGTGGAGAGGAACTCCAGACAGTGATTGCAAACAGTGCATTCAATCAGTTTAGGAATGAAAGGGAGAAGGGATGGTACATGGTGTCAAGTGGCGTGAAGGACAGATGACTGATTGTTTTTAAGAGGGGAGAGAGTAAACCATGCTTATATTTTGTGAGGGGAAAGAGCCACAACAGAACAGATATTATATTAATAATATTAATAAGGTATTAATATTTGCAGAATCCTACCTTATATCCAGAGAAAGGAAATAATTAACAGATATAAAATGAAAGGGGCAGGTGGGATTTACTAAAGAGAATAAATACAAACCTCACCAATAGTACAGTATACTTAACACTTATAATTGTCTGACTTAAATGAACATTAACTATTCCTCACAATAGTTATGTGAAAAACTTTATCACAGTTTTACAGATGAAGTAATTGAGGTTGTCACTGTCAAAACAGGAGTTGATATTTAGGTGTTCTTGACTTCTAGTCTTGTTCTCAGATTAAAAGGTCCCAGTGCCTGTCTGTGTCAAAGTCACTGATTACAGGAGATGGAGGCAAAGTTGAAAAGAGCAGCCTTGCAAACCCTGTATGTTTAAAACAACAAAAACAAGGCACAGTCCCCACAAATATCATGAGTTTGACTTAAAAAACATTTTAAAAAAATGTTGGGGGAGGGGTATATTTGTCTTCTGTCTTTTCTCCATAACTACAAGGTCTAGAAAATTAATTGGTTTTAAATGACAGCCAAAATTCTGTTCAAGTCCTGTAGTAGTTGAGTAACCAATGGAACGCTTCAATTTTGCAATCATTACTTTCATTAGGATAGTGTAAAGAAAATAGGCCTGAACATGAAAATTGAACCCTCAAAATTGTGATTTCAGGAGAAAAGACATTTTACTCTCAGTTAAAATCTATCTTTCATCTAGATTTTGTGCATCAAAAAATGCTGTTTAATATTTTGGAACTCAGCAGCTCAACTTTAAAGGGGAAACTACAAGAATCTGTCTGTAGAAACTCTACGATTGGTGCTGTCCTATCACTACAAGTTCCAACTTTCTGTTAGGTGTCATAGGGTACGTCTACACTGTGGAGTGAAGTTGATTTAGTTTCAGTTTTCTTTCACCTACCAAACTTATGCACTCAGAGGCACGTGATCACACCATGCGCATTGCATTGGGGTTTTGCATCTCCATCAGCTATATTTGCCTCGATAATCAAAGCAGTGGTAGCTTCCTATAGTGCAACTACCTTTTGGAAGGTTGTCATCTTCCCATGATGCAACATGCTCCCACCCCCCACCCCTCTTGTCCAAAACAAACAGACAAACTTTTTCTGCAACAGTCTTCCAAAACCATCTCTGCTGCGTGCATGCCATTGCTAGGGAGGCATGGAGCCCACTCAGCTGTGCACTATCATTGTGAGCCCCACAAACACCGCCCGACTTATCCTGCAATATTTTCAGGGGAAAGATAGGAGCCACATCACTGAAAATTGTGATGTTACTGAAGCTGCCTGGCTACATGCCATAGAACAAAACAATTCAAATTTGCTGCATGCTGTCATGCAGCATCTTCAGTCGGTGGAGCACCACTTCTGGTCCCGTGAAACAAGCAATGACTGGTGGGATCACATCGCATGAAGATTGGGATGATGAGCAGTGGCTGAAGCTCACTTGAGACTTGCTCTGACAGTGGAGAAGCAAGTGGCCATCGCTCTGTGGAAGCTAGCAACCCCAGACTACTACCAGTCAGTTGGGAATCAACTCAGAGTTGGTAAATCCACCATGGCAGCTGCTGTGATGCAAGTGTGCAGGACTGTCAATAGACTTCTGCTAAGAAGGTTAGTGACTTTGGGAAACGTGCAGGACATAGTGGATGGGTTTGTCACAATGCAGTTCCCAAACTGTGACGGGGCAATTGATGGGATGCATTCTTTATCTTAGCACCAGACCACCTTGACACAGAAAACATAAACCAAAAGGGATTCTTCTCAGTGGCGTTGCAGGCCCTTGTGGATCACAGGGGACGTTTCACCAACATCAGTGTGAGGTGGTCAGGAAAAGTGCATAACATGAGCATCTTTTGGAACCCAGGTCTGTTAAAAAAAGATGCAGGTGGGCACTTTCCTCCCTAACCAAAAATAATTATTGGTGATTTTGAAATGCCAATAGTGATCCTGGGGGATCCTGCCTACACCGTGTTCCCCTGGCTAATGAAGCTGTACCTGGATAGTGAGGAGTGTTTCAATAATAACTTCAACAAGTGCAGAATGGTGGTGGAATGAGCATTTGGCTGCTTAAAGGCAAGATGGTGCAGTTTCTTCACTAGGTTAGACCTCAGTGAACGCAACATCCCAACTGAAAAGTTCCAGAGGGGTAGCCATGTTAGTCTGTATACAGCAAAAACAACGAGAGTCCTGTAGCACTTTAAAGACTAACAAATTTCTGCAGGCATAAGCTGCAACCCACTTCGTCAGATACATGAAACAGAAATCACAGATAGGAAGTATATATATACATCCAAGGGTAAGAAACAACAATGGGGAAGGTAGGTGTTAAAGTCCATTCAGTTAGAGCAGATGAGGCCTATCCACAACCATTGATTAGATGAGAATATGTGAACAGTTACAATTACGTAATGAGATAACCATTCTGAGTCCCTATTCAGACCCAGTATGATTGTGTCAAGTTTGCAATACGAGTTCCAGCTCTGCAGTTTCTTGCTGAAGTCTATTTTTGAAGTTTTTTTTGTAGAAGTATGGCAACTTTTAAGTTGGCTACAGAGTGTCCTGGGAGATTGAAGTGCTGTTCTACTGGTTTATGGATGTTACCATTTTTTATGTCTGATTTGTGTCCATTTATTCTTTTGCATAGTGACAGTCCGGTTTGGTCGATGTACATGGCAGAGGGGCATTGATGGCACATGATGGCATATTTTACATTAGTAGACGTGCAGGTGAATCAGCTCCTGATTGTGTGGCTGATGTGATTAGGACCTGTGATGGTGTCACTAGAGTCGATGTGAGGGCAGAATTGGCAACAGGATTTGTTGCAGGGATAGGTTCCTAGGTTAGTGTTTTTGTTGTATGGCGTATGGTTGCTAGTGAGTATTTGCTTCAGGTTGGGGGGCTGACTGTAAGCAATGGTAGGTCTGCCTCCCACATTTTCAGCGAGTGAGTGATCATCTGCTAGGATAGGTTGCAGATCCTTAATGATGTCCTGGAGAGATTTATGCTGGGGGCTGTAGGTGATGGCCAGTGGTGTTCTGTTATTTTCTTTGTTGGGTACCCAGAAGTCACCTACTACAGGAAAGACCCATCTGGCTCTGTCAAGTTGTTTCTTCACCTCTTCAGGTGGGTACTGTAGTTTTAAAAATGTTTTATTGAGATCCTGTAGGTATTTGTCTCTGTCTGAGGGATCAGAGCAAATCCAGTTGTATCTTAGGGCTTGGCTGTAGACAACGGATAGTGTAATGTGTCCAGGGTGGAAGCTGGAGGCATGAAGATATGTATTGAGGTCTGTTGGTTTTTGGTATAGGGTGGTATTAATGTGACCATCCTCTATTTATATTGTAGTGTCCTGGAAGTGAATTTCTTGTGTGGACTGGGCCAGGCTGAGGTTGATGGTAGGGTGGAAATTATTGAAATCCCAGTGGAATTCTTCTTCAATGTCATGTAGGTAAAGAAGAGGTGCTTGAGAACGAGTTTCGAGAAACCAGTGTTCTAGGTCAGCCATAAAAATGTTGGCATACTGTGGGGCCATGAGGGTGCCTATAGCTGTGCCACTGACTTGAAGGTATAGATTGCTTCCAAATCTGAAGTAGTTGTGGGTCAGGACAAAGTCACAAAGTTCATCCCAACTGTTATCTCTGCCTGCTATGTGCTCCATGTGTGTGAAACAAAGGGGGAAAAGTTCCTGCAGGGTATAGTCATGGAGTCTGATAGGCTGGCTGCAAATTTTGAGCAGCCAGATACCAGTGGTACGTTGAGAACAAACCGCGGAGCGCTGCGCCTCAGGGAAGCATTGAAAACCTGTTTTTGCAATGAACTGCAGTAATGTACATCTCTGTCAGTGCTGTGCCCTCCCTTCCCATCCCCCACCCTCGCATCATTGTTCCCTTCCCCTTCATTCCCTGCCGACAATCCCCGAGTTCGCAATGAATACTGTGTAATGTTTTTTCAAAGCAGAAAAGTTTTATTGGTCATCCGATACAGTGGGGGGCAGGATGATAATTTAACACTTTCATAAGGCTGCTTGGGCATCCTGAGTAAAGTGTGACTGTGCAACAACAAAGCACACACATTCCCAGTTCTTAAAGGGGCTGTCTCCTCTGTCTGCTCCCCTCCACTGGTGTGGAGTGGAGCACATACTGCATCTTGCTCAATATCCTCCACGAGCGCTTGGGATGAGGGCTGGGAAACAGCTTGTTGGTGGAGTATTTTGCAGGGGCTGCAGAGGGAATCTGTCCTGCCACTGCTCTTCCTGGAGCTCTACCAGATGTCTCAGCATGTCTCATTTATGATCCCTCATAATATGCAACATCTCCTGTTGCATTGCATGTTCCTGCTCCTGGGCTGATTTTCTGTTTTCCATGTCCATGTTCAGTTTTTCTGACAATGACATTCTCCAGGCTCTGAGCTCTGTGTCAGCAGCTGTGGAGGCCTTCATTAGTTCACTGAAAATGTCATCCAGAGTTTTTTTTTTCAAGCTTTAATCTGGGAAAGGCGCTCTGTAGGAGTAGAAGCAGGGGTGGAGGCCAAGGTGTCCACTGTAAGGAAAGCGAAGCACCAATTTTCCATTGTTAGCTGGGCCCATGGATGAAAAGAAATGTTACAATGGAAAAAGAACTCCCCTTCATATTCACAAGGCAAAGCCAGACCTGCATACCAATCTGTATCTGTGGCATGGGTTGGAGTAGCATTCCAGCCAGGGTAAGTAAGGGCCCATGCATCCATTATAGGGAAGTCTCTGTAGCACTAAACTCCCCAATCCACACTTAACCAAGGACCAGGATCATTGGGCTCCCCTTTACTATCCCAAAGACCGGTTTGGGAGGAGGTGGTAAACGGATTGGGTGTGGGTGAGGTGTCGCTGGAGGAAAAACAGGGGCACCCGTTCCCGGACGCCTAAAACCTCTGCCAACAATGTCATGGCTAGGAATTGTCTTTGCTGGGGCCCAGAACACCATCCATGGCAGGGAAATAACACGCAGTGACTATATTGTTCAGGTACTGTAAACTTGCACCAACTTTCCCAGGTGACGATGTGTGATAAGTCTCCTGAGGGAAACACAGGCAGAAAGGGAAGATTTGCTACAAGCATCTGGGTAGAGGCCTAGCCCTTATGCTGCTATGCTGTGTTCCGCAACGATGCTTGCTCATTTAATAGCAGAGTGGAGAGGAAAATTATCCTACATGGCAGAAGAAATAAGGCTGCCCTCTCGAGAAACCTCCCGCAAAGAATTGCAGAGTACCTACGTGAAAGTTTCCCAGAGATATCCACAGAGGATTCTTGGAGCATCCTTGTGCACATAAATAGTCTGTTCTGAGGGTAACCCTCTGCTTAAATGGACCAACATCCAGGACTCCCATCCCCACAAAAAACAAACTTATTTTTTCCAAGAAATAAGAAGGTGGACTGGAGCTATAACCACAGAAATGCCATTTGCTATTCTTACTCACCAGATGTTCATCACTTCCCTGGCATCAGTCACACTGTCCTGTTTCCGGCTGAGCTGCTCCGGAGTAACTAACAGATCCTGGCTCTCAAGGAGAATGGATACCCCACTCACCTGCCCCTGTTCTCCTCCTCCTTGTCTAGAGAGTCTTCCTCATTCATCCTGGCCTGGGATTCTGTGGCAGTATCTATGCTGCGTGGTGGTACAGTGGTGGAGTCACTGCCGAGAATCGAATACAGCCCCTCATAAAGGTGGTATGTCTTTGGTGACAAACCAGAACAACTGTTCACTTCCCTAGTTTTCTGATATGCAGCAGAGTGAGAATATCCAGAGCTGTCACAATGGGGCATTATGAGATACCGCCCAGAAGCCAATGACATCGATTTATGTTGTGCTTTGCCTACGCTGACGCTCATTCAACTCATGCAATTTGACTTCAGCGCTACCCAACTTGTGGAGGTGGTTTTATGAAGTCAAATTTTACCGTGATTTAGGTCGGTGGAACTGGCATGCCAATGTAGACGCACACTTTGTGTGGTCAACTTAAGCTGCATTCCGTTGACCTACATTGTCAGTGTAGAACAGGCCATAAAAGTTACCTAACTGCACCCAATATCCCTTTTGGTCTCTCAGGAGACACCCCTTCAAACATAAGATGATAAGAATGGCAATACTGAGTCAAACCAATGGTCCATCTAGCCCAGTACCCTGTCTTCCAGCAGTAGCCAGTGCCAGATGCGTCAGAGGGAGTACACAGAACAGGGCAATTTATTGGGTGATCCAACCTGGTAGCCAATTCCAGCTTCTCGCAGTCAAAGGTATAGGGACCTAGAGCATAGGGACCTTACCATCTTGCTTTCTTTTTGAACCCAGTTATACTTTTGGCTTTTACAATATCCCCTGGCAACAAGTTCCACAGGCTGACTGCACTGTGTGAAGAAGTACTTCTTTATGTTTGTTTTAAACATGATGCCTATTTATTTTATTGGGTGACCCCTGGTTTGTGTGTTATGTGAAGCAATAAACAACACTTCCCTATTCACTTTCTCCACACCATTCATTATTTTATAGACATCTATCATATCTTTACTTAATCATCTCTTTTCCAAGCTGAACAGCCAGCGTCTTTTTAATCTCTCCTCTTATGGAAAAGCTGTTTCATATCCATAATCATTTTGTGCCCTTCTCTGTACTTTTTCTAATTCTAATATATCTTTTTTGAGATGAGGTGAACAGAACTGCAAACATGGGCATTCCATAGATTTATATAATAGGATTATGATATTTTCTGTTTTATCATCTATCCCATTCATAATGGTTCCTAACATTGTTAGCTTTTTTGGCTGCTGCTGCACACAGAACAGATATTTTCAGAGAATTATCCATTAAGACTCCAAGATTTCTTTCTTGAGTGGTAAAAAATAATTTAGACGCCATCATTTTGGATGTATAGTTGGGATTATATTTTCCAATATGCATCATTTTGCATTTAATCAACATTGAATTTCACCTGCCATTTTATCACCCAGTACTGAAAAGATCCCCTTGAAACTCTTCACAGTCCGCTTTGGACTTAACTATCTTGTGCAATTTTACATCAGCTGCAAATTTTGCAACCTCACTATTTATTCTTTTTTTCCATTTTATTTATGAATATGTTGAACAGCATAGGTCCCATTACAGATTTTTGGGGAGACCCCACTATGAAAATTGACCATTTATTTCTACCCTTTGTTTTCTATCTTTTAACCAGTTACTGATCCAGGAGAGGACCCTTCCTCTTATCCCATAACTCCTTACTTTGCTTAACAGCCTTTCTGAAAGTCCAAGTACATTATTGTCCACTGGATCACCCTTGTCCACATATTTGTTGACATCTTCAAAGAATTCAAATAGATTGGTGAGGCATAACTTCCCTTTACAAAAGTTATGTTGACTCTTGCCCCAACATCTCATGCTTATCAATATGTCTGATAATTCTGTTCTTTACGATAGTTTCAACCAATCTGCTTTGTACTGAATTCTAGGTCTTGGGCCTCAGGTCTTCACCTTTTTCTTGGGGGAAAACATGCATTTCTCAGACTCACAGACCAGACACTGGGTGGTAGTTCTTTATGTATTAACTGTGATCATTTTAGCAGGTCTGACTTGGGCTCAGACCCTACAGCTCTATCCTTTTGGAGCAATGACAGTTGTAATTAGTGATCCCGCAGCTTCCTTAAATGCTTTAATTTGTTTAGAACAAAAGAATTTCAGAAAAAGCATATGTTAAAAACAATAATATATACCACACACATCTAGTTCTTCCCTAAGACTTACAATTCGCAGGACCTGGGAGACTCAATATTTTCAAACTCCTTCACAGCCGCCATCCCTTTCTCTATGTGCCAGCCTGTCCCCCTAAACAGCAACTGACAAGTGAACCTCCCCTTCACCACCAAAGAATGGCTTTTTAACTCCTTAATCTTCTTTTGACCTCTAGATTCGGCCTGCAAAACAAGGCTTACAACCTGCTGAGAGAAAGTACAGGATCTCTGAAGCAAACAGCTATCTCCTCTTGTACCTAGGTATTCTCATCTGGGAAGTCATTCTGTTGCCTTCCTATAATATTCCCATTGAATTCAAGCATTACGGGCAACCAAATTAACATTGTGCTAATCCCAATATAGAATAATTTCCCCTCACTGATTTGGCCACATGCAGTGTTCATATCATTATTATATATAAAAATGATTAATATGTATTAATGAATTTTTATGTACTAGGATTAATATGATGCAATTTTTACAGTATTCATAATCTTATTACATATCTACTCAATTTCTGTCACACTAGCCTTGCATATTTAAATTATTTAATTGGGACTTTTGTGGGATGATTGAGATGTTTGTGGACTGATTCATGGCCTCAAATATCTCAAAACGTACAGATCTGCCAAATGAATAGATATGTAATTGTATCCATGAACTTTCAGAGCCCAAAATTACTGGAGTTGGGAGGTCAGTAGTTTAAGTAAAGATGACCTACTGAACAATACCAAAGACTTCAAAAATGGACTACCCCCTTCTGATTTGCTGTGAGACACCCAACAAGAAATTCCAAGGGGAAGGAGCCACTATCTTCAAAAACCAAAGGAAAGAACCACCATTGCTTTTACTTTTGAATTGTTCAGTTTGCTTGCTTGCAGTGGCTGCTAGTCTCTGTCCATGCAATGCCATCATGCCTGACAAAGAGGCCTATAGTTCCTTCACCCTCTAGGTCAGGGATCTCAAACTCAATTGGTATGGCGGGCCACATTTACATTGAGTTGAGTTCAGGGGGGCCACGCATGACACACACTTCTCTGCTGTACCTTTCATGCTCTACTCTCCGCCAAAAAAATCTCCCCGCAGGGTAAAATTCGGCGGCACAGTAGAAGAGAGAGAGGCTCTCACAGGGACTTGCAGACTCCACTCTCCGCCGTTAAATCTCCCTGTGGGGCCACATTCAGCGGCCATTTCCTTTTTAAGGCGGCACAGTAGAACAGAGAGAGAGGCTCTCACAGGGACTTGCAGACTCCACTCTCCGCCATTAAATCTCCCTGTGGGGCCACATTCGGCGGCCATTTCCTTTTTAAGACGGCCACAACTTGCCTGAGCTCCGCTCAGAAAATAATAACAGCACAACCCTGCGGCCGGATTCGGACTGCGGGCCACATGACACAAGCCCGCGGGCCGCAGTTGGCCCGCAGGCCGCGAGTTTGAGACCCCTGCTCTAGGTAGTCACTGAAGGATAGGATAGGATAGGAGTCCAGCAACATCTAAGATTCAACATCTATAACTAAGTGACCTCTACTGAGCTAGCAAGTCTGTCAACATTAAAACACATAAGCCAATCAGACCACTGGCTAATCTTTTCAACTGTGTACCAGCTTCCTGACATGACAAGTCATGACAACCATCCTGCAGAAGTGTCATTTTTTGTTTTTGTTTTCTTTTCCAAGTTGAGGAACACCTTTGCCTTAGCACTTGCTTTTAACACCAGCAGATGGCTGGTAATAAGCAAGTGTATCTAGAATCCACTGAATCTGAGAACAGTGCCTATAGAATAGTTATATAAATACCTAAACAGCCCTAGGTTAAACAACCTGTTTGTCTGTAAATCCTCTAAGGCAGCTTTTAAAATATCTTTCTTTATTAAATGAACATTAATGGATGATTTGGCTGCTCAAAAATGGTTAGGGTGTACTTTACAACAATTTTGTGTGACATAACTTATGCTACTTTGATTCAGTACCTGGGCATTATGACCTTTTATCATTGTAGGTCTTTGGTTTCTTCTTGAACATTACATGTCTACATACAGTATATTGTAAAGAGCAACAAATTAATTTGTGACATGCTGTAAGACAGACATTTCAGATGACTTACTGTGTACTATTATCAATGGTGACAGACTTGCAAATATGTCCCTTGAAAGAACACCAAAATAGGGATAGAAAGAATCATTTAGCAATAAGGAAGCAAGAGAAAACAAGAGGGCAAAAGGTAAAGAACTAAAAAACACTGTGTGAAGAAATACATGGGTTATTGCCACTATTGCTATCTAAGGTTGTCTTCACATCTTTGGTAGCTCAAGTTAATCCAATTTTCATTCACACTCAAAAATCTTTAGCTTGGGTCTTTATAAGCTTGAGCTAGCTGGCCTATAGGGAGGGTGGGCTGAAGCTTGAGCATTGCTGAATCTTAAGCTACTAAAGCAGAGGGTACTCAGTTTAAGAGATATAAGTGATTGCTGATAGAAGTTATTAATTAGCTGGTCAAGATAATTATTTAATTGGTGAATTACATTTTCTTTACTGATTTATAATGGATGGAATTAAGTAACTGGCTCAACATGCCCATTAATCTTCTTTTTACAGTCCTCAGCCTTTCAAGAACTATATAAACATTTAATATACAAACTGATGAATTTCAGAGCATTCTATAGCTCGTTCAATAACAGGACAGTACAGCTCTGTTCAAAATGATGGAAGACAGAAAGCAGCAAATGGTCAAAAGCATGGAAAATATGCATTGAAAAGTATATTCACAGCATACCTACTCTAAAATCAGG
This sequence comes from Mesoclemmys tuberculata, assembly GCA_007922155.1. NCBI lineage: Eukaryota > Metazoa > Chordata > Testudines > Chelidae > Mesoclemmys > Mesoclemmys tuberculata. The sequence continues at coordinate 7,316,265 of ML675621.1, forward strand.
AGTTTGGTAATGGTTTTGAAACTTAAACCCGCACCATATAGCTGAGGGGTGGCATGTGTCTCTTTTACAGTTAAAATGCAGCTCCTGGAGCTACCCATGCCCCCCACCCTCCCTCTGCCTACAAGACTGGGCTGGGGAACTCGGAGCTTCTGCCCTGCAGCAGAGTGGTGGGGCTACAGGATTCTGTCCAGCAAGGAGGGAGGTCTCGGGGGCTAAGTAAGCTTGGCCACCCATTATATAATATACACAAAAGGTTGCAAAAGCAAGCATGCAAAAGTTAGGATGTGCCAGAATTAAAGTTGCTTGTGTAACCTTAATTTGGTCCCTTTGTGCATGTGCTCGTATGCGATCATCTAATTAGACTTTTTCCCACAGAATCCTGCCTCATTCAGAATATGAACAACCTTTAATTCTGGCATGTCCTAACTTTTGAGTGCTTGTCTGTGCAACCTCAACATTATTTTAACAGTGTTTTGTGTACAATTTCTTAGGTTTTTAAAAAATAAATTGAAAAACACACAGAAATTCCATCATGTGCAATCATATTGGGATTGATATGGGTCGTCAGTGGAGCTGTAACCATTAGATCCACAACAAAGATCTCTGTCACAAGAGCTAACAGGGAGAACAGCAGCAGTAATTGAATGTCATTCTCTGTGTGTGGATTAGCCACTGGAAACGATGAGGAGACATTTTACAAATGGGTTTCACAGATAGCAGAGGAATGCTGAGATTTCAAATTCTGGATTCCATTCCAGGCTCTAGGAGCGGTGTATTCTTTAGTAACTACAGACATTTCTACCCCATTCAGCTCAAACCTCACACATTCTGTACCTGTTCCTTATTTATAAAGCAACGTAAAATTAAAAAGTTAATCTAAACAGAACATTTTGATGAAACCAAAATAATCTTACCCCTAAATTTTTGCCTCCTTGGAAATTTAAAAATTTGGGTTTTTTTTCCCTCCCCTCTCCAATTTAGAATTAAATAAATGAAAAAAATTGTAAAATTTCCCATAAAGGGGAAGTTCCAGCTCTAGTAACATTTTGTCACTACCCACCTGCACTGGATATGAATTGATGACTTAAACTCTATGATTCTGAAGTCAGAAGAGACCAGCACATCACCTGGTCTGACCTCCTGTACATCACAGGCCGCTAATACCACCCAACACCTACACAATAAACCCAACAGCTAGTGCAATAAATACATCCATCTGCCTAGCACAAACAAGGCCAGCATTCACTGTTTTAATTCAACAAATTTTATCACTTCCACCTGTACTTACACAAATGACAGATCATCTGGATGGGTTCAAATCTATACCTTAAAATGTTCTATTTTTTTTTAAAGGCCTCTCTTGCTTTTAAAGATGAACTGTAACCAATTAGTAGGAAAGGAAAAAGCCCCAGTAATCAATTATTTAATCAGCCATATTGATTTATCTCTCAGGTACTTAAAAGTAGCACTCCATGTTAGCCTTCTTTTGAGGAGAAAAGAATGTCCGAGAGTATATCAGAGTGGAGTGAGAGGAGGGAAGAAGTACTGTTTATTTATGCAGTAAATTATTTTAATAAAAATCTTTGGTAATTCAGTTTGTGGTAACCAACTTATTTTTATTTTCCATTAACATATACAGGAGAGTGGTACCCTGTGAAGGCACAACTAAAAGCTTGAAACATGGATTTAAAAAAGTTTTGGTCTGGAGGAAAAATTAAAATGAAAGGAGTAGGAATCATCATGAACTCAGAGGTGCAGAGTGTGCCATGAGGACAAAAAGAAGAGGAGATCGAGTCATAGCAGTATGGTTGAGGATAGATAGTAGGGTTGTATGTGTGGTATCGACAAATGCTGCAAACAAGGTAAACCTCTGGAAAAGAGGAACACTTTAGAAATGAGCTAGAAGAGTTGATGGTTATAGTTAAAGAGTGATACCTCATTAGTGGTAGGTGGTGATGTAAGCTGTCATGTTGATGAAGGAGCCCAGCTGAAGGAGTGATGGGTAAATTTGACTTTGGTAAAACTAACGCGGAAGAAGAGAAGTGGGTTGTTGTATTTGTTTAATGGGTTTTCAGTGGTGAATATATGGTTGGAAGAAAAGAGAATCCCACATGACCTACTAAAGTGGAAAAAGTAAAGCGCAAGTGTACTTATTTTGAGATGAGAACATATGAAAATGGTGAAAGCATAGGCATAGTTTGACTTCTATATCTAGGGGGACAGGGGCTTAATACTATTAATAATAGGTATAGGTCTAATTTCTGATTTACTGATTATTAGTGATACTTAAATTACAGTGTACTTAATGAGTGAATCAGAGGGTGGAGGTGGCGCTCCCTCACTGAGCTCCACTAGCCCGAGCTGCTCGACCCTCCTCTAAACTGTATACCAGAGGTTTTCAAAACAGTGGCATGCGCCCCCCTAGGGCTCAAAAGGTATTAAAGTCTGTAGAGGAGATAGAAGCCGCTCTGAATAAAATGAAAAATGGTAAAGCACCTGGTGAAGATACCAGTTGAAATGATCAACACAGTTGGAGCTACTGGAATAATGTGGCTTAATAGATTATCATGTGTTTGCTGGGGTCAAGCCAGGATACCAGATGATTCAAGAATGGGTTTGATTGTGCCCCTTTGGAAGGTAAGAATGATGACGTATTAGGCATCACCCACGTAAATCAAACTCTCGAAGTCTTTGAAAGAGTTTTGGAGGTAAGGCTGAGGTGTAAGGTGGTTGAGTGCACAGAAGAAGAGCAACAAAGCTTTAGGAAGAGTAGGTGTACTAGAAACTCAATATTTGCAATGAGACAGAAGTTTGAAAGAATGATAATGGAGGGTGTAACTGCTACACAGATCTTGAGAAAACATATGACTTGGTTCAGAGGGGACCTGGTGTTTTGAGTATTGAGATGAATGGGAGGGGCACTTCAATTTGGCATTTTCAATGATAGATAATTGTGTGCTCTCCAGCTTCTTTGCTGGGAGAAGAAACACCACCCAAGAAAGCTTGGGAGGAAGAAAACATCAAGGAAAGATGTAGAAGGCCAGGGACACAATGGGAAGACTGTCAAAAGACAACTGTAGAGAAAAGGACTGAAACTCCAAGACCTATGAACCCATGCCATGGACTAGGCGGCTTCTCTGACCCCTTGTAAATGGGAAAAGGAATTATGAGGTGAAATGTAGTGTATATGTTAATGGAAAAGGAGGAAGAGGAAATGGAAGGGGGGAATCATTAATAGAAAACAGCAAAGTTTGTTGGTTTAGACAGCATGGTTACATGTGCTTCATTTTGAGGAAGATGAACAAGGAGGGTGGGGGGAAACAAACTTATGCCTGGCTTAGCTGCATTCAGCTCAGGACTGGAGATGATGGGGTGAGGGGGTGAAAGTAATGGAAGTCACCTTTACGTTCTCACAATCCTTGGGCTGGCAAGGGACCATTCTGGTCCCTGGCATAACTTAAGTGTAAAATATAGGACTGCTCTATGTTACATCCAACCACCCATCAATTCTGGCATCTGGAGATTATTAGGGTAGAGTCCCTAATCATGGCCCTTTCTTCCAGGAATGCCCTCTACACAATGTGGACCAGAAATGGGTGGCATAGAGCACTACACCAGCTCTACATTATCCATGAATTCCCTTTACTCAAAAAAAAATCTGCAGGTAGCCAGTTCACCTGGCATTACAGGCTAACTCTTTGGCCACTGCAGCAGCCTCAAGCTGCCATATAGGATCTTTGGTTCCCTAAATCAATCACACGATCACATATTAAAAATATTGACTGTCCATTAATGCTATGAAGATGACATTAGGGAATTGTTGCAATCATGATTATAATACACAATGCATTAGTCAAACCAAAAAAAACATACTATAGCACCTATATCATATGAACACTGACCATTTTGTGTTTACTCATGTTACAACAATAAAAAAATAAAAACCAGAAGTACTCAATACCATAGATTCATTCACATCTTAATGTCATTGATTGGACAGATTAAATGCTCTCCCTTCTTATGGTTGGCACTGAAGTTATTAGACAGCTGTACAGATGGAATACATTAAGAACAAGTTAAAAGGCCAACACGTATTCCCTCTCTGTCCCCAGTCATGCAAAAAATGAAGCAGTTAGTAGAAGTTGAATGAAAAAAGAACTGTCACGTGACACATCCAGACAGACAAAAACTGTTCCCATAAAACAAAGTGATAGCAAAGAATGCTAAACAAATTCATCACAAGCCATTTCTGCATAAACATTCCCTACTCTCTATCTAGTTGTTGCCAACCTTTGCATGTCAACTGCATTGCCAATACATACTGAATAAAAGGGCACCTCATTACAGGATTACTAACAAGGATTCTATATTTCTAAAGCAATCACGAGACATGACTTCTGAAAGTGGAGGGAGGAAAAAACTAAAATACAATCCATTAGAAAATGGATACCATCCTTTTCTTATTCATGTTTATGGGTGATTATAACTGAGCTTTTAGTGAACTGTGAATAATTCATACAACACAATGGAATAGAGCACCGTGCACAGGATGT
>ML675621.1:7320827-7389597 GCA_007922155.1 Mesoclemmys tuberculata
TTTTGAGGATTTCAATAACTCAGTCATGGGTTCGGGGTTGTTATAAATGTGTATGGGTAGGGTTTTGTGGCCTGCCTTGTGCGGGAGGTCAGACTAGATGATCATATTGGTCCCTTCTGACCTATGAGTCTATGAGTCTATTTTATTTTAGTTATAGGAATTTTATGACAACTCACCTCCATAGTATTTGGAAGCTCTAAAACCAGATAGTCATTAGAGAAGCATGAACAGTTAGTTACTCCTCTAACAAGGATGCTGCAAAACTATGGAGATTTTGCATCACATAAGCATTGCTGCTCTGCAGCAGCTGACTTGCTGAACTGCAGAAAAGGCTTTTGCAGTGAAACAAATGAAGCCTGATTTTTGGTGAAAACCTCAAGAGGTTAATTTAGACAGAGGAAAGCACCTTTTTAAAACAAACCTTAAAGTAAAATTTGGAAATGGTTTGGCTTGATTATATCTGATAAACAAAATTTGTACAAAGAATGTTAAAAAGAAATCCCAGACACTAATAAAATATGACAGAATAGAAAGAATCTCTTACTGATTTTATCACAGGGGAGTTGACATTTTAAACAAAACACTCAGTGTTTCTGAAATTCCAACCCAGGACTTTACAAATGATTTTAAAGAATATTTGAAATATTAGAAATTCACAGATCATGAGCAAAAACCAATGTGAATGTTTTGCTGACATTTATTATGCTATTCTTTTTAAATTGTCACGTGGCTTTTTAATATTATCTGTTCCTTGTTTTAATTGTATTATATTTTAATTGATTATGCAGTATCCTTAAGACATTTAAGGGCACTTTGTAAATAAAATGGTATATGAAGAAAATGACTGTGGCATAGTGATTAACTATTCTATACACATCCAACAGTCTTTTTAAACTGATAACTGAATTTGGCCAATGTACAGGACAGAGGGGCATTGCTGGCACATGATGGCATAGATTACATTAGTAGATGTGCAGGAGAATGAGCTCCTTATGGTGTGGCTGATGTGGTTAGGACCTGTGATGGTGTCACTAGAGTCAATGTGTGGGCAGATCTGGCAACGGGGTCTGTTGCAGGGATAGGTTCCTGGCTTACTGTTCTTGTATGATGTATGGTTGCCAGTGAGTATTTGCTTCAGGTTGGGGGGCTGTTTGTAAGCAAGGATAGGTAAGGATAGCTAAGCCAAACCGGACCGTCACTATGCAAAAGAATAAATGGACACAAATCAGACATAAAAAAACGGGAACACCCATAAACCAGTTGGAGAGCACTTCAATCTCCAAGGACACTGTAGCTGACTTGAAAGTGGCCATGCTTCAACAAAAAAACCTTCAAAAACTGACTTCAAAGAGAAACTGCAGAGCTAGAACTGATCTGCACACTTGACACAATCAGACTGGGTCTGAATAGGGACTTGGAATGGTTCTCTCATTACAAGAAGTAATTGTCACTGTTCACACATTCTCACCTTCTAATCAATGGTTGCGAATGGGTCTCAGCTACTTTAACTGTATGGAATTTGCTATTACCTACCCCCCTTGTTGTTGTACCTTCCCCTTGACTGTGTGTCACAGTCACACACACACACACACACACACAACCTATCTGATTTCCATTCCCTGCATCTAACAAAGTGGGTTAAAGCCCACAAAAGCTTATGCCTGCAAAAATTAAATTCATTAGTCTTCAAAGTGCTACAGGACTCTCATTGTTTTTCCTAAAAATATAGCATTCTTTAATGGTATTTATCTATAAGTTGGTATGTTTTCAAAGTCAGAGTGCATAAAGTTATTAACTGTACAGTCCACAACCACCACTTTCCTACATCAGTGAAGATACTTGTTTAATCTACCATTTGGTACAGAAGATATAAATTCATTACAATAGAACACTGTCAGGCTCAATGGCTCCTTTCAGCTTTGCCTTGGCATTTAAACAGCAGCAAGAAACCATTATTCTGTGACAATGGTCTATTCTAGTGACATAACTTAATTAACATTTTCTTAGCCTACAGTCTGTTTCGGTTGTTATCCCAGAAAAAATACTTAGATGGGAACATTTCATCCCTGCAGAGCTGACACTGACAGTCTCCTAGGAAGGAGGCCAATTCATGAAAAATTGAGGAAGCTGTAAAGAACTAATTGGTTCTTGCAATGTGAGAGCTTAGTGTCAGCAAGGAATCCTAAACTGCAGATTGAATTGACCAGATGTGGGTGTGTACCTTCAACCAAAGGAGACTGCACAGTGTATGCAAATTCTGCACAATGCTCTCTTTCCTCTGCCCATTAGCATCATCTCTGTCTTGCTTAGGTTCAGCTTCAGCCTGCAGTTCTACATCCATGAGCTGATCTCATCCAAGTAATGGACCATCCTGGTGGTTATAATGTGAAGGAAGATAGGAAGAACTGTGTCTCATCTGCATATTGTTAGCACTTAAGTCCATATCATCTCATCAGCTCACTTAGTGGTTGCATGTAAATGCTGAAAAGGACTGGAGAGAAAATTGATTCTAATAGGCCTCCATAAGTGAATGGGACTAGCACAGTTTCCCATCACTATTCATTGGGTGTGTTCCTCCAGGAAGGGTTCAAACTATTTTAGCACATTACCCTGAACCCTTACCATTTCTCTCAGGTAAGACAGCACTATCTCATGATCAACAGTGTTAGATGCCGCAGAGACGTCCAGGAGAACAAGAACAGATGTCTGCCCTCTATCCATTGAAGGAGATGATCCATCAGTGCAACTAAAGCAGTTTCAGTTCAATGCCCTGAACTGAATCCAGATTGTGTTGGGCCTAGAACATTGTTTTCAACTGGATGAGCTTGTAGTTATAGTTTCTGCCCCTCTTCATCCCGCACAGGATGTGATAAAACCAAGGACATCTGAGTTGGTAATGGAAAGGAAGAAACTGTCTGGAAACCAGTGCGTCAATGGTTGAAGCTAATAAACAATGATAATGATTTACCAGGTCCTCAACTCCTCATTCTGTAGGGTGGAATGCTGTTGTTCTTTAGCAGGCTTTGGAATTTGTTGGAGTCCATGAGTCTTCAAGGTCGAATGAGAATCAATGGTCTTTCTTGTCCACTGCTGTGCTGGAAAACTTCCCAGCTCCCAATGTAAAGTACTGCAATCCTGCTGAACCATGAAAACCACAAATAACCAGCAGTGAAAAGTGGCTGGCAAAAACCATGGAGTAAATTGCTGGTACCATGCTGCTCAGTCTTATAGAAGTGCTGCCTAGGAATTCTTGAAAGAAACTAATGGGAAGTTTTAGATTAGCATGCAAAATTGTCACAAAATGTACCAGACCAGTTTACAATTGACTAGTTCTTATCAATCATGGTATCACGACCTTGGCCCATATGCAAAGTCCAACGTTTGTGAGTGAGTGTGAGTGTGAGTGTGAGAGAGAGAGACCAATTTTCTAATCAAGTTCTTGTACTAAACCCATCATCCCACTGTGGTATCTCAGCACTTCCATGGTACCTAGGTTGAGATGGAGTGCCTGCTACTTAGGGGAGACAGTGAAAAAGGAAGGGAAGGTGTTGCAGAGGGAACTGCAGTGCTAGCTTCTCCTGGCCTGCTGCCTCTCCTCCCAGTTCTCTCATCTTCCGTTCCTTTCCCTCATGGACATTACTGAAGGAAAGGGCTTTAGCAGGGACCCATAAATAAAAAAGGTAAATAGAGGTCAGCAGAAATCTGAATTACAGTGCTTCAAACAACTACTGCTCTTGCCTTACAGTCCTTTCATTACCACTACTGAGCATGTACACTAGATGTTTAGGTAAACTTGCACAACCACAGAAAAATTTAAAGCTTGGGGGAAACAAATAAAGCTACAACAAATGGAACTGTAGAATACAAACACACACATGGACTTCATTTATAAACAAGTGGATATTTTCACACACTCATTTTCATCTGTGATTGACCTTCACTTTTCAGATCACCTTCAAGATGAATATTTCAGTTTCAAGGTGTTGTAACAGGGTAAAAACATGTTTGTAAAATCGCCCTGAGTCCATCTTGAGAAATGCTACAAACCCATGTGTGGGGGACTCAGAGGCAGAAGAAAGAAAAAACCTTGACCAAAAAGTAAACCCATGATAACAAGAACTTGCTGGTGTAGCAGTTCCAGACTCAGATATGGGATTTTGCAGTCGCTCAAAAAATTAGTTTTGCAAGTCAGCAATAAATTTTTGAGAGGGGGACTCCTGATAAGATGGTAAAGGAAGGGTCTATCATTGGCTTAGCAGATGAATTGGCTGAAGTAGAGATATAAAGGGGTTTTCAGACAGGGGCCAGTCAGAGAGCCACGAATCAAAGAGTGTAGCAGAATTGCACTGCGTAGAGGGTCTGATCAACTGTCTTGCCTCTCTCCAACTCATCGCTCAAAGCAATAGGGTAGGGTGTCAGAACTGATAACTCATGGGACTTTGTTCTGTGGATGATAACCTGGGTGTGAATACGATAGAGGTTCCACCTAGATGAAAATATAGTATAAAATTAAGGAGAACCTGGCCATGGTATGTTTGGGGTTTTTTTGCTGCATTTGAGTTCATTCGTATATGTGGTGAGTAGTGAGTGTGAATGTAAAACTAGTTATAATTCTAACTGTTTTGGGTACATGTGTTATTGTAATTAGTTCTTTTTAAGTTTCATTTGTGTATTAAGAATTTGTAAAAGAATAAGAGAAGACAATTTGTGGCAAGGTAAAACCCCCCCAATAAATAGTGGATTTAGATTGAATACAGAATGTGTATTATTGTGCAAATGAATGATAGATTTATGAACCGTTGACAGGTCTTGGACTAGAACAGATTCTAGCCACCCTCATCCGTCCACAAGTTGGTCGGGTGAATAGCAAGGGTAGCCTGTCTGATCCTAGTGACCCAACAGGCATGCGGAGCGTGTGGGCCGAAAGGTCAATTCCTTTTTCCTCCAAATATGAGCCCCTGCAGTTCCGTTGCTCAGTAGAGCTTCTATGATAGCAGGGGACTGACACCCTATGTGTTTGTCTGTACCTTTCCACCCCCCCTCCCGCTAAATAGCATTCTGTTATCAGGTTCATTCACCTTGGCAGTATTACGGGCTGAAATTGAAGCGGTATGGATTCCTCAATAAGTCAAACCTAAATTGTTTAAGTGTGTGTTTGTAAGTGTGTGTTTTAAGAATCAATCCCTTTAGAAAAACCCACTACAAGCTGTAAAACTGACAAAGCCATAAATAAACAAAAGTAAACCAGATAAGGGGCACGCTCTCCTCTCCAAGCTTCTCCCCCAACCATCTAAAGCGTGGAATATAGACGAACTATGAAGTTTTTTTAACCCTTTGTCACCACACAAGGCAACCACTAAAACTGTTAAAAGCATTTTCTGAGTTTAAGAGTTCGCATGAATAATAAAAATAAAATTAAAATAACCTCTAGGAAAACTCTACAAATCACCAAATTCTGTAATCAGTATTTTGTAAGACAACACACATGCTCATTTTAAACATCAGCTTTAATTCTAGTACCCAACATCAAATATCTAGGCCTGAATAACCATGTATGCATGCCCCTCACTCCATTGTGTACATGCACAAGGGGAAGCCATTATATGGATGCTTGTACTAGTACCATGTCCTGACTTAGCACCTATAGAATGAAAGAAAAGATTCCCATTGACCATAATGGCACTGAATCTGGCACCCAGGGCATAAGGACCAGTAGTGTCTACGTCTGACAGCAGTATTAGGGAAGCCAAAAGCAACATAATACCACACCCCTTCCATGCCAGTAAGGAGGAATGACATTACCAAGTCATTTCATGCTTTGACATGCGCTTCCCCAAGTACTCAGGAAATATTCTGGTTGAGACATCCAGAATGCCGAGGACAGTCTCCAGGATGGAGCTCCTCTCCAACACCATCCTCTTAAAATACACACACACAGGCTCTGGCTGTAAGGCAAAAAATTGAGCACTAACAAGCAAATACTTTTTTTTTTTAAATATACATGTGCAAGTTAGTTGACACTCTCTTGAAGGACAGAGGAAGGTTATTTTCTTCTATGTTTAAAGATGTATAAAACACTAAATATTGCACCTTTTACTAATGTTGCTTTATTGGTGAGGAATTCCCACATATTGTACTAGAGAAACATAGTATGTACAATATTTAAGGCAACATGACCTTTTAGCATTTTGTTATGCCCCTTTTCTTTTATGATATGAAGAACTTTTGTCTACCATACCAATGGTAAATTCTGAAAACAACAAAGAAGATCAAGAAGTTGTATTCCTTTCTATGTAAAAATTTGTTTTGATAGTTCCATCTAACTCACTTTGAAGAGCAGATGTAGACAAAAACAACATATGTTGATCACAACTGTACAGGTAAGACATTTAATGGGAAACTATATTCTGCAGGATCTCATTAAACCTTTTGAATCCTCTGATGGATGACTGATTATATATTTGCCTCTTTCCTTATACCCATTATAATAGCCAGTTTACAGTGCTCTCAATTAAAGAATGTGATCTTAAAGTCTTCCTTGACTAAATGATACTTGGTCCTTGTCATGAGTTTGTAGACCCAAAAAAACAAACAAACTACACCAAGTTAAAGAAATTTCACCTAAATAAGGGATTGGTTTATCATTAGATGGGCTTTAAAGTCTATCTACACTGGATGAACAATGGAGAAATTCAGATGCTGTATTTTTCCTACATGAGGACCTCAAAAACTGCTTGACACTACACAGTACACAATTTTCCAATGGATCAAGTTAAACATATATAAGTATGCAAAGCATCCAATAAGATACTCCTGAGGTCATCAAACCACATTCTGCAAGCAGCTCTTCAAAATTTTGAGATGAAGAAACAGTGAGTTCTGCACAATCAGCAATGAAAGAACCTGAGATTTAGAAATTCTTCGTCAAGTATTACAAAGACTGACATTCTCTGTTCAACTGACACAGCCACTGAGGTCCTCCAGATTCCCTCAAACTGAACTAAACAAATAAAATTAAAGGAATAATTTTTTTTAAATGTTGTTTCTCCTAGAGGAATTTGATGACTATTTTGCCATCCAGTCAGTCAGTCAAGAGGGCAGTAAAAGTCAGAATGTAGTCTTATGATGCAGTTCATGATACAGGCTCTATAATAGTTTAACCCTGATGATGTATAAGCACTGCCTTTGTAGTAGTAATTCACTTTAAAACAGTCTTCTAGTCCTAAACACCAGTAATGTATCCTGAAAATTGGCCTTAATTCCTTTTTTCTTGGTAAATGTACAATCTAGCATCTCATAACAGTTTCTGCAGACTGGCACAGCAGTCTAACAAGAGACAAGATCATATCCTCCACATTTTCTAGGCCTAGCTTACCATATGTTCTATGTTTTCTTTTCTTTTTTAATTTTAATTCTTGCTATGTCTGTCTTATTCTGAGACAGCAAAATAATAAGGGAAAAGGAAGTGCAGCAGAAGGAAAGATGGTGCCGAAAACTCATACCACCTAATATTTCAAGTTGCTAAAGTGGGATGCAGTCACCAACTGAAAGTAGAGCAGTTCCTGAACTTAGCAGCCATTGCTGAACCAAGCACAGGTGGAGTTGGGGAGATCCCAGGCATCACCGCCAATCCCTGTAGAGCCTCCCCAGCTGCAGCCGCTGGCCCTAATGTCACTCCTGCACCACACTCAGCTCCTACCAGTCCAGGTGCAGTGTCACTCCCTATCCCTGAGTTCCCCTGCAGCTGCTGAGCATACTCAGAAGTAGATGAAACTGCTGTTCTCTCTAGATCTGTCCCTGGCAATAGTATGCACTATGTGTAATGTGAATACAATTGTAGATGCCACTGAATGCAAAAAATGTTCTATTTCAACCAGAATGGGGAAATCTGGAGTCAAAGCGGGACAATCCCTTGAAACCCGGGATGTTTGGAAGTCTGAAAACCTGTGTCACAATTGGCTCTGTTGCACATCAGTTCTTAAAGGAAGAGCAAAATGTCAGTTCTGATATGGCAAAAACAGCAGGAGTCCTGTAGCACTTTAAAGACTAACACATTTCTGCAGGCATGTGCATCTGACGAAGTGGGTTGCAGCCCATGAAAGCTCATGCCTGCAGAAATGTGTTAGTCTTTAAAGTGCTACAGGACTCCTGCTGTTTTTGCTGCATACAGACTAACACAGCTACCCCTCTGGAACAGTTCTGATATGCTGCTGCACTTGGAGTGCAGAACAATGTTTGAAGAAAACAAGTAAAATTTTACAAAATGGTATGGGTAATATTTAAGGCAGTAATTTGGTTGTATTTGAGAAGTACCCATGCTCACTGCAAGTTATTAATCACTTTCAACTTATGAGTAGCAGAGATCTTTAACCCAGGGTTTATAACTCTCTACTTAAATGAAGTGAAAACCTGGAGATCAAAAACAACACATTTAGCAGATAATATATTTCAGCCATCTGTAAGTTTCGCATATTCTCTTTAGTTTATGACAGTGGTCCCCAAATTTCTCCTCTCATGCCTCTCCTTGCCAATAATAGAATGTGTCCATGCCACCCTGGGCCAGTAGTGGAATAGCAGAAGAGGCTGAGCCACAGCCAGGGGCGGGGTGGCACCCCCTCCTTACCTATTTGTGGGAACTGGCTGAGGCCCTACCATGCCCCCCAGATGTTCCTCTGAGCCCTCTAGGCGGCATGCCCCACAGTTTGGGGAGCACTGGTTTATGAGATTTTTTGTAGTTTTGCACTTTGGATTCAAATTTTTAATCTACTAGTGTTTTTAGAAGACAGCGAAAATACATATAACACAAATAGATTGTAGTGAACAGGATGTTATACACAGCCTATCTTGCAATTTGCAAGAACATGAAACAACTGTTAAACTTTCTGCCTCAAAACATACAAACTGTTTCAGTAACAATGTAAATTCGTTTTCAAATTACGTTTGTCTGCACTCTGTTGTGTTTAGAGAAGCTACCTCTTTTACAGACTTGTTTGCTGGCTTGATTATAAAACACTTTTTGGAAGAAAGATTCCATTAACACAATACTTGGATATTAACCCTTGAATTCAGCATAAATTAACAGCTTCTTCCTAATTACTTCAAAAATAGATTAACAACTGTGTTTGCACAAACTTCCTATAAACTTTGTTTTCATAAAATATGTCATGACTACAGTCGATCAAAAAATGGAATTCCAGTCCCACAGAAAATTCCAAGATTGCAAAACTTCATTTAGTCCTGAATCAGGACAAAAAGAAATCTCAAAATTTTTTGCAAAATAAAATATTCCAAAATGTTTTGTTTCAACTATTATATAATTAACATAACTGTAAAATCATTTAATAATATAGTTCAATATATTGTTCATATTTTATTATATATTCAGAACAATAAAGTCAAAATGAAATATACTGACCCATTTGAAATGATACATTTTGATAATTATTCCTAGAAATTTTTTTTAAACAAAGTAGATACATTCCCACGAAGTATTTTAATTATGTCAAATCACCATTTTCTGACAGAAAAAAAGTAAAATTTGTTAGGCAGTTCAGTCCCTCCTAGTGATATTCCTAAAAGGAGAGAGACCCAACTATGTGCATACAGTTGGGAAATATTTCAAATCCACTTAGTACATTTACATATCCTGAAAACTACAGAAGGCTAATTTCATCTCATTTATAAGTCACATACTCAACGAAATTCTCACAGAATAACCTTATACTTCATACACATTCTCACCACCCAACGAAAGTCAGAGATAAATAATGGTATTGTTTGAAGCAGTCACTTTTTCTTTTCCTGCATCACTTCATCTTAAATAGGGCAGTGAAAGAACTTACCCTGACAATAGCTTGTTTTTGGGAATCCACAGTAACAAGTAGGCTCTCACTTTTCAAAATCAGATTGAGTTCCCTAAACAAAATCCAAAAAATCAAACTGTTAATATTTCAAGGAGAGTGTCATTTGGGAAAACAGGAAACAGAGTTGAGCATTTTTATTCTTCAAACTATAAAGGAAGGTGAAGGATGGAAGTAAATCAGGGAAGTGACAATCTTGGGCAGGTCATTCTTCACATAATCCTTTCACTGATAGTACTAAATTATTCCATTGGAATGAACAGAAATACAGAATTACTCAGCCTTATAGGTCTGAAAACTGTCAAGAGGTTAATGGTAAACCCATATTGTTTTTCTTCCACATCGGGTATCATGGGTCCATAACAGATGTTAATAACCAAGAAATTGCACGGACTGTAAGATAAAACCCTGCACTAGTTAGAGGGGAAGCATATTAAGACAGTTTTGCTATATTTCCATTTTTATATTAAGCAAGCTATAAAGTGCTCTGTAGCAAGTAGAGTATATCATGGTCTAGGGAGGAAGGAAGGAAAGAAAAGTGGGTTTTTCTGTAATTACCAGCCCTTCTGCAGAACATTAAGACATTTAGTTTAGACAGACAGACAGACAGACAGACAGACATCAATGCATTCTAATTTATTTTGTTAATGTGTGTCAAATATCTTCACTGCCTCAAAGGATCAAGTTACTAATAAATGCTGCCAGAATTATTACTTTTGTGTGAATGTGAGAGAGAGGAGGATTGTTTCAATGAGAAATTAAGATGAGCTATCAGAATAGTTAGTGCTTAAATCTATTCTGATTTTCAGTAATAATGTAAAAGTAACATAAGACTAACCCCCCCATGAATTATAACTCTCCCTATGAAAATCAGCCATTCCAAATGCTAAAAGATAAAGATGGTTACAACTAGAGGAAGGGTAATGTGGTTGGGAAGAAGAAAGTTTATACAAAGAGAACAGGGTCTATAATCAATTCCCTTGACAAGCTTTCTTAATTACTTAAGGTAGAATATTATGAATGTCTGCAAGCTCAAATATAGTCTAGTAACCACTTATCTTGCTGTTTATAATAAAAAAATTAATTTATTTACAGTGCCCTACAAAAACTATTTTACAATACTGAAGAATGGCAGGCATTTTTTGCAAACAGCAAGAGCAAAGGGAATTACCAGAACTGAGACATCCCAAGCAAGATTCTTGGAACACAACAAACTTCTTCTGCCCACATATTCTTCCATAATAAAACAGATTCCTTCTAGCATTCTTTAGTAATATTTAATTATAAAATCATATGCTCAGCCCCTATTAAAAGGAAAAAATGCATGTAATGGGTCTTTGTAGCAAGGCACTAGAGCCTGGGCCCGAGCCGGAGAGGGAGGAGCGCTCCCCGGGGCCCCGGTGGAGAAACCCTGGCCCTGCAAGCCAGGCCACCCGGAAGCAGAAGGGCGGGGCCAGGAGCCTGGGGGGAAGTATAAAAGCTCAGCCAGGCAGCTCAGTGAGGAGGAAGCTGCCGACGGAGTCAGACGTGCCTCGCCGGAGGCAGCAGCCTGGGCCTGACTCCGAGCCAGCGGACAGGCCAGGCCAAACCCCGACCGACGGACCCGGGTGGGAGAGATCCGACCCGCTGGACCTAGATGACTGGGGGGAGCGGACCGAGCCCCAGGACCCACTAGGGTCACCGGGCCGAGGCAGGCCGAGGGGGCCCCCCCGGCCCCTGGAGGGGGGCAGCCCTCCCCGCCCCCGCGGGTGGACACCGGACCCGTGGCCCCGGGAGAGCGAGGGGGCCCCGGAGGCCGGCCCCGACCTTGAGGAACTGCCGGACGCCGACACCCCCTCTTCAGCGTGGCCAGAACCCGACCATCCCCAGGAGACCCCCGGGCCCTGCGACTTGGAGGAGCTACCCCTGGCCGAGGACCGCGAGGAGTGGCCAGACCTACCGCCTGCCGACGGGGAAGGCTTGGCCGGACTGCCCCTCACCGCCTCCACCCCGGCCCCAGGGAGTAGGACGTGGGCTCAGGTACTCCAGGGCTGGTGGGGAGGAAGTGGCCCAGGGAGGCCACTGCCTGTGGCGGAGAGAGGGACCCCGCCCATGTCAGCGTGTTGCGGGCGGATCCCCGCTGACCCAGTGGCCCTTGTCTCGGGTCACTGGTAGGGCCCTGGGCTGGGACGCAGTGGAGTCGGGAGGGCCTGCGTCCCCCTCCCCCACCCCCTTTTTTCCGTTCCCAGAAGTGCCCGAGTACCCCGAGACCCTAAAAACTGCTTGCCTGCCCGCCCTGCTAGGGGCCGGGGCAACAGACTGCTGACTCGCCCGTCCTGCCAGGGGCCGGGCGATATAAACTGCTTGCCTGCCCGCCCTGCTAGGGGCCGGGGCAATAGACTGCTGACTCGCCCGTCCTGCCAGGGGCCGGGCGATATAAACTGCTTGCCTGCCCGCCCTGCTAGGGGTCGGGCAATGGACTGCGGCCTCCGTGATCAGGCACGGAGGGGCGAAGTTTCCCCTAACTAACCCGACCTTGGGCACCCGGACAGGTGCCGACGTTTACAGTCTTTAAGAGAACAACTGATCTTCGTGAAGTGGGAAGGATGTTGATGTTTTGGGGTTTATTTTGTTTTTTTAAAGTGGGTGTGGGAGGGAGGAATAGGAGAGAAAAAGCTTCCAGTCGCCAGGCCCCCAATCTTGTCATATATGGCTTGTCCAGATCACCCCAATAATCTTGGTTACAGCAGAACCTAATGGTGCATATCTCAAATGCATACTGCTGCCTGTGTGATGCAATCAGAACAGTGCAGAGGTGTTTTGTTTTTTTTTAAAACAACAACATAGATAGAAAGTAATTTAATTTAAGGAAACTACAGGAATCTTGGAATGTTTCAGAGATTTGTATTTGTGCAGGGATATTAGGCTTTTGTGGACCAGCTTCTTTTGGGCAGAGGAAGGCTGCTAATGTTTTTGTTGCATTATATTTTCAAATATTTTCAATTATTTGCCAAGATTGCCTACATCCCAGGACAGATATTCTATTGTTTATACACTGAAATTCAAAATAAATAAGTAAATAAATAGTAAAGTTCTGGAATTCATATTGCATGGATCAGATTTTAATGTAACAGCTCAACAGTGAAAATCATTAAATGAGAAGAAATGCTACACTGTTTGGGGAAAAAGAAGGCATGACTATCACTGACATTAACTAGTTGGACATCCATTACTACAAATCTCCGACACATTTCTAACAAATAGAAGTATCCAAACATAGGTGAGCTGATGACAAACCAGAAAATACTAATGTCAAAATACATTATTTCAGTAGGTCTCAGCAAATCTTGAAATGAATTTAATTTTGATGGTGTCTCAGATTCATTTTATGTTATACTCTGTTATTTGGAGTGTACTACAATAATCTGAGCAGCTTTTTTTTTTTTTTGATATTTTCTCCATTTGCAAAAAATAAGTTGTTTTCTTAAAAAGCACAACTGTACCTAGACACTCTATTACAAAGTTCAGTGGATGCTCACAATCTGAATAAATCCCTCAATAATTAAACTACAAAATTCCTCTTAAATGAAGTCTTGGTTTATCCACAATTTAATCCTGACTTGTTTTTCTACATCTTTCCTATGTAATCCAATATGAAAGCACCAGAAACATTGTTTATGGGGAAGAAAGGACAGAGAAGGAGGAAAGAGACAAGCGTTGTTGGGGGATAATTAGGTAACATGGCAACTAGTGTTCGCCATATCACAATAAATAAATATGATCTAGCAACTGAGATGAAGGAATGTTTTCTCAACTACCCAGAAAAGACTTCCATTGTTTGGACAAGGTGTGAGTCATTAAATGTGGCATGTACAAATTGGACTTCCAATAACTATAAATATTTGACATAACTTCAAGGGCTCTCTGGAATGGAAGAATGGAAGTCTATAGGTACTTTCTCAAAATTATAGAAGCACGAAGCCATGCATCATTTCACAGACTTTGATTTGTTGTGTGTAGGCTTTCATGAATTGCATTACTCAAGCATAAACAGTTATAAACTTGAAAGGGTCCGCTTTACTTGATTCTGACAGTCTGAAAAGCAAAAGAGCTATCTGGGATATAGGATGATAAATGCAGAGGACTTGATGGCACAATAATTTAATATAACATTCTCTTATATCTGAATTTGTTACTTATCATAGCCATTGAGATAAATTAGTTTTGTGATGTCAGCCAAGAAACTCCTAAGCAACAGTTTTATGTCATAAAAACAAAACACCATTCTCAATCTGTTTGATTTTGTTTGCTTGTTAGATCCCAGCACTGAAGCAGTACAGCGTTTTACTGTCATCTTGCTCTATTGGTTTTTATTGTAATCATAAGATTCTCCGGACTATGACACGTGCAAATTCTCCTTAATCTGTTAATATGCCTAATATAATTTATGGATGCAAGAAATGGGATGAAATCCGGGTCCCACCGAAGTCAACGGTAAAAATCGCAAAGAATTCAATGGGACAAGCATTTCACCCAAGGTACCAAAACAATGTACAACAGTCATCCTAATTTATTTAACAAATTATAAAAGGTATAGCAAGTTAACTAAATGACCTCAAAATAATCCCTTAGATAGCTACCTATTAGCACTTCTTTTATAACCAAATGTCATTACATTCACCAAAATAAACATCTACCTCCACAGAAGTGGAGCTTTAAGGTAAAGTACATGTAAAATACCTCCAAGAAACAGATCAAGCTCAAAAAGCTTTTAACTTCTACATAATGCATACCAAATAGTGTTTCTAGAGAAAGTATGCTTACTCCACATGATATGCTCTCAAAATAATCTTGTAACAGTCTCCTTTAGATAAAGGGAATTCTGGGGAATCACAGATGACCACACAATGGCTAGGATGTGAAAAGTCTCTCACAGGACAACACATACGATGACCAACTTCCTTAACTATCCAGGTGCAAAGACAGAATATTGTCACATAACCCACCCAGTTCACTCTTTAAGGCAACAGACTGTGGTGTAGAAATCAGCAAAAATAGTTAAATGTTCAATCCTAAGGATAGGAATTTAAATGAATTTCACATTTAGTGGAAGCAGAAAAACCTCAATATTTTTAATTAGGGGCAACATGTCCCCACACATCAGATAATTCACAAAAAGCATCTCCACATTGTAGACCATGAAATTTCAGCTAGGCTGGGCCTACTTAGAAAATTAAGCTACCAAATATTAATAAGATGTATATTGCAGAGTAAGTGAAATGGTAACTGAAGTCCCTTTTGAAAAGGGGTGATTGTTTCTCACTGCAACACACCCATGCTGTCTTTCCATTCTCAAAGTATGTCTGGTATTTCATTATGATAACTGTTTATTAATTGCCTCTCTTGATTGGACCATCTTGCCTAATGAACTTATCTTCTAGGAGTAACTCATCTATGCAGTAAACAGAAATGTGTTAAATGCAGGGTGCGACAAACCTCCATGGCTCCAGACTTCTCAAAATACCTTATGATCAAAGCCCATGGCTGGGTGCCACTCCAGGTATTGCTCAATTTAATCACAACAACCCCAATACCCCTTTGTTTGAAGGGTAGAACACTGAAACTGAACAACAAATCTAGGTAGCTAGTGCCTTTTAACTAAGTAAAACACATGGGTCTCTCCCTCTTGTACTGTTTTCTGGAATTCCTGTGTTTACTCATGTAAATTACCAAAATTCTTTGAAAAACAATGAAGTTAAGAATATAAACCAGAAGGAATGGAACTGGTAAAACAGAAATCACTCTTGACAAGAAACTGACAAGACCTGCTATCTTGCCCAGCTGTCTTCTGAGACCACGGATCCAGGCTCTGGGGGGAAGCTGCTAAGAAACCATTGCTGCATTGCCTGCATTGGTGAGGATAACTGCTTTTGCAGCTAAAATATATTGGACTTTTGGTTTGGGGGCTCATTTTATATGTTTTTAAGTATAGTAATTAAAGCCTTTCTGTCATTATCGAACAAGAGTCGTGTCAATTCCTGAGCACACTAATAGCAGATCCCACTCTGTGAGTTAACACCGCCACACTAACACACACATTATTTACCAGCAACTTTAAAAAATCTAGTTAAAACTCCATGTAACTAATTCTATGAAATCAGATGGAAGGATGCCTCCTTGCAATTGAAAGTTGCCTACATATACAGTCTAACATTAGAGTTTATGTTTTTCAGCAGCTACCACTATCCAACTAAGGAATCAAAACACTGACAAAAATGTCATGTTACCCTAAGTCTGCAGGGTCAGAGCTATTTGGATTTGTTTAACCATGTAACAAAAAATTTGTCCAGAGTGCATACAACATAAGAAGTTGGTATTTTCAGTAATATGACACACTGCCACTGCCTCTTTTTTAAACTCTCTCATTAACAATATTTTAACTTACATTTCCCCACAATGCAAACTCTGAAAAACAAAGAAAATAAGACAGTCACAACCTAACACGCCAATTTATAAGCAAAGGCCCATTATCATGACACTCCCCATAGCAATACAAAATACCCTCTTCAAATGTTTACAATAAAACTAATTATAAATCCTAAAATTTGCAATAGTTTTATTCATGTTTTCTACTACTTTATATAGTTTCAGCTTTGGAAGTCATCTTCTGGATTCAGAGAATGTTGCAATACAAATCTGAAGGTGAGTTGGCAGGATGAGGAGGAAAAGCTAAGCATTTGTGGTGAAATGAGCAGCTCTAATCCATGAGCATAAGTAATGTCCAGACCAGATGCTCCATTATGAGAAATAAAAGTTCCAGATAAAAGCTTTTGGGGAATTATTTTTTGTACCATATGTTTAAGCATATTAGCAGCAAAGCCTTGATCACGTTAGCACTTACATTTCTGCTAATGCTGTTGAAGCTGGGAGGGAACCACAAGTAAACAACACAGACTGTTACAGATTGGCTTGAATCTGATTTTACACCAATGTGTTACAGATGTTTAATGAAATTACCTCAGATTAACGTTAAAGTGACAGCAGAACAGGCCCTACACATACAAGTCTGATGCTTGTTGGAAGTTTCAGTCTCATATTTAAAAAAAAAAGTGCAAATGAGTTTAAACACAAAGCTTTTAGAAAGGCTCCACAGATAAGACTCCTTTAAATTTTCAACAATATAATGGACCCTTCCTCCACTTCCCAACCTGTGATGTTATTTAATTCATATATGTATAGGGAACACTAGTAAGAGCAGGACCACATCAAAATGGAATACATAAGCAACACTATTGCTCTAGTAGTAAGAGAGCCCAGTGAAGTTTCCCTACTGAAATCATTTATGTAACTGTCACGTGCAGATGGGAAGATGGTACTATTTAATAAAAAGAATTTGACAAATCTGAATTTTAATTTTGCAGTGTACCTTTAACTGTGAACAGAGTCCCTATCTCCATCTAGAAAAGCTACTTCTCAACTCAGGCTTCAGGAAAGGATACTGAGGGCTTAAGAATTGACCATTTGCCAGGGTATGGTAGAACATATGCTTTGAAAGAGTGTCAGCATGACCCTTCATATAAAGGGGGGAATGTATATATTAACCAATGTAAAGGTCTGTGCATTGTATCCTTTCCCAGCTGAGCTTGCAGTGAAGATATCTGAGATAAAAAATTCATGTCAATGTATTATTTTTACTGTTATTATTTTTGTGCTTTTTTTGTATATCAAAAAACAAAATATTTTTGTTTATTGTGAAAATATATGGTCATTTTCTACAAAATACAATCAAATCTGGCATCAGGGGCATAACCACCTTCATAAAGACGAGCAGACGTAAGGGAGAGAAACAACTTGAAAGCAATACTATTTAGTATTTTAGATTTCTTCAAAATGTACTTTTATTGTATTAAGTAATTTCCTTTCATTTTTAAAATTAATGTCTCTTTTCAAGACATCAGAATTTTTCATAAAGACCTAGACTATTTTAAGAACTGTTTATAGTTATGCAAGTCCTATTGCCTGATTTTTTATTAAGAGATTTATCCAAGAAATAGTTTTATGAAGAAACTGAACCTTCTCTTGTAAAAATTAAATTAGATATTTTGCTTTATCTAGTAAGGGTAAATGAAATAAATGATCCATAGAACTCTTGCTTCTTTGTTTAAGAGACCCTGGAATGCCAGAGCCTGACAGCCAGGAATATTACTAAACATTACAATCTGCATTTAATTAGAGCTATAGCACCTAGAGTTTAATTGTAGTTCGTTACAATGGAAAGCTACTAGAAAGTAATATAAAATCCTTTCACTTGCTGAAAAGGATAATTCATTTAGTTTATTTAGTTCTATTATTCACCGTAGGCTTGTAGCAGTATCAAGTCTTATATCACAGTATTTTCAGAAAGCTAGTACCTCCCCATACATGTGTTACAAAAACAAAACCTTTAAAAAACCACAGAAGATTGAAATGAAAAAACCTTCAACCTCACAGTTACAGTGCAAACAAATGTAAAAAAAACACAAGAATGTTCATATCACCAAATGTTCTTGCAAATGGGGTATCTGGACTGCAGTGTGAGAAGACAGCAAACTTTTCAACTACAATCTTGTTGATATGTTACCACGCGCTCTCTAGACCAGAGGTAAGAAGCCTGTTTTTCAGACAGTTGAGAAATAACATTTACCAAAATGAATGTTGGAGATTTCCCCATCCCCTCCTAAGAACAGAAACTTGATGAGATAACTGTGGTTCTGCTGAGACCTTATATAATTTGTCTGCTTTTGGAATGCTGCTCAAATGACTGAGCAACCCAAGCAGATATTGATTAAATCAAAAGCTAAATTTTCAACAGATTTCATATAGTGGTGCCTTCCATATGGCAACAGTATAAAAGAATATGTATACACTAAGAGCTAGTCTACACTTAAAGCAGTACAGCTGGGCCACTGTAAGAGCACTTGTGTAGTTGTGTTATGTCTATGGGAGAGAGCTCTCCCGCTGACATAATAAAACCTCCTAAACAAGCAATGGTAGCTATGTTGGCAGGAGAGCATCTCCCACCAATATAGCACTGTCCACACTAACACTTATGCTGGCAAAACTTTGTCAATCAGAGGGGTATTTTTTTCATACCCCCAAGTGACAAAACTTTTGCAGTGCTGCAACTGTATCGCTGTAGCACTTATATTTAGACACTCACTACAGCCACAGCAGGGGTTTCTCCTATCGCTGTAGATAATCCTCAAGAGGCAGTAGCTACGTCGATGGAAGAAATAGTCCATCAATTGTCTACACCAGGGGTTAGGTCAACATAGCTGCATGTCTCAGGAACGTGTATTTTTCACACCATTCAGAGATGAAGCTATGCCTATGTAAGTTTTCAGTGCATAGCAGCTCAAGTAACCTCTCCCACCTCCGGAATCACAGGTAATGGCACCACTTTTCACACTGGAATCACAATTCATCTAGCACTGTGCAATTTGAAAAGAATCTGGAAGATGTTGGTTTTCCACAGCAACCCTCCTTTCCAACTGTAGTATCAGATAACAGTCCTATAATCTCCTTGACTGTACATGCTTGGACTGAAGATCATGCATTACAAAGCAGGAGTCTCATCAAAAAAGGCAACTGATAAAACAAAATCAGGAATGAAAAATACATAAGCTATAAACTCATATAAACAAATAATGCAGAAAGAACTCCCTATATAACATATTCAAAGGACAACTTCAAAATCACATTAAAAATCATTGTTTTATTTAGCTTTAGTGTTAGTAAACATTTTAGAAACCCAATACAGATATCCATTTTTGATTCAGGAGTTATTTCTCCAGGTTTGCATTTTTTTTTTCTGCTCATTTTTTTTCCCTCACACATCCTGGTACATGAATTTCATGTGCTTGAGTTAAAATGGATCAACTTAAAATGACTGCTAACTTGGGTGAACACTACAAACTGGCTTGTCCTTCACTAGGATTTTACCTTGAGTCAGCTCACTGTCGTAAACAGCACTTTTTCCTAGTGAAGAGAAGGCCTTGTTCACTTCAGCACCACCCACCCCAAATATATTCCCAATAGAACATCCTACTCTTCCTCCCCTCCAAAGTGTCACTTAATCAATGGTCATTTCTATCAGAGTCATAGGAAGAATGGATATCAAACTACCCCATTCCATAAACAGAGGAATCCACGTGTGACCGATTTGTTTGCCCATTCGCTTTATGAGGGATTAGGAGTAGGGAGGTGAGTGTCAATCTGTCTCTGCAGAGACTCAAACCATCCATTCTTTCACAGAGAAAAAATTACAAACAGCCAAGGAAGAATAAAAAAACACCAAAATATGAAGGCTCATCAGAATAAGGAAGGGAAACTTCTTCGAGAATTATTCATCTGAAGACAGAACTGGCGATTATTCTTTAAACCCCACATGGACCTCCCAGGTAAACCAAATGAACTCAACTTCAAAAGTGTTTTTTTGCTCATAACTAAGCTACACAAGCAACCAACACTGCTTTCAGAAAGTTATTGTCCAGTACATCTCATGACTCTACTCTTAAATATAACTATTGAATCAACATCTATAGTCTATATATATATATACACACACACACACACACACACACTTACTTAATCATGTCGCGCTGCCATCGATCCATCCATCCATCCAGTTCTGACATGTTAAGATACAAATCCTAACTCCAACCACTTCAGTAGCATAACATTTTCAAGAAGGAGACGCTAGCCCCATTGCCAAATGCAAATTGCTCTCTATATGAGCATCTGGGATGTTGCCAGGATGAAAGAGTACAGCAGATGTACTGAACTATGTTTGGAAAGGATTTCATACCATTATCCTGTAACATACTAAAAATATCAAATCGCTATTAGAGATGAAATTATTTCACAAGGCTTTAACAGTCTTACACGTTCGATTTATTTCACAAATTTTGTATCTACACTATTAATTCATCTTGTAAGTGTGTGCACCTTATGAAGGCAATCTTTCCCATAGGTAGCTGCATTATAAACAGAGTGTACATATATTCTGGAATTTCAGAACTGTTCCCCCCCTTGCCAATTAACTGTGCTATCAAATATAAGCTCTCTATTAAAACAAACATCACGTTTCTAGCATTTAGGATTGCAAATAAATTTAAATTAAAGTAACCAATGTTGTGTTGTCCATAGACAACAATAGCTTTGGGGGAGGTATGAATTATTAAATCTTCAGGTTAACTATTTCAGAGTTGATCAGTTTAGCAGGAACATCCATCTAATGTGTTTATGCTACATTCCCAAATACCTATTTTTAATCAATCAGAGAAGCAAATATATGGTTCCTCCTTGAAGAGCATATAATCAAACCACTTCCTATGCCTTTTCATTATTTTGTGCACTTGTGTATTGGAGACATTTAGCTCACTGCTCAGGGCTCAAAACCAGAACTGACTTGTCTAGATTGACTAAAACACTGAATAACTTCCCAATAAATATGATGTGGTATTTGCTCAGAAAGTGACCATTTAAAACAAAGATTCAGACTAGCAGCCAAGCTAAGTGACATCACTAAAATCAAACTTCTGTCTCACTGAGCCCCAAATATTTCTGTTCATCTCCACCACCAATACTCTGTATTTTAAAAAAATATCTTCCCATTTAAGAACCATAAAGCTCTTTACAGACGATAAATTAAGCTTCATACACTCACCTGTATGTTACATATTATCCTCATTTTATAGATGGGCGAGTCCTTTAACCTCTTTGTGCCTCAATGTTTAAGGTTACACAATGAGTAAGTGGTAAAGCCAGGAACACAACTAAGATTTCTTGGTGTAAAAACACAAGACCTGAGAACCCTTAGACCATGTTCCCTTCCAATATTGCAAGTTTTAGGCAGAATTATTCTAGTGAATGTATTATTACTTTATGAGCTTGCTTGTCTTTTTTGTATTCTAAATAGATTTAATTTTTGTGGTTCAGTACAACAGTTCTATGATTAAGTGTATCTTCAGTTCAAAGTTGAGTATCACTAAGTACTTTCAAATAATTAAGGAAATCATACCATGAGTGGACTTTCATCTAAGAGAAGAACTAGACACCCTATAAACTACTGGACTTTTCAAAACAGAAAGAAAGATACTTCACTGATAAATTAATTTTGAAGAAGAATCAACAATACTGAGAAAAGAGAGGAGCAACAATATTTGAAATTTAATGTAAATCTAATCTTTTAAAAAGAATACCAAAGTAGAGCCAACAAAAAGTAGATCCATTCTTACAGTTTTTCCAACACTTCCATGCTTTTCTTAGTGTTGTTCCTTTTTAGCAGAGAAGTGAGCAATGATGCCGCCTCTCCCATCCAAAGGCAATCAGTTTGCCAACTTCAGCAACCACTATGTTGTTTAAAAATAGAAATCAATCTCAGAATATGATTTGGCAAACAGCACCTTAAACATTCAGTAGTTCTCTTTCCCTTTTTCACCATTTGCTATTTGTCCTTCCCAAATGCACAATATGCAAAGAAACACCTCAGACAGCTCATATATAATTAACAGCTAAACAACAAATAATACTACGCACATCATATGAATTTGAACACAAATCCAATGTGTGAATCATGTAATCTTCTTTAGAGTGCTCTTTGTATAACCAGCTCGCAGAATGTTGTGATGTTTCAACAGTTGTCTTCATCTTCCATTAAAGACTACTGTGACTTTTCAGAGAGTCACCAACAAGCCTTGCCAGGAAGTAAGGGAGCAATTGCTTCCTCCCAACATTTGTCATAAGTAAAAGAATGTGCCTTCACATTTCTTACAACCTGCTCCATCAGCTTTTTCAATACAGTTGGTTCTCACATGTTACATACCTGCCGAACAAACGGCATAGAAAAACAAGATTCTGAAAATTCTAGAGCACAGTAGGTCATAGAAATTTTGCATAGTAAACAGAATAAAAAGATCACAGAATTTAAGGCCCAGTACAATAAGGCCAAGGACAATAAGAATACATTTGATGCAGGAAAGACGACATCTATTACACTAGACAACAAATATTTTGCTTCCTGAATACTTTTGGGTGTATCTTATGGATTTTGGGCTGCTGATTACGAAAATCACCATGAAATTTCCCTATCACATACGTTTTTTTTTTAAATTGCATATATTTGTTATTTCAATTCATAATTTAAGTCTACTAAAATGTTGCCCACAATATAAGCTGAAAAGTTTTCTATCTTGTGTCCAAGCATGCCTGAGCATGCAGTGACACTGCACCTAGTGCAGGCCACACAACATGCAGTGGGAATGCTAAGGCTTAGGCAGGGCAGTTGCTGGCAGGACAGGTTTTAGAAAGGCTATAAAAGCATTTCGCACACACCTTTCTATGCACTGCGTTTATATCAGTTCGCATTCATGTTGATGCACATGTTCTATGCGCATAGCTTATTGTGTGTACTCACAATAATAAAGCAATTGTATTTTCCGGATTCATGATAGCAAAATTTCTCGCCAATGTCACAACAGCTGCGATACATTTCTTGGCAACTACAGAGCACCAAATTACGTGCAGCTGGTTGATAACATGCTTCAAGCATACAAAACCATGAAGTTCAACATGTCACTAAAGATTCATTTTATGCATTCGCATTTAGACTTCTTCCTTGCAAATCGTGGTGCAGTCAGTGACGAGCATGGTGAAAGGTTTCACCGGGACATTGCGATCATGGAAAAACGGTATCAGGGCAACTGGAATCCATCAATGCTGGCCGATTATTGTTGGACACTTAAACGAGAAGCCTCAGACACTGAGTACAAACGAAAATCATCAACAAAACATTTTTAGCTCAGTTGAACTATTGCACAGCGTCAGCACCATTATGCGATTAAACGCATTACATTCAATAAAAGTCAATTTATTGTTTCTCCAAATTTCTACGTGATACAAGTAATCTGAAATTATATTTGTGTTCGGCTTCAAGCAGTCTAGCATAATCTAAACAAATTTCTGAGGAAGCAACACTTTTGAAAAAATTTGTTGTCCAGGGATAGTTGAACTCATCTGAATCTTTAGTACTTGCCCTTCCACAGAGGAACCATGCAATGGTGTGGTGAGACACAAGCAGGGGACAAGAAAGATGAGGAGCCTGAAAGAGATGCCCAAGACTTTATCAAGATAAGGCACACTGGAGAGGAAGTGTGTGGGGAAATCTCACATTGCCAGAATTTAGTATTTTTTCCTGTGGCTAAATAAAAGACTTCATTCTCCAGAGATCTTGGTTTGGTACTTCTATTATCACTAAAAGATTAAGAATAAAAATAATTTTTTAAGTGAAAAATAGTTGTGGGGCAGTAAGGGCAAGTCACCCTTCAGTACTGTCAGATCCGTTGGAAGAAAACAGAAAAAGCATTTTACAAAGTGGGTAAAAAGAACCAAAATGGGGAAACTTACACATGAAGACAAATCTACTTTCTACCACCATTCGTAGTGCCAAATGGTATGTTACATAACCCATATTTACTAGAGATACCGACACATATAACAGAAATCACCACTGCTAAAGGTCCAAGTTTCTTCAGACCCTCTATCTTCTCAATGGGCCCATTCAAATATATTTAATGTTACTCTTAACAAGCATTCATAATATAACAGTAAATATATTAGTTTAAAAGAAGAAATATTCTAATATGCAATTAATCAGCAACTATATTGTTCTATATAGCAACTTTCGAGTTCCTCTATGGAACAGACAAAATGTTCATATAAGCAAAATCATTTGACTGTACAGCCCCCTTTCTTGTTGGTCACTTTCACAAAATCCAAAGACTCATCAAAAAGACGATACATTTCACTCTGTCATCCCAAGGACAATGGGATTTCAGTGATGTTTAACTATTTGTCAGTGGGGATGAGTTTGGAAGTTTTATAAATGAATACAGAGACAAACATTTCTACTGTCATCAATAAAGCAGTTCAAAGGCAGTGACAGTAAGATATAATGATTGATTTCACAGTTCATTGGTCCGACAGTGTTTGTGAATCACTGACCCAAAAACACAAAGGATTGCTCATGGCCTCCTTAATAGGCTATGTCAACTGAAGAGACTTACAGACTGCTATACAATAGAAATTGATTGGAAACCAAAGGGTGGTCTGACAATCTTTCCTAATAGTCCTTTAAAGAATTTATTTTAAACAAGCCATATTAACCAAGTGAACTAACTAAACAATGGTCAGAGTGCTAAATCAGCAAAGTTTTCTAATTTCTCTCCCTCCTTGCCTCCACCCCCAGTCCAAAATACATGTTGTCTCCCCTTATCACAGCACTACTGCACAACTACTAAAAGCTTGCTACAAAACTGCCATCAGTATCTAATTACAGCACAGATAATCAGATTTGCAAAAATACATGTATACGTTTGAAGTCAAATGAGAATGAAATTAGCCAGCAAAAGTCAAACATTTTAAAAATACTAAATAGCTAATTCAAAAGCTTTAATACAGATTCAAAATCAACATCTCAGTACTAAGGTGCTAGCAACACTAGATTATCTTCAGTACAGAAAGACCCTCTTTAATATTACAAGTATCATCTACCCTCAACTTTTATTGATAGTCAAGACGGCTAGATTCTACTCTGCACATTTCAAAATTGCAAGACAAAACAAGCATCTCATAAAGCATCAATTAACTTTACTGGATTGTGTGTTCATTACTAAATGAGCTTTCCCTGGTAAATGTTTCGGCCATCTCAGTGGCATCTACACTAGTCCTTTTTTCCGTAAAACACAAAAAACGAACAAAAAAGACTTTCACCTGGTTCTGCTCCATCAAGAGGAAGGTTTATATAGACAGGACTCCGGCAGCAGCCAACACCCAGTGCAGAGCAAGAGTAAATGACACCATAGTGAAAACACGGAGGACCATTAACACTCTCACTGTTGATGCCGTGGAGCTAACTTGGTGATATCAATAGCTGGAAACATTAAGAGGGACAAGGCTAGCATAAAGAAACAGAAAACCACATGGAAAACCACATTTTCATTATAAAGCTCTAGCATGAAGTTAATGAATTTCCATGTATGGAGGCCTCAAGTCAGTTACAAACACCTCCTCATAGAGCTCTCCACTATCTGTTCACTGCTTACAGTCTTCCCCACTACTTTTACATTTGAAAGAGAACATAAATGTGGAAACCTTGCCTACTGAGTCTCATTTCCAGAAACCTAGTCGTAAACTAAAGCTACAGCAACAAGATCAAGAACTCCTGTATATACCTCTCAAGGTGCACATACTGTGCTTTTGTAATTGGTTGCAACTGCACATTTAAAATTAAAATATGGCAAAGCAAAGGCAAAATAAATGCTAGCTTAACAACCTGATCATAAAACCAGGAATTATTCCAGATGTCTAAAAAATTATTTTACTTATGTACAGAGACTAACATGGATTTTGGCCCCTGCTAAAGCAGTTACAGTGAAGGATTCAGTTGAGATCATGTCCCCATAGTGTTAGGCATCTTGCAAACACATAGATACAAGATAGTGCCTGCTTATAACTTAGTAGAAAGCATGGTGAAAAGTTTGTGGGAATTATAATGACATCATTTGTGGGAAATGTATGTCAAATAGAGGATACCAAACATCCATTGGATGGAAACAACTTTTAAATCACTGTTGAGCTGGGCAGGATTCAAACTGGTGACCTATAAGTGAAAGGCTCTCTAGCTCATTAGCATCCTGTTCCCTGAAGCATCCAGTTCCCAAGAAGTGTTACTGTTACACCTTTGCAAAGGAGGCTTCCTTTCTGGAAAGATATTTATTAAATCAAGCTCTAACCTTTCTGAAACTGATACAGTAAGTCTTCCACTCTCTGGATTTACAGGAAAAGTTTCCCACACACTGCTCTCAAGGGATGGACACTGAGGGCTTGTCTACAAAGTGGGATAATGCACACTACAGGGGTGTGATTTCTAAAGCACACCAAAGTGTTGTCCATTAACTAGTTAGCATAGACCCTGCAGGTGTGCACTAAAGACCCCCTAGTGTGCTTTAATTTAGCACTGCTTCAAACAGCATTACTTTAAAATTCACTAAGAAGGTCTTATTGCTCACCAGCAGAGTCTACATGAATGAATAAATGCACAACACATTAGTGCACTTTAGAAATCACATCCCCATAGTGCACATTACTCCACTGTGTAGATGAGCCCTAAGTCTGCCACATCCCTATTATTAAAATGGACAATTCTCATCAATCAAATAAAATAATAAAAAAGCATCAGTAAGACAAATATTAGCATAACCTCTAAAATCACTTCTACATACAGTGTTTCACAACATAAAATCATTTAAATGATTAATCCAAAGTCCTTACTGGGTGACAAAATCCAAGAAGCATGACTTCATTGGTTGGGCACGTACAAAGGGTGAATGAAGAGGACCTCCATATGTGGCCTAACTGCCCAAAAATGACACAAAGAGCCACACTAGTTAGGGTGGGTTACACAGACACCTAACTGAATGTGCTCTTTCCAAAACAGTGTGTTGCAAAATGGATGAGACTGTAATCAGAGTTCTGGATTCTAGTCCCAGCTTTACCAGAAGTGACTTTATGCAAGCTCTCTGTTATCTTAGCTGTGAAAATGGTGAATGATGGTTATCCCCCCCTTTCCCCAAGGTATCACACCTTGGCTCATAATACAAGTTGTGAAAGGCAAACCTAGGACTAGAACTCATGGTAACTAAGCTTGCATCTTCCACTAGGCTAGGTATTTATTTAAGGCACCTAAATTGGCATTATTATGGAGAATCTCAGTTTTTAATATATTTATTCTCACAACACCCGTGACATAAGGAAGTACTATTATCCCTACTGTATAGATGGGGAACTGAGGCAGAGAGAGACTAAGTGACTTGCCCAATGCCACTCAGGAAGTCTGTGGCAGATTAAACTCACTCTCCCAAGTCCCAGGCTAGATCTCACCACTGGCTCACTTTCCTTCCAGAGTATTGTGTGTGGGAGTCTGTCTGTCTATCTGGCTCCGGTTTTGGTTCAAAAAAATCATGTGAAGACAGCAGCTTTTCATATTATCATGAGACTTCCTGCAGCGGTGGCCAATTATGATAGATTTGTGAGAGTTGACAGCACTGTCTGATGGTCTGAGACTAGCTGACACTAGACAGGATAACAAAAAAAAAAAAAAAGTCCAAACTGTTAGTCTCCAAAGCACTGAATGGACCATGGAAGCAGGAGTTTCATCCCTAGCATTTGTCCCTCCAGCTAATTTTTATTATTACAGTAGTACCTGGAAACCCCATCCTAGACTGGGGCCTTATTCTCCTTGGCACCATAACTACACATTGTAAGAGATAATCCTTGCCATGAAGATCTTACAGTCTAAAACAGACCACAGACAAAGGGTGGAAGAAAAGAATTATTACCCCATTGTGCAGGGGATTTGAATTGAAGCACAAAGAAATTAAGTGACTTGTCCAAGGTCACATTAGAAGTCTGTGACAGAAAAGGAATTGAACCCAGTGCCCATTACCTTATCACAAGATATTCTTCTTTTCCGGTGTCAGATTTGAGGCATACTGGGCAGACACTATGTGGAAGTTTCACAACCATTACCAGTGACATACTACTCTTTTGAGAAAGATGGAACTCTTTGATCTCTGGGTTTGAGAATGATAATCAAGGTCTAAAATATGTTTTGACATACATGGCCATTCTATACCTATTTCAACAAATGATACTCAAACCTGAAAGCCCCACTTCAACTACAGAATAAAAAATTACAGATTATTTTTCACAAATATGAAAACATACCCACACTTTAAAAATAAATACAAAGTATTCTTTTCTATAAAGAACAAACATATATCCAAGTAATTTTGGAAACTCTTTCCTGCCTGAATTACCAGAAGTGTGGGCACCAATAATGTGTACTCCAGAATAACGTATTAACCATCAATGAAACTTCAAAATGCTTCGTCATTTTGCAGACATTGATACCAGCAAGTTTAATCCATACACATGAAAGACAGTAAAGAATATTTGCAATAATGGTTACAGACAAAATAACTGAAGTTCTAAGAATCAACAAAAGCCATACAGCCTTGGTCTAAAATAGAATGACCAGATAGCAAATATGAAAAATCGGGCCAGAGTGTGGGGTAACACGCACCTATATAAGACAAAGCCCTGAATATTGGGACTGTCCCTATAAAATCAGGACATCTGGTCACCATAGTCTAAAATAGCCAATAAACCAAAGGCAATGTTTCATTCACAACCCATAAGACTTTCAGCCCATGGACCGAAAGGGAAACAATCTCTTTTGGAAGCCTGTGTCTCCTACTACTCTCTCCCCCAACATCTCAAAAAAGGCTTTACAGCCAAAATCCTGTTTTTAACTTTGCTTATAACACTAGATATTTCAATCTTTTTATTTTATGCATAGCCTCTTTCTCTGGATACCATGAATTGTTTCAATAGCAATAAAGTAGACCCAAAAACATGAAGAAGAGCAAAAACACAATTAGTATGCATGCCGATGACAATGTAAAGTTAATTACTGAAAATAGTTTACATTCTTGGTGCCACTACATTTTTTCATGCACCCTTAAGCCTTCCAGTGCAGTAAATTCCAACTAGCTATTTAGCAATCTGAAACTACTAGGAATAAAACAGTCTTTTCGAATCAGAGCTGCAGATATTTAGAAAGTTTCTTACATGCACTCTGGGGAATACAGTTCTTCAAAATTTAGAAGTACAGTAGTAGACAACAAAACAGCCCAAGTTTTACAGGATATCTATGAAAGATAAATATTCCTCAAACTACTTGAGGCTATGCTTAAAACTATCAAAGTATAAAGATTATGTAGTGAACAGCACAAAGCCTAGGAGAATAGTTTCTTCTAAAATAAGAATTCTTCTAAAAAGGGCCTTCCAAAAGCACACATTAATTCCAACATGCCTTAATTGGGCAGATGAGACTATACTTCCCCTATTTTCACACTACATATTGTTTATCCAAAATACATGTTTATCACAGATCCCTGTATCCACAATAAAACTTGTCCTTTAGGAATGGAATAAGCTGCATAATAGCATTTTTAAGATAATTACCCTTCTAATGAGAAACTTTCCTTCTCTTCTCCCCTGAAAAGAGAACAAAAACTTGCATTTCAGTATATTTTTTTTACTAAGGCTAAATTCATAGCATTTCAGGCAACACACCACTTTCTCTCTCTGTCTTTGACTATTTCTGTGCTTTTGACAGGCAGAGTCATTTTCACAAGGATCTGAAACCGAAATATATCATTACTACATCTAATCCACACCAGTCACTATGTGCTCACCACGAGCCTGGGGAAGGCTCCTTATATAATTGAGATTGTCTGCTCATATTTTTAAGCTTGTCAACACACAGAACAGAATTGAAGGCTTAGCTAACGTCTCAAATTAACCAGTTTGACGTTTTCCCCCCCATGGTCTTTCCTTGATCAGAAAGCCAACAACAAAATCATAATGTTGGAGAAGAAACTGCTAGAGGTACAGATGGATGGCATGGCTGTAAATACACTAGGAAAACAATCGTTCCCTGACTGACTGGTGCTAATAGCAGGTGTTGTGCCTTCCCTGTGCTTTTAATAGCCAGTCAGAAAGACTTGGGGGACATGGATCAGTATTCATGTCAAACTCCCCATCAGTACCTGGCCAGAGCTAGGGAAGCTAATGATCCAACCAGTGGATCAAATTTGGTGATGAATCCTGGTCACGTGCCACCTGAGGCATGTTGCGCATACATGAAGAAGAAGAAAGAATTATCAGAACTCCTTAAAAATATTGTAAAAGTGGGGCAGATATTTTGCATTTCCATCTCCAAAAACCATGAAGGTGCCAATATATACTGGACCTCATGTAGAATCACTTCTCCTTAAAGTGATGCTATACTTCCTAGAATAATGATCAGGGGAACAAAGATCTTGTGACATGGGAGATAAATCAAGGAGTTTAAAATCAATGCTAACTAACTGAAGGACACTGATTTTAGATACCAAAGTAACAGCAGAAATCCCTAAAAATAGACAGACAGATACACAGCCAACTAAAAATTAAGTGAAGGCAGATTTCTGGTTACGTCAGTAGAAAGCAAAGGAAAAAAATCTGGGATGACAATTCAACATGTTCCTTTTACACCAGTTTTGAAACATATCACACATTTTTTAAAAGACAACCATTAAGAAAATGGTATTTGAGGATCATGACATTTCACTGAAATGAAACTGATTCAAATGATTTGAAATCAATCTTACTCATGTATATTAGTTATTTTTGAAAAAGAACATATCCTTCTACCCTGGAGATGTTACGTTTGATGTGCTGCTGCTGTAACTCTAATGCGCACCATTCTAGGAGTGCACTAAAAATGGAACACTATCCTGACTTTTGGAAGAGTGTAGCAGTCTGTTACTTATCTATTGACACTTATTTTTAATCATTTCACTTGCACAATAAATCTTTCATACATGACTCAGCCAGTTGCATCTACAGTGTCTTTGCAACTATAAAAACCAGCACTATTTTCTTATTTGAATACATTTTTTCCAACATCAGAAACAGCAAAAAGGCATTTAAATAATAAAAAGCTTATGTGAAACCTCTACCTTTCCCTCTTCTTTGTAAATTATGCTTTTTTTGGGGGGGGGGTCAATAGTGTCATCTTTATATTGTAATTTCACATTTTTACATCTGAATTATATTTGTGCATCTCCTCAAGAGCTCTGGCAGTATGGGAGGAATGCTTTATAACATTATTATTTAGTATTCTTCATTATCTCATCTTTATGGGAACATACAGAACATTCTGATTGTAGACCATACAGAGCATTCTGATTGTGCTAATATCCATTTCAACATGTTTCAACACGCTAATGCTCTTTAATTTGCAAATTTAGCTTCAAAAGATCTGAGTTGGTTGTTTTCTCTATCATTCAGCTATAGCTCTGTTGATTTACAGTAATAAAGATAATATCAAATATAAACAGTAAAATAAACAGTTAAGTCCACCTGCAAAGGACAGAGAAGGCAAAGCACTGCAATGTTTTAACCAACACATTATTAAGA
Organism: Mesoclemmys tuberculata; assembly: GCA_007922155.1. Taxonomy (NCBI): domain Eukaryota; kingdom Metazoa; phylum Chordata; order Testudines; family Chelidae; genus Mesoclemmys; species Mesoclemmys tuberculata. Next base: position 7,352,795 of record ML675621.1, read on the forward strand.
GCTTGTTAAATGCTTTTAAAATAAACAACACAGTGGATACTAGGTAATTTGATTTTTAAAATGCACCACTTCTTGCTGTTTACAGTATTATTCAACTAAGATTTGCAATACAGCATTTAAAGAATTTATTCACTAAATTTCATACATATGCATAAGGGCACAAGTGATTCAGCTATTCCTATTGAAAGTGATTTCGCAAACAACAGAAATGATCAGATACTTCTCACATACCAACAAGCAAAAATACAATTACAAGGAATGCAGCATGAACTTACCATGACTAAAGCTCCACTGAAGCTGAGGAATCTCTGATTAAATGTTTTTCAATTTCACCTTAAATCTGCAAAGCTGTCGCAGGTTTTTCATGGCAACTGTTACTAACAGAATCTCTCTATCTATGGCTAAGCACAAGTGCTCTGAATATCACAGAATAGCATTCTTTATTGTGCAGCACCTTAGTAACAATTCTCATAAAAGAACCCTTGAAAGAGATTCTCTCCTACTCTAAGAAGATATATAACTATATATAGCTAACTTTTAAGAAACCATGAACACGACCACCATTCATTCACACACCAACAACTTATTGGAGTGAGATGATAATGCTGATGTGGCTGTCAGCATCAATGAAGATTACAGAGAAATAATGAAATGCGCTTTAAGCTCTGCACATTTCAGTCAGCCTGTCTTGACAGTTTCTTTAACAGGGATATTTCCTTCATTTCACAAGAAGGTCTTACCCATAAGAACTCACAGGTGCTGGTTCACTTCAAGCTCCAGTGGGCTTTGAACTAACATGTCTTTGGTTCCTGAATATCCCAAATTATCTTTTCAAAGCCAAAAGAGGTACTGGTTTACAAAAATGAATTGTCCCATTGTAAAAAAACCCCACAACCCTAGACATAGAATTTTTAATATTTCATGATTACAAGAGAAAAACAAATTAATGATTGCTTCATAATGTATATTCAGTTTCAGATCAGTTTGATGCTTTTTTTTGCACAAATTCTAAGTGACGTTCCATCCATTTAGCCCAAATATATGCTAATAAATAAAATACAGTACCAGAGTTTTTATCTGATCGAATTTTACTCTTTAATATTAGAAAGAATCTTTCAACATTTAGTCTGTCATACACTTACACATATGCACTTTTTTGTACCATTCTTTGTCTCTTTCTTTATGAAAAAAAAAAATCAATAAAAAATTGTAGCTCCATTGACTGCAGTGGAATTACCCATAAAGCATAAGTTTATGCAGAATCAGGGCCTTATATTGTACAAATATGTGTAACAATTGGTTATATGTGAATCCTTTCCTTTTTAGAGGCTTCATATGTATTAAATTCTCTGCATCTACACTATTGGTAATCTCCCTGTTTCTAAAAACATTTCCGGTTTACAGTAGAGAAGCTGTTAAATAAACTATCTTCTCCATGGATCATTCTAAGCAGCGAGAGAGTCACGCTCACACTTTCAGACTTCAAAAAAACACCACACATTGTGCAATCTTAAGCAGAACTACCCATCCTAGAAAATGAGAGGAGGAGTGGAAAGAGAATCAGTGAGGAGTTTGGCTTCAAAGATGGATAGCACTGTGTACAATACAGTAGAAAGTGGAAGATTCCTTGCACTAACATTTTCTCACTATATTTCTGAATTTGTCTCTCTTAACATGGTAAGACTTGAAGATTTATTTTTGTCTAGTCTTTAATACTACATCTTTATTTAAAGACTGTTAAAGCAATCTTGGTATATTCACTATAATCTTGCATGGGCAGACTCCTGAGCCCGCCTAGAGAGATGCAGTGATTTCAATGGGACTCCATTGTGGGCTCAGGGTTGAGCTTGCAAAGTGTTTGTTGAATGACTGGGGTCTAATACAAATGGGATGTTTGGTTCAAGGGAGCCCAAACTAGCCTCGGGAGAACACACTGGGGGAAAGCTAATTTAATTATAAAGGGACATTAACTTGAAATCGAGGCAAATTTTAAAAACAAGACATTAGTTTCAATTATTACATGTATCCTTGTATCTACCTTACAATTTTTGTTAACATTATATTTTCCAATTTTTAAAAAATTTTTTTGCCTCCCTTGCTGCTGTGCTTAAAAACCCCCTCACAAACAGAAGAAACTGACTGACAATAGAGGGGGGAAAGATTAAATTGACTATATGCAAATTGTTGTCAAATGTACACAGTAAATACACAGAAAAACATTTTCCCTCTAATCTCTTTCAGTTATATAGACTGTAGAAGTTAAACAACAATAGATAAGCAAGTATTAGGCACAAGTATGTTTTTTAAGCTGATGGCCTTTTAAAGTGTCTGCATTTGTGTGTAAAATGTGTTATCTGTAAAATTAGCCCATTTTCTACACTTTCATCTGTAAACTTTATGAAGAAGCATTACAGGTTGTATGAAGGTTTTCCTGATAAGATATTGTGCTAAACAGACTCCAGAAAACTGCATATAAAGACACACGTGCGTGCACTCACATGCACCCAATCTTTTTTGGTTACAGTTATAGTCCCCCCCCATACTATGAGTTAGTTCCCTGTGTGTGGAGCCCTGTAACCTCACAGAGGCAGATAAATCCCCCTCAAGCACAGCACATTTTAGGATGAAGGCCATGATCTTTTAAATTGCCTAGCTTCTTCCTTTTTAAGGTTTGATGCATGAATGCTTATGTCCAACAGAATGGAACACTAATTTTTTTCATGCCCTCCCTCCTTACCCCCAAACTATAAAATAACCCAGATATGTTTAATTTTAAACACTTATAGACTGTATTTATTCTGCAATTTTTGGGCTAGTCACTACATTTTCAGAATAGCATGACTAACAGTTGGGGCCTAAAAGATGTTATCAGTCTGTGTTGTGATCACTGACTTGCTTTTTATTAATTTAGTGCAATTCTAAAACTTCAATGAACTTGATCTGTCTTCTTGAAATTGGCACTGTCAGCAACAGTATATTTAATCCTTTTGGTTTTTTAAATGTAACTGCTGACCATAGATTTTTATGAGTTTATAACTTAATCTTGAGACCTTACTCTCAAATTAAACATGGCATATAAACTATCAGATGGATTTTTAGAAATTATTATTCAAAAAGTCCACATGATTATCTCCAAGATATATATGAATAGAAAACATTTTTAAAGATTTTATTCCCCTTTTTTACACCCAAATGGTGAAAAAAAATGCATATTCTATGCAGTAAATAAAGTATCCCCAAGCTCTAAGAAACCTGACAAAACAATAATCCCTATAATGAATAACCAAAAATTTTAAATAGTTTAATATATGCATAGTAGATTAATGCTGTTGAATACTTTTTATAATATGCTGTGGTGTTGTAACCATCTTGGACCCCGAATATTGGATAGATAAGCTGGGGAAGGTAATATCTTTTACTGGACCAATTAGTAAAACCAAAAGCTAGTCTCTCTCACCAACAGAAGTTAGTCCAATACAAGATATTACCTCACCCACACTGCTTATAATAGTTATTTAATTTTAAAAGATGCCTAACTGAGCACAGATGTACATCACTAGCGACCAAAGCGCAGCTGCAGATATTTTAATGTTGCCCATTTGGCACCATCATAATTATATTAACTGAAACCTGTCTGAGAGTCTCATACCAACGCTGTTCAAAAAACTCACTGAAAACTAGGCCGATACCAAGTTCATGGCCCAGGTCTGTAATGTAAGGGATCCATCCATGGGGTGGTTCTACTGACTTCAGTGAGACTTCCAAGGGCATAGAGTTTATAGGGCTGAAGCTATAGTCAATCCACATTACAAGCACACTCATAAAGGGAAACTGCAGCCTCAAAGCTGCACCACTGTGGTGTAGACACCTACTACGGCAATGGAAAGAGTTCTTCAGTCACTTTAGTAAATCTCTCTCTCTAAGAGGCGGTAGCTAAATCATTAAAAAAAAATGTCCATCAACCTAGTGCAATCTACATTATGTCTTAGGTCAGCTTAACTAAGTCTCTATGTGGTGAAGTTTTCATATTGCTGAGCAACATAGCTAGATCTACCTAACTTTCTAGAACAGATCAGTCCTCAGAAGAGCACAAGTCCAGTTCACTGTTACCTCACACCTACTCAATGCAAAATGTATGTAAAACACTACCATCTTGACTTAGTGTCATTTTACAACAGTGTAAATAACTACACAGGGCACAGAGCAATGGTGGAAGTCGGTTCCAGAATGTAGCACAGTTCTGTAAATATACGCCAACTTAGTTCCATCTACACAGACAAAACAAGAGCATATTATAACATTTGCACTACTGCTATTTTGTGACTCATTTCCCTAACATGGTACATTTATTTTATGGTAGATGGGTCTTTACAAAAAAGAATCTTTAACATCAGACCCTTTCCCGTTGCCCGTGGAATGAACTTGGGCTCCCTTCAGCTCCCCCAATAAACACTACATTTTGGCACTAAAATGACTGGACAGTATCCCTTTAGAACTTTGCTACAACTAAGACACAAACCAAAAATCAGTAAGACATACATATCATGTTTTCAGAGTGTAAAGAAGTAGAGACAATGACAATATGGGATTATATACCAGCAATTCATTAGACAGTGAATAAAACATTATAATTATTATAACTCCAGATCGCCAGGTCAGATATTTTAATTGCATTTCTGTCTTTAATATCTTTTTTTATAAACAGATTTCCTTATAGTGTTCATATTTGCAATACTTTCCTGTGTGATAAATTCTCTCCCATCATTACATCTATAATAAAATATCAAAATACAGTAACAATGTCAGAATGTTTGCTGTGACTCTGCAAATGAGGGAGCAGCTCAGCAAGATTCCATCAGGCATAACAGCTCAGGAAATGGGAGTAAGTGTGGAAGCTTATATAAACCTACTGTTTGAACCATGCTTAAAAATTAATTTAAAAATCTTGGGCTCTTCTTGTCAAGAGCTCAGGAGAAGAGGTAATCGAACAGCCACATATGTAAAACAAGACAGATGACAACCCAGTGAGCAACAGTAAAAAACCAACTTTGTCAGAATGTGGCCAGATAGAAGAAAATGGAAGACAAAACAGGAGTCAAAGAAGCATCTTCCATCAGAACAGGGCAACACAGCAGATAGGATAGGTAGTTTAATAGTATGTTTATTTTGTGAACACGTTTCCTAACATGACAGAAAGACTTAACAGCAATCACTAACATCTGTGATGCCAGACCATAACTTGTGATTGTTTGGCTCATGTTAAAAGATTTTACTGCCCTGATTACACAAGAGACCACTAAAGTTCTGTTAGATCAAAAATCTGTCCTTTTTTCCCCTTACGAACTAGCAAGGATTTATTATAATCAATCTATCTATTTGGTAAGCATGTGCAAAATAATATGTATTTAATTAGGTAAATAAAATCTAAATAAAGGTTTATACAGAATTATATATACAGAAATAGGTATGTAACCACGGTGTGGAGTGGTCCTTTGCACAAATATACATCTTCCCCTCTCCCTTCCAAAAGCATAAAATGTACTGAAATAAAACTTTTACAGTGGTTTTAGCATTACTTTTCAACACAATAGTATATGTTATGTTGTTAAAAAAATGCAGTAAATTCAATTGCTCCTGTCCTTGAATTAAATATCCATAATATTAATAGCGTATTTCTGTGCTCACTGTAAGTAGGTGACACTGACCAGCATCAGTAAAGATCTAGGATTAAACTTGCTCCAGTCATTAGATTTGTCTCTTGCCTTAGATTTATATTTTCTGTCCAATATCTTAAGGAACACACACTATCTGCCATTGCAGTTCATGTGTGAATGAGTCACCAGAATCAAGATAAGCCAAACAATTAAAAAAAAGTAATCTGGGAAGTTAGAGAATGCAGCTACCCATAAAGACGCTCTGACAATAAGGTAACCCCATCATGAAAGAAGCATGTAGGATTACTCATGGAAAGTTACTCATGGAAAGTGCATAATTCATTTCTTACATACTTCAACGCTGCAGAGAGCAATATGAGATTTTCCTGAAAACACATGCTAGAGCACAACTTTGCCAGATGCTTTATCTGGAAAAATCATCAGTAGCTACTTTGCAGAATAAAAATCTGTAAACTACTATGGAATCAGGTGAAGAACTCTACCTAATCATGTTAAACCTAAATCAGAATTGCCAAGCAAAACGTTCAGCAATACAAATGCCTCCTACTATATTGCTCAGAATCAAACTATGTAACTGGTCAAGGAAACAAGTCAGTCATCAGTTAACTGTAGTCACACAGAATTAAATTAACCTAACTTATAACAGAGACAGGCACTTTTTTTTTTAATTTATAGGACAACCAATTTTGAAATAGCTTTTATTTAACTACAGAATTTAAACCCCAGAATCCATCAAATCTGGAGTAAATGTCTCCAGACCTTAGTTTGGGATCTTACAACAACTGTTTGATTTATTATTTTGTAGAGAGTTCTTTTATTTAGTGTCTCCTGAAAAGTGAAATTTTCACAGACACATAGCATCACAAATCCAGGAGAGAAGTGCTTCAACAGATATGAGACAGCCCTTAAAACATCTATGATAAGAAACTTCAGAGTCCTACAAATTGATCAAAGTGCACAGAAAGTAGAGTTCCACAAAAGAAGCACCAAAAATTTAAACTAATATAAACAGAAGCAATCTTTCTAAGGAAGAGGCCTGATCAACTCCAAGATGGGAGACATACCAATGAATGTTTCTTCCATCTTGTGTCAGATACCAGCTGCTCAGTAAATAATGATAATCACTGTATTACATAAATACTGTTTTTTACCCAGTATTAAAAGCAAATGCTAATGAATAACTTCTCAACCCTTCCATATCTGGTCCCAGCTTAATCTTTAGGGAAAACAGGAAAAGAGATAAGGAGAGACAGAATCATATTGATCAAGCTGCCAAATCTCAAAATAAGGGACAGAAGAGAATAATAAAACAGTATAATGGAGAAAGTAATTTGGTATTTGTAAGTTAATAATTTTATCTCATACCAATAATATACAATAATAAAAATTAGAGGGAACCAGGTCTGTGATGACTAGAAATACATGGAGTCTGCAGCAATGTTTATTTGTAAAATTCCTAGAAAGTGGAAACAGAGGAATGGACCACAAAGATCTCAAAATCTGCAGACTGAGGTAGTCTGTGTCACAATATATTTAGCAAATGAGCATGCTGAAAATGCAAAATATATATACACCCAGGAAGAAAAAAATTGTTTTTTTATTAAACAGCTAGTGTCAGAGTACATTTAATTTGAAAGATACTATGGTTAGCAACTGCCCTGGCCTCCCAGCCTACAAATAAATAACTGGTCTGTAATAAGAAGCAGCTAGGAGAGATCTATGGACTCAGTCCTGGCTGAGCTGCTTGCCTCTTAGTTATGTCTAAGACCCTCTCCACTCAGCAACAAGCAACTCCGCCTCTCCCTTAAGTTTGAGGAGCCCCTTAGGGCCCTGGAAGCTGAGGAGGAGGGGGCAAAAGAAGAGACAGGCAATGAATCCCTAGCTGTGGAAGGATGGAAACAGAGATAATTAGGCATCCTTCATTGCTGCTGTGTCTTCAATTCCTCCAGGCTTCCCTGCCCCCAGGGGAGAAAAGGGGGAGAGGGGATCTCAAAAAAAGTTGATCAGCCATTTCCAGTGTATTTCTTCACTTTCTGCTCCAGCAATCCACTGAGCAGGAAATATAGCTCTCTTCCTTCCTACCGCCTGCCCCCCACCCAGACCCCCGCTTAGGAGGCGTCTTGTAGAGGAAATCTGAGCCGGAGGGGGGGAGGGGGAGGAAACCAATTAATTTTCCCTGGAGGGCTCTGCCTCCCTGTCCTCCGTTCCCCATCAGACTTCCCTCTTCATGGTTAAAGGGAGCAAATAACTACCCCGACTCCCTCACCACACAGGTCCCCTCCTCCTTCTCCTTCTCCTCCTCCTCCTCCACTGGGGACGGACCTTCTGGGTCAGGCCCACCGTCGCCCCCCGCCCCCGCGAGAAGCATTAACTGCCCCCTCAGGTAACGCCAGCTACCCCCCTCCACGCTGCTCTTGCCCTCTTACCTCAGAAGGGCCCAGAAACTGTGGCGGGGCTGAGGGGTTCGTTACTTACGGTTCAACTCAGCTGCCGCCGAGCCCCGAGGAGGAGCCGACTCTGGCACCGACCGACTGACTCACACAGAACAACTACCCGAGCCGCCCGGGCGGCCGCAGCCACAAACCACGCCTCCCCCGCCGCGCGCGACACCAACTGTCCCGCCTCCTTGCCCGCGCGCCGCACCAACCGTCCCACAGCTCTCCGCTGCGCGCTCCGACGAAGGGGACAGACAGAGTCTCGCGACCCGCGCGCTCCCGAGCACACGGGAGGCGGGGCCACGAGCGCGAGCTCGCAGAGCGCTCGCCCATTGGCTGGAATGGTGGCTTAGTGCATGGCGCCGCGGGGTAGGCATGAAAGGTTTGCTGAGATGGTCCCAGAGCGGTGTAGTCGGAGCGGGGGGAAGGAGACTACAAGCCCCAGCATGCATTGCGCTCACCCCGCCGCTTGGCCCTTTAAAAATCGCATCACGCCTTTGCCGCGTGCGCCCGAGAAGGTGTACTGCCGCCAGCAGGATCAAATAGTTCTGCGCTGCCTTCCCGCCGCTTTCCCTGTCTCCAGTCTCAACGGGGGAGCGAAAGGAGTCGGGGGTTCTTCTCTCTGCTTCCCTTGTGCGGCGGCTGCTCTGACGAGGGGAGCTTGGAGCGGGAGACTGGGTGCGAGAGGGGCGGAGAGATCTGTGCGGGCCGGGGAAAGGTAACGCGGTGGTGTGCGTGAGGCTGAGGAGACTGAGTGGGGTGCGCGCCGTAGGGGGACCCCTCCTCCCCCGGAAAGCCACCTTGCGGCAGGTCAGTCATTAGGGAGGGGCTGGGACTCCCCTCTCCCCATCCGTGGGCGTGTGAGGGCCTCACTGGTGAGGGGGGCATCCTCATTCCCGGGGGCCCTGCCTAGACCCCCCCGGGGCCCCACGTATCTTCCTCCAGCTTCCGCCTCGCACCAGCCCCAGCAGCCGTTATTCAATCGCAGCCCCGCCGCCCCGCTAACTTCCCTCGGGAAGGGAGGAGCCAAGGGCTGCCTAGCCCGCATCCCGGGACACCAGAGGAAATCGGGGCGCTCTCGCTGAGAGAGGGGAGGAGGGTTTGGAGTAGAAGGGAGGGTCTAATGCGTCTGAGGCCTCTTCGCTCATAAAACCGCCATGCCTGTGAAGGCACAAGGGGGCCAAACGTGCTGATGGTCCTTTAGCGTCTTTACTCCATGAACCTCAGCTCTCCTATGAGGTCGTGTCTAGCAGATGATACTAAGTAAGAGTTTAAAATCCACGCATAATGGGGAGCTTTAACGGCTAGTTCCAGTGGAATTTAAGCTTTTAGTTCTTGTGTTTGCAAAGCCTGAACAGTCTTCGGGTAGATTGCTCTGGGCTTTTTCAGAGCTCAGCAGTTGCAGAATAAAATTCAAAAGACTGGTCAGTTTTGCTGCTACTGTCAGGGACCACTGGGTTAGCAGTAAAACAGAGGAGAAACAATATCAATGCCATGCTGTTTCTGCATAGAAGAGCTATGAAGAGCAGCTGAGCTATTCAAAGAGAAAGTGAACTGCAAAATATGCAGGAGGAGCTATGGAATAGTAGAACTACATCTACCTTGGTGAGGAGGGGTAAAAATACACCTTTGAACCCCCTCATAGCACCTGGAACCGTTGGAAGTGAGAAGCAGCTTTAGATTTATCAACACCAATCTAGAGGTGAATATGAAAGATTGGGACAGTGCTCCCCTTCCCAGCAGATGGAGGCTGGCCTTATTGGGCATTGCCTCTGAAATTTGCTGAAGGAGGGCAAGCATATTTCTCATTGGTGTATGGGTACTAGACTTAGACCTCTTGGTCATAGGTGACTGGTAAATTTTTCAAGACCTGATTATCCTTATTTTACAGATGTGGAAAGTGAGGCATGTAGGAGGAGCTTAAGGCTACATAACAAGTCAGTAGTAGAGCTGGGAATAGAATTTGAGATCCCACGTACTGTCACTTTAGAATGTTGGTGTGTGATTCCTGAGAATCCATATCTAACAGCATGTTGAAAATAGATACTTATTTGATGGCTGCAATGGTTATTGAAAATGCTAGGAAACTAACAGGCCCAGATAAACATGGCAACATGCTATTCAGCTGCTACTTCAAGATGAAAGGTTAATGCCACTTCTAAAAATATTTATTTTAATGTTTTCTAACAATTCCGGGTAGAGATGGCTGTCTACATTAACACTTTGCTTTTCTAAAGCATCTTCTACACAAAGATTACAAAATGCTTTGCAAGCATTAAAGATTATCCTCATTTTAAGGTTGGAGAAACAGAGGTAGAGAGCTTGACTTGATGCAGAAAGTGTGGTAGAACTGGGTTTAGAACTCCTGATTCCCAATTCTTGACTTTAACCATAATATCTTTCCTTGGCTTTGTCTTAAGTCCTTTAGCTCAGGGCTTGAAAAGATTACAAGAAGCTTTGTAGCTGGAGAGCTAACTTTACTATCCCAGAGGCAGTTATGGAAGATGAGTTGTACACACTGACCAACAATGAGGCCCAGGGGCAACACCTTAGAAAGAAGCCCAGTTCATCTCCCACTAACAGTTGGGAAGTGGGTGAGGAGGCTGACATTTCCACCACCAATATATCTACCTGTCTCTATAACACCCCCAAGCAATTTCACCTTTTGTATTCACACTAACTGTTAAAAGGGGTGTGTGTGGAAAGAACTTTTCTTCTGTCCAGAATTTCTTTGTCTTTATCTTTCTCTCACATGCTAGTAGTTTTACTCTATTTCTACCTTCCAACTTTTATTCATTTATTTATTTTAAAGGAAGGTCTTTCCCCTGTGACATACTCCCAGTGCTTGCAGTAGCTACCTCTGTGATTAATTGTTTTCTAAGCAGCAACTGCTTGAACTTGTGTGCACCAGTGAAATGGTCAAAAACTTCAAGCTTTTGAATGGGAGCAGTGAAACTGATCAGTCTTTGCTGTGCTGGTGGAAAGCAAAAGTATAGTTATGAAGATTTAACAAATGCCTCCTATCTAGAGGCCTAGAAGATAAGGTGATAAAAGTAACAGTTCACATGGATTTGTCAAGAACAAATCCTGTCAAACCAACCTAATAGCGTTCTTTGACAGGGTAACAAGCCTTGTGGATAGTGGGGAAGCGGTAGATATCGTGAATCTTGACTTTAGTAAGGCTTTTGATATTGTCTTATATGATTTTTGTCATAAGCAAACTAGGAAAATATAACTTAGATGGTGCAACTATAAGGTGAGTGTGTAACTGGTTGACAAACCATTCCCAGAGAGTAGTTATGCTCTTACAGCTTGACTGTGAACAACTAATATCGAGTGGGGTTCTGCAGGGATCATTCCTGGTTCTGGTTCTGTTCCATATCTTCATCAATGATTTGGATAATGGCATAGAGAATGCACTTACAAAGTTGGTGGATGATACCAAGTTGGGAGGGGTTGTAAATCCTTCGGAGGATAAGATTAAAGTTTAAAGTGATCTGGACAAACTGAATAAATGGTCTGAAATAAACAGAATGAAGTTCAATAAGGACAAATGCAAAATACTCCACCTGGGAAGGAAAAATCAATTGCAAGCATACAAAATGGGAAATGACTGCCTAGGACCTTTATAGTGGATCACAAGCTAAATAGGAGTCAACAGTGTAACACTGTTGCAAAAAAAGCAAAAATCATTCTGGGAGTACTAACAGGAGTGTTGTAAGCAAGTAATTCTTCCACTCTACACTGTGCTGATAAGGCCTCAGCTGGGGTATTGTGTCCAGTTCTGGGTGACACATTTCAGGAAAGATGTGGACAAACTGGAGAAAGTCCAGAGTAGAGCAACAAAAATGATTAAAGGTCTAGAAAAAGATTGAAAAAACTGGGTTTGTTTAGTCTGGAGAAGACTGAGGGTTGGGGGGAGACTTGATAACTTTTCAAGTACATAAAAGGTGGTTACAAGAAGGAGGATGAAAAATTGTTCTTGTTAACCTCTGATGACAGGTAAAGAAGCAATAGGCTTACATTACCGCAAGGGATGTTTAGGTTGGACATTAGGAAAACTTCCTGTCAGGATCGTTAAGCACTGGAACAAATTGCCTGAGGAGGACATGGAATCTCTATCAATAGAGGTTTTTAAGAACAGGTTGGACCAGTAGTTCTAAACCTGTAGCTTGTGGGCTGCTTGTGGCCCAGTCAGCACACAGCTGTAGCCCATGTGACATCCTCAGGGCCATACAGGTAGTATTGGATGAAGCCCAAAATGGTAAATAGGTTGAGAACCACTAGGTTAGACAAACACCTGCAAGGAATGGTCTAGATATATTATGTCATGCAAGGAGTTGGACTAGATGACCTATTGAGGTCCATTCTAGTCCTACACTTCCCTGATTCTATGATCAGCAGTGGAGTCCTAGAAGGATCTTTCTGCAGTCTTACAAAGGCAACACTACATTGATTTATACTCATTTCATGTTTGGAAGGCTAACTTTGGAACTATAATGGCTGGGAGTATTTTTTTTTAAAGTTTAAATTTCTTCAAAAATTTGTGTCCTCACATGCCAGGGTAAGCTCATTCATCCTGAAAAAGTGGGTGAATGGGATGCCACTGTGTCTCTCACTCATCTTTCTTTTTGCCAAAATGAGAGTTGTATCAGTGCTAATGTTAGGTACAGATACTTCATGCAAGCGGGATTCATGCCTTGCCACTGGTTGAAACAAAGGCTATAGACAGAAATCTGGAGGCTGTCGAGGTCATAACTCGTTCACTTTAATTGCTGGGCTCAACACTGCTTCTGGCCAGAATACCTGGAAGGAAAAGACGAGTTCTCCCACAACGCAGTGCAGAAGCATGCATACAGGGCCACAGCTTTCCTCAGCACTACAAACAATGGGATATGCCCCCAGAAAGCTTACCGTTCTTCACTAGATAGTAAAACACCAGTGTGGACCCAGGGCCTTATAACAATTCCACTGTTACTCTATAATGTGGTTGCTCTCTCTCATGATAATCTAGCACTAGGGAAGTAACGCAAGGGAACATCACTATAGCTGAGGGGGAAAAAAACAATGCATTTCCTCACTACAGAGTCTACCCTGTATTGAAGATGTGCTGTGATTTATTTTTATTTTTTTTTCCCTCAGCTGATCATCTATCCCTTTGAAATGCCCTGTCATCATTTGTTTAGCTGACTTTGATGTCCTCTTGGCTTAAGTGGTTGATTTCTGTATGCATTTAAACTTAATTGTTTTGTTTCTGTGTAATTGATGTGTGGTGTAGTGCTTGCTTGTACTTTTAGTTTTTGTATTTTTAAGTTTTTTAATTTTTCTAATAGCTGAATAGTGACTAAACATTTGTGTTGGCACCAAACAGTAAAAGTGTGTGTGAAGTCACTGTAGTCTGCATCTTCAGAATTAAATATAGCTCCCTTTAAGGTTTTTAAGTGAACTTATGGAAGCTGCCAGGCTGCATTCATCTCCATCCTTAGGACAAGTACAGTACAAAGAGGTAGTGCAGGTTTTACTATCAATGCGTGTCAGTCCTGATTTGGCGAAACCACCACAATGACGTTGTTTACATCAGCCTTTTAAAAAAATGTTTAAAAACTTCTTATACTGCCAGTGCTGCACCTCCACCAACGGGACCACTAATTTAGATATGACTGAGATGGCTGCTGGCACTTTTACTCATGTGTTATGTAGACCTACTCTGGGTAGCGCTAAATGATAAGTTTGTAAAAAGGCTGGTGCACAGTCTACATTTGCACCTGCACTGCCACTTACCAAGTATGGAGGTACAACAGTGAGACTTAAACAAATAGAAAGACCAGTGTAGTCGTAGCTCTAGGGTGATAGGATTATTGTGAAATATCATCTAGTAATTCATTTAAGAGCTTTCTATTGTATATTTTAGTGAACATACCCACTCTTTGACATCTTTAACTTCTCATAAGCGTGTTACCTGTTATGGAGAAGAAGAGGGTTGTGTGATGTGGATATGTCTGTTAGAGATTTACATGAGAGACTGCTGTCTTACTTCAGCTAGGCTATTGAATAGTCATCAGATAGCTTTAATTTTGTGACCACCAACCAGAGATGGATGTGAACTAATATAATGGTCTAGATGTGAAGTGGAATGAATTCTATTTCAGCAAATAATAAAGTTGCTGAAAAATACATTTTGGGCGCACCAGAACTGTTCTCCAATTTGGGTAGAATTCAGCAAATATTTTCAGCTGGAAAAATATTGAGTTCATTTCAAAATGTTCAGAACAAACCATTTCTAAAAATGACTATTTCAACTTTTCATTTTGAAATTACTTTAGTTTAGAAATTCGGTAATTGTTTATTTAAAAGCCAGAGTGAAACACTTGGATATGAAATGGAAAACTCAAACCCTTCATTTTGGATTAAAAACACCTCCAAAATGAGACACTTCCCCTCTTTCTCCCTCCCCCCCCCCCAAAACATTTTGGTTTGTTTTTTGGTTTCATTTGGGGATAAGTTGTTTTTTTGTTTTGTGGGTTTTTTCCACTCCAAAACCAATTTTTTTTCTTTTGGTGAGAAACTAACCAATTTGTGTTATTTTTCTGTTTGCCTCCCTCACCAAAAATTAATTATTTGCTCGTCTCTAGGTAGAAGTGAAAAGCACCATGTCTCTGCACTAGTCTTGTGCCTTTTCAGCATTTGCTTTTACTGCCAGGAAAGTGGGACCATTTTGGTTTCATGCTCAAGTGATTAGAAAACATCTTCTTCCATTTCCTCCTAAAAAGTGCTGGTAAAAGCAAAAATATTAATTTCCCACAAATCTTAGATTTAAGACATTAAAATATTGTAAAATGACCATTTGTTAATGGAAGTCTTAATTTAAAATGACTCCCCCCTCCTCTTTCCCAAGAAACTAGACTGATAGTAAACATCAGCTGATTGATTTCAGTTTTGTGTATTGTATTTATTATGCAACATACAGTAAACAGGACCAATGTAAAATAATGCGTGTTTGGCCATATGACTGTATTTGGAATTGTTGTGACTAAAATAGGTTGTTTTTTAAGGAAGTAAATAGAATAAGTTATAACATTACTGTAGACCCAACAAGGTGCCTGTAAGGTACAATAGCTAGAAAGCTAATGAAGGAAGCAACTGAAATATTTATTAAATTGACTATTATAATATAGCTTAAAGAGTTGCTGCCACATGGAAGCAAGAAAAATCAGTGTAGTTGAAACTGAATGACTTAAAGAAATCTGTTACTGATGACAGCAAGATATCTGAAGTAACTGGCCAAGTGAAGGAGTTCTGGTGAAAAGTGGCAGTTTTTAATTTAAAAAGGAATTGAAGAACTGTGGAAAGGGATGGGGGAAGAATTGTGCACAAGCTTAAAATCCTTTTTTTCTTAAATATTGCAGAAGTGTCATGAGAGTTTTTATTCATTCGCTATATTGAAAAAGGAGTTGTTTATGCTCATGATCTGTTTTGTTAGTGTCTTCCAAACTGGGGGGAGGAAGGGGGAGAAAAAACTAATACTCTGCAAAGTAATTATAATATCACTTCTTTGGAACAGTTCTTAATTGAATGAAATTCTATTTTTAAATCACAATTTCATTGTTATAGAAGCACTAGATCAGGGGTGTCAAACTGACTTCCTATGGTGGGCCACATTTAAATTAAATTAAGTTCAAGGGGGCCACGCATACCATAACACCTAAAACCTAACCCTAAACACCTAAAACACACACACTAAAACACCTCATGCTCTATTCTACTTCACATACTCCACTCTCCTACTCTCCGCCAAGAAATCTCCCCTCAGGGTGAAATTCGGCGGCAGGGTAGGAGAGTGGAACTCACAACAGGCACTCACTGGTGCTCACAGGCTCCACTCTCTGCCGTAAAATCTCCCTACAGGGTGGAATTCGGTGGCAGAGTAGGAGACTCCGACGGCCTTTTCCTTTCTGAGACGAGATCTCGCGGTAGCATGCGCTACCGTTAGATCTCGCACACTTTTACTGAGCTCAGCTCAGAAAAAAATGCTGGCACGGATAACACAAGGCGGCGGGCCGGATTCGGCCCGCGGGCCTTGTGTTTGACACCTGTGCACTAGGTAATAGCACTGTATTGTAACATGCAGAAATAAATTGCATGCATTAAGACTTTGCTGAAGATCTGTTTGGACTCTTGCTGCATGAATGTTCTTCATGCTACCTTAGCTCTCTTGTGCCCTAATCCATTTTTATTTCCTCGATACTAAAATTGTTCAGACATTCCTGTCTGGTTGATTTTTTATCTCTTGAATGTGATAGTTGTCTTTGGGCACTAGAAGTTTTTGGCCAATATGGCCATGTCTACCCTGGTGAAACTTAATTTAAAAAAAAAATTAATCATGGGAAGCCCGGTGACTGGCTTTATTAGTCTAATTCGTTATTACCTTGATTCAATTAGACTGTTGTACAGCAACTTGAACGAAAATGATGGTTAAAACAGGTGTGGCTGCTGGAGTCTAGTTTATGCTGTAGCTTATGCTGCTTCAGTTGAGCTCGTGTTAGAACTGATGGGAATTTTTTTTTGTCAACTTCCCTGCTGTGAACATAGCTTGTTTCTTTTACTTGGCTTTCTTTCAAAGTCTTAGGCCCAGTCTGCACTTACCTCGGCGATTCGGCGGCAGTCAACAGGAGATATGCAAGTGACGTAAATCACTTGCGTATCTCCTGTCGACTTTGCAGCGTCTCCTCCGCACAGCGTCCATACTGCACTGCGTCAACGGAACAGTGCTCCCTTTGACACAGCGCTACTCCACTTACCGAGGTGGTTTTCCTGCGTCGCTTCCTGGATTGACTGAGCGCGTCTATACAGACCGCTCATTCAATCCAGAGCAATCGATGTGACAGAGGCGAATTTGCTGCCGTTAGTGTAGACCCAGCCTCAGATTCCTAATGGCATGTCAATTTCTAGCCTCACAAAGCTGTTTATACAGGATTGCCTTTTTTAGCATAGCATCAGTAAATGCTAAACTAGTATTGTTTTGCGGGGCCAGACTAGCATATTCAGGCAGCTTTGTCAATACCATATGAGTAGGGCTGGATTAAGTCAGTCTGGAGCTGTAGGCATATTGGGCCCCTATGGCTCCAACCCTTAGGAGCCTCACCCACAAAGGTGGGGATAGTGATATGTCCCTTCTACTGCCCCTTCTCAGTGGTGTGCCCCTTCTCAGGCCTGGTGTACACAGCCAGTGAAATTCAGTGGCAGTCAATGGGAGTTACACAAGCTATTCAAAGTAGCTTGCATAACTCCCATCAACTTTGTAACTTCCCTTTAGTGTGCCATTTCCACTGCGCCAACTGGAAATGTGTACCCATTGACACGGCGCTACAGTTTTTGGGGAAGTGGTTTTATTAAATCGACTTCTGGATTGATTGAGCAGGTCTTCACTTCCGCTCAGCTGATCCAGATAAAGCGATCTGACAGCAGCGAATTTGCCACCATCAGTATAGACATATCCTCAGTGGCAGGTGGGGCCTACTATCCACCCCAGTACGAGTAGTACCCATTCCAACAGCTCAGGTATATCTGCTTGGGTGGATATGCCAGACCCACTGGTTTTAGAGTTAGCATCCTGTTAAGATTCATGAAGCACTTCACACCTTCCAGAGCTGTTGTTCCATGCGGTCTTCAGATGCACAAAGGTATTGCTGCTTTGGTTACATTTACACTCAATTCATGTTTTCAAATTTTTCTCTGCAATCATGAGGGCTAGGTGATTGCTTTTTTTAAATAAAAGCTGAAATTCTGATGTAATTACTAGTCTAGAATATGCTGAACATGTCTTGCTTGCTGTGAAGTGGGAGATACATGGTAAGTGACAAACTGCCTACCTGGGAAAGAAGGGGAAAGTGAGCTGTGAAAGAAAGTTTTACCAGAAGCTATGTCAAGCTGTGCTCTCATTCTTTAGCTTGAATGCCCTGCTGCTCCCAATTCTGCTGATATTACATTAGAAGAGAGGCAAACCTTCAGGATCCCCATTAATTTAGGGTTCTATAGGTGGAAATTTAGTTTCCAGATAGAGTTCGAGGTTGTTAGAAGTCAATGCAAGGCGCGGAGTATCTGTGTTGTGTGCTTCCTGCATGACACATTGCTCAGCAGATATGAGTCTGACATCTGCAGTGACTTGAACTTCCTAGTAGTTCCAATCCACATTCTCTTTGAAATTGGAGTCAGCTATTCACAGCTCAAATGGCACAGGACCAGCATGAGGGCTAGTGAGTTGCAGGAAGATTCTGGATGAATCAGCGAGGAAAACATCTGCAGCCCTGCTTAAGTTAATGTGGCTACCATTTGTGAGGCGGTTTGTGTTCTTGGAGTTTAATTAGATTAATCTCTGATGTTGGAGGATTTAGTAACTATAGCCAGAAAGATGTTTTTCATTTGTGTCAGGCCAGAGGAGCACAACCTTTCCTTTGAGCTGCAGCTATACCATCAATGGGATCCTGGTCCATGACTAGGACTCCTACACACTACAGTAGATAAATAGATAATAACCATAACATGCCTCTGTCACCTCAAAATTAATTTACTGTAATCTCCTCTAGTTGGGACTGCACATTATTCACGCTACTGCATCAGCTGGTCCAGATGTGATGGAAACACAGAGCTAGGTACAGGCAATGTACTGAATATGCTGCAGTTTACAAACTCCTTATGGCCTCAAATATGCAGAACGAGAAGAGTGACAAAATAGACCGCAGACTATTTTACATGAAAGCTATCAGGACAGAAGAGGAGTTACCTCCAAACCACCACCTGGTAAGCAGTGAACAGAGAATCATTCTAACAACTGTGTATCCCTTACTGGAACCAGAAATACACCAACAATACATCATAAGCAATGGTATCACAGGTAGCTGATATACTATAAAATCAGTGCAAACAATTTATTCTCCATAAAATTCCATAATTAATGTAGCTTGTTGCTCAATCTCACATCTAAAATCCAAATGAGTGGGATCCAGGAAAGCTGAGATCTCAGAAACTCATTTGTCCTGTCCCAATCCTCTCCGTAAGCTTCCCCCAAGCTGGAAGATGCTGTGCAATAGACCCAATATTTCTTCTCTAATCTTCGCTCTCCAGAAAGACCTTGGCTCCAGCTTGCAGAGCACCCTTACCACATCGAGAGGGGCACTTTAGAGAACAAGGCTGGATGAAACACAAGCTGTAAAGAACTAGCATTTGTCCCCTCCAGCCATTGCTCTGCTCTGTTTTCATGCAGGTAGAGGTAAATGTTCTAAATTTGAGCACCCTTATCCTCAATGTAACATGAAAACTCTACTTTGTAACTGATTGGAGGCAGCAAGGATCCAGCAAGTTTTCTTATGTGACTGTATGTGTCCTGTTGTGGAAGTGAAGAAGCATTCTGTCATGCCATGCATCCTAAAATTATGACTAAAAATTCCATATGCTGTAATAGATTGCATTTGACCCCAGACTTCTTCCACCAGTGCTCTGGCAGTTTTCCATTTTGTTGCTTTATCCATAGCAGGTCAGCTATAGACCATTGTATATTGCATGTGTTTGTTATGTTTCTGTAAAATGATCTTTTAAAAGCACTGAGCATTAATACTGAAATATGGAAGCAATAATAGTGGCTCTAATTATATTTTGGTTGGTGTTGAGAAGAGATGGCAGGAAGAAACTGCCTGGTTTTCTGACTCACCTGTGATCTCTCACCCTTCTTCATACTTTTGTAAATATTTTAAAGCCATAAATAGACTCCAGTACATACTGTTTACTGAGGCTTGATGCTCTCATCATTTTGGTTTAAAATTGTACTTAGTAGTAGCATATACTTGAAGTTCTGAGTTCCATGAATTATGGAAATAAGCTTTTTTATTATTTCTAATTCTTGTCTTAAAATAGTCTGGAAAAATGTACTGGTCCTGAAAGCATTTGTACTAGTCCCCACATGTTTCTAGCCCTGACCAGTCATACGGACCTGTTTTTGTTTGCCAATACAAAAGTTCTGGATTAGAATTTCCAGCCCGTTTATATTAAACATTGAGACCTTTCTTTTTCTTTACTTTTAAAGGGGATCATCTTGAATTGAGAGTGATGTGAAGAGGTTGTGGATCTTGCTAGCATTTTAAAATATGGAGTTTGCTTACAATTAAAAGATGTTTGCTCTTTTCTCCTAAAACAATTATGCACTTTTATAAGACTGTTAAACTTATTAATACAAAATTGATTGCTGAACTTACGTTTAATTTTGCTAGGTAGAGCTGCAAATATATTTGTCCATTTGGGGGGAAAAAAATTGTATTTTAAAAAAACAGTTTTGAACAAACACATACATTGAGCTAAGTTATTGCTCAGTGCATATTATACTTTCCTTATTACCACTTGTAAAATAGCCTAAAATCTGTTTTAAGAGTCTAGTCCAGCAAAACATTTATCAAGGGAACTATTAAAAGGGGATATGTTTATCAGAGCGTTTTCAAAATATGCAGAAAATAGCTGAGTACACCAAACCTTCCAATTTGTTTCCAGAGCTCAGATGTCTGTACTGCTGTGAACTGGAAGAGCGTTGTGGGTATTGATATGCAAATAAACAGACAAAGCATTTAAAGGTTAATAATAGAGAGAGTGGGAGGATAGAAGAGATTACAAATGATTAGAAAATGCCAGAACACTTATTAAACGAAAAGCTATAGTTAGAATTTAAGGTTTTATTATATATTCTTGGGAATTAAATGTATATATTTAAAAAACCAAGTATCTATTCATGCAGTACTAATGTACTTCAGAGTCATCTCTATTCTAAGGCCAGCAAAGTTTTCAGATAAGAATTTATAATTGCCTAATTCTGGAGACTTCTAAATGAGGATTTTAAAATGTAGAAACTTTATTGGCTTATAGTGCACTGTATGCTTTTTTTCTTCAGGTTTTGCAAATGTGGATCACTGACCCACATAACCAGTAAGAGTTTGTGATTGATGTTGGGATAGAATTGTAATAATAATACCTGGAAATATCATAACTTATGGCTACTAGGAGAAAGGGAGGGCCATTCTGTCTTGAGCAGCTATGTTTTAGTTAGTTTATTATCAATTTAAAGAGAGTCTTTTAAACTTTGATGGCTGATTTTTTTTCATATTTTAATTTCAAACATTTTTGGAAAACTTTTTAAGATGATTTGGTGTTGTGTGGTGGGTTTTTTTTTGTTTTGTGTTTTGTTTTTTGCTAGTGGAGGGAGGAGAAGGAAGTTAACACATGAGTGGTGGTGGGTAATGCACCATCTTATTTTGATGGCACCGCTGTTAGCTGCTTCTTCCCTACCAGCAAGCAATTTGCTGAGCTCAGTTTGGTAGATTTTCTCCTCTTGGAGATTGATTAATGCTGCTTGGGATTGTCATACCTGAAAAACTAAGGGCTAGTCTACACTAGAAGTGCAACATTGGTGCAGCTGCATCAGTGCAGTTGTGCAGCTGCACCACTGTGGTGCATCTGGTGAAGACACTATGCCAACAGGAGACAGCAGTCTCCTGTTGGCGTAATAAATCCACCTCTGCAAGACGTGATAGCTATGTGGGTGGGAGAAGCTCTCCTGCTGACATAATGCTGTTCGCACCAGTGCTTAGGTCAGGGGTTGGCAACCCGCTGCTCCGGAGCCGCATGCGGCTCTTCAGCCGCGGTAAGCTATGTTTTGCGGCTCCAGACTATTTTTCTTTAGTCAGTGGAAGAGGGGGCAAAATGGCTCTTTTGATAGTAAAGGTTGCTGACTCCTGGCTTAGGTCAATGTAACTTAAGTTGTTCAGTGGTGTGAAGAAGCCACCCTCCTCAGCAATTTTAAGTTATATTGAAGTAAGTGGTAGTATAGGCCTGGCCTTATTTAGTTTTATTTTTATGACTTCTGTTCACTGTGTGCCACCATCCACTTGAAGTACAATGGCATCTGGCAGCGTGAGTCTAGAGAACATCTGTTACATTTACATTGCAAACACCTCAAAAACTGTGTGTATATTTTTTCTGTTAACTGGCCCAGTTGCATTTTACTGATTCACAATATTTGATATAAATCAATTTTGATTTTTTTTAAAGGCGCACAATGTTTTCAGCAGTTGGAAGTTTTTGCAGGTTGGGAAAACCTTGTCATTTAGCAGCATGAAGCAAAAGATAAAACTTATTATTTTCTAGAAATATACTTTGCACTTAACAGATATTGGATAAAGCTTAATAGATAAAGCTCAGGGTCAATACCCCAAAGAGATCAAACATTATGTTGACAAAATATGACAAGCAATGATTACAAACATTAGAAGGAATGGAAGATGAATGAAGGAGATCATATGGTATTTTATTTAGTGATGCATGCAGTAGGGAGAGAGAGAGACCAAATTTATTATATTTTTTTTCTGTTGGGTGTTGTTGCTGAGAGAGAGCTGGACTAGGATTTGTAAGACCCCATGAAGTGTGTTTTGAGGAGGAAGTCCAAGAAAGAAAGGGAGGCTTGCCAAAGCAGACCAGGAGGATGATGGTATTTGTAAGTGGTTATTACAGAAGACAGGCAAGAGATTAAAGGAATGCAGTTGACTTGAAATCTAGTCCAGAGTTTCAGGTACTGCATTTGCCTCTGAGGCTTTACAATCAAAATGTTTCCTTCTTGCTGTTTGAAAATTAACACAATAACAGGGCTGACTGACAAGTGCTGTCAAACAAAAACACAAAAACCCCTCTAATTTTGTAATTTTAGTTGTTTGGAACATGCTAGCATGACTTTTTTTAATGCAAAAATGAAATTGATAGTTTTTTAAGTTGATGTTTTTCCAGCCATCTCTAACTCCCGTTGGTCAAAATTCTGACTTGCATTTCAGAATTGCCTAGTTTGAGGTTATTGTGGGGTAGTGTACTGGACTGGGAATCAGGAGAGCTGGGTTTTGTTTCCAGCTCTGCCACTGACCTCCTGTGTGATCTTAGGCAAGTCACTTCACTGCTCTGTGCCTCAGTTTCCCCTGATACCCTTCGTTTAGCTAGATAGTCAACTATGAGGGGCAGGGGCTGACTCTTAACTTTTTGTTTTATATAGTGCCTAGCGCAATGCAGAATCAAGCTCAATGGGGCCTCCAGGTGCTGTTGTAATGCTAATAATACAGTGTGTCCCATCTGAGATTGGAAAGGGAAATTAGTCTCCTTTCTCACATTTCTTGTAGATATTGCTAATCAAGGGAATAAATTAATGATTTGCTCACCCCAGTTGGCCTTTTCTTCTGGCTACATTCACTCAATTGCCTTGTATACAGACATTCATTTTGTGCTCTTTGCCTAGTGAAGGGCAGAACACTCCTGCTAAACTGGTTGGATTTGCAAGGGTAACTACATTTGAGATCAGTTGCCCTTGGAAAAGTTACTTACACTTTTCCACTAGCCTGCCTTTTTATGTAGCTCTGCAGGAGAAAAGATTACATTGTGAGAGTGGGAGGAAATTGCTGAGAGTTGGCTCCCATACTGTTAGTGTGACATGTCACTTTTCTGTAAGATGGCAGCTGCCAGCTGGAGTTTGCCATTGGTATGCCAATTGTAAAAATCAAATAGTTGTTTTCAAATGCTGTTTAAAAAAAGTTTTAAATGAGATAAAAGCATCTCACCATGTGATTAAAACACAGCTGAGCATAATGGCAGAGATTGGAAAATGTACCAAATAAGGCGTAGCTAGAGGCTAATACAAAAGGTGAGGCAACTCTGGTTGAAGGTCAATGCCATAGTGAGAAGTCCAGCTCTGTCCACAGCTGTTGAGAAGAAGGAAGTCCTGTATTTCCTACCATGGTACTCTTCCTAGGTTTGATGGGGGGAAGAGAAGAACTAGACATTTTATATTGTTTTATTTATTTATATATTTATTGGCCTACGGTTAGTAGGTGTCTAAACTGCAAATATGCACCATTTTCTCATTATGTGGCCTGGACAGGAAAAAAAACAGTTTACTCCTTTGCTGGCCAGCACTTTGACAGATGGATTTAGAAAGGGATAGTCTCTGCTAGTCTATCCCTCCTTACAGAAGCTGTGATAAGGAGAAGTTTTTACACCAATTCCATCCCCAAAATCCATTTATTGGTAGCTTCTCCTCCATGAACAGCACTAGTGCCTGCTGATGCAGCTGTTCACAGCCTTCCCAAGCAATGGCAAAGTTCTTGTCAGTTTCACAGCTGCCTATTGGTTTTTGTTATACTACCTAGAGAGTGTCCATAGTCTTGTCAGATGGGAAGTGAAACTGACTGGAAAGCCGTGAGCAAAAGAAGACACTCTGGCACTCTCTCTCTCAGACTGAGAGAGACAGCACTGCACTGCTTAACATTTGAAAAGTTATTTTTGCAACCATAAAAGGTAAAAACTTAATTGTTTAAAATAAAAGCTGAACCTTTTTAGCTTCTCTGGTGGATAATATAGGCTCCTTTCTCACCAGTGGAAACTTTCTACTCACTGGCAAGATGGCAAATGGATTTTTCAAGCTCTGAAATGGAAGCTATTTTCTTTTGAAGGAACACCATCAACTTGAGGTCTAGTCAATTAAACTAATTTTTTTAAAGGGATTTCAGATGTTATACCTACCATCTGCCAATGTGTGTGATTTTTTTTTTTTACAGTTATTTCCTATTTTAAAGGTTTTTATCTCCTTTTTTGCTGTGTGAATGGGAAAACTATCTTGGCTATACAGGGAAAACAGTCAAACTGAATATACATAAAGTGCTGTCAAATATACGAAGTAAAAGAAAAAATCTTAACTGCTTTCAGTTCCAGTAATATTAGAAGTTACTTGTAACAATAGATAAGCTCACTTTCAGAGAGAGGTGATTTTTGTTTTTTGTTTGTTTTTTTTTTTTTTTTAAGTTAACTCTGCCATTTTAAGCTGTTTAATGTGGGAAATTGAGAGTTCAGACTATCACCTCCTTCACACTAATTGATCAATCTAAGATTTGATTCTGCTGCTGTGGTCCCATCATTGCATAACTCCAGTTAATCAGAACTAAGTACACATTGAGAAGGATTGGAATTATGTCTGCCCTGAGGTCTAGGTCCAGCATAAGGAAGAGATTTAAAGATGAAATGAGAGCCTTAAATTGAAATTTCCTGGCTTTTTTTGTGGGTTATTTATACCATTTTGTTATGTAATATTGTTACCGTTCTTACACGCCTTTTTGTGTTCTCTCTGTTTTCTTTGACTTCTTGGCCATTTCAACGTGTTACTGGCAAAATAATGTGGAAATGGATGATAAACAGCAGTAAATATAAAAATATGTAATACTAATATTAATATAAATAAATATAAAAAGATTGTCTGAGCTTATGTTAAGCTCTTGGTTTTTTTGCTGCAAAAATAGTGGCTTGATTTATAAAAATGGGCTTAATTAAGAATAGCAGTACAGGAGATTAAATTTAGATTGTAGCCTTTTTTTAGCGACCAAAAAGGAGAAACTTGGAAAATGATTGTTCTAACAGGCAGTCTGGTCTTGCTCAATAATGCTTTCCTGTAGTGGGCCACCAGGGCCTCCACATGGGGGAGGGGAGGGTACACTTTACTGGGGCCTGGGGGCCCAGCCCAGGCTGCAACCCCCACTACCATGACAAAAAAAATTTTCATGGCTCATGAGATTGTATGCATGGGATGAGGGATTGTAATATGTGTGTGGGAGGGGGCCTGTGTTACAGGTTTGCACTGGGCCTGAAAAAATTATGCTTGGGCCTTGTGGGCCACTGTCAGCCAGAATAGTTAAGCTCTCCAGATTCTACTTCATTTCTGGTGTCGCTAGGGAGGTCGTTTATATAGGAGCAGATGTGTGATCCTCATCGGGTGGCACAGGTAAGGCTCTTGGTGAAAGAGGTTGAAACAATCATGGGAACAAGATGATGTGGATCAAGAGAGACATGGGCACTAAAGTGGAGTGGAAGAAAGACTTGAAGCAGAGAGAAATGAAGTGTTAATTAACAGTAACTGTTAATTTTAGTGGTAGCTCAGCATTAGAAATAGAAAAAATGTTTGCAATTTAATTGATTCAGTTCTTTACTTTTCGTGTTCTGATTTTTAGAAAATTGATAATGACCCTGCTCAGTATACATTCAAATAATAAGCTGTCTCTTTCCTAACTGAACAGATACCCAAGTAACCAATGCTTATTCTATCTTCAGGTTGGAGTTGTCATAAGATAAAAGCTCACATTTTCCAGGGTATTGGCTCAGGAAAACCTATATGTGGAATGAGGTAATGGGTAAAGGACACTATATACTGTCTGGGTGCAATATTCAGATGGAGGATTCACAACAAATTCTCCATACCTTTTTTAATAATGATTTCCCCCTGCATCCCCAAATCTGTTCCTCTCCCCCTCCCCCCGTCCACTCCCCCAACACACACCTTACCACCTTGTATAGGCACAAACTGCTGAAATTATCATGCAGTAGAAGGGAGGTAGCTAGTCTCCTTTGACCAATACTTCATTTTTATCCATTGAGTGGAATCCATCCCTTGGGCATAATTTGATTTAACCAGACAGAGGTATTTTTGAAGGACATTTATCACAAGAAAGAAAAAGTTCATTTTAAAGGTGGACTGAATTCACCTCTATTTTATTTTTAAAAGAGAGGCCATGTTACCATAGACTAACAGAATGTGGTACATGTTTTTTTTTTCTTCAGCTAAATATAGATGACCTTTGAAAAGGGTCAGAAAACAGTTCCAGGGTGGGAGTCTGCTCTGGTGGGAGCCAATAAAGACATGGAAAACCAAGCCTCCATCATCAGAAGGTCAAGTTTCACCTCAGGAAGTCTAAACTAATTATTTATTGCTGGTAAAGTTCTTTTAATAAAAAATGAATCCTTTACTATTTTTACAACTTGATGTTGTGACTCCAAAGCAGTTGGAGTCAACAATTGCTTTTTTGCCTGTTTGGGAAGCTTGGGAAATCTGGAAGGGAAAAACAGATTTCTACACAAATATTCTCCAGCCTAGAAACCTCAGAGAATTTTTTTTTTCCCCCCAGAAAGGGAAGTGTGCTGATAGCTTCCCCACATCCCAGATTTATCTCCATACCTTTGCCTACACCTCCAATTTCCCTTAAGACAACATACTCCCCCCTTCTTAGACCACTGTGGGATGAAATATATTTCCTAGTCTTTTTTTTATATATGAAGGTCTCATGTTTCTCACTTCCATATTCCTAATATCTAGCAGAATTTTCTGTAAGTGCAGTGTTAGTAATTTTCTGTTAAGGATCTTAGTGTTTCAGTTCCAGCTTCTTTCTGCATTAATTGCTCTCAGAAAGGTGTAGTGTCTCTTGCACCAGGTTGTCATCACTATTTCAGTCCCATACACTTGAAACAGGGTAGTGACTAAAAGTTTGTTACAGCAGCCGTGGCTGTTAGGTGGCATGTATGAAAGAAGCCGGTGACCACACTCTAGCTCTTGAGCAGGTGTTCACGTAAAAAAGATGAAGGATAGTTTTGTGGGGGGTTTTGTGGTGTGTGTTTTTTTTTTTTAAAGCTTGTGTTTGTACGCTAAAACATTTGAATTCCATTCCCAACTCTGTCACAAACTTCCTGTGTGACCATAGAGAAGTCTCTTGGTGCCTCTGCCTTTTTACATATATGGAGGAAGATGAGGATAATACTTAAATATAGTTATTTAAGGGTTAATATAGTTAGTTAATTAAAAGGCTTAATTTATTGTTCTTTGTAGCCTTGAGATTCTCCAGTAGAGTACTACAAAAGTGCAAAGTATTAGAATTTTTCTAATTAATAAGCCAAAATGTTTGAACCTGGCTCCTAAATCCATATTTAGCACCAAATGTAAGTGGTCTGTGGGATTAGTGCCTCTGAAAATCAGAAGTCCATGTGAGCATCAGGTGATCAGTACCTTTCAAAATCACATCACTTACATTTAGGTGTTAAATACGGATTTAGGAGCCTAACTTTAGCATTCAGGTTGAATATTTTGTCAAAAGCTTCATTGGAGAGACCAAAGATGGAATAGACCTGAAGACACAGCTATCCTTTTTAAAGCTGAAAGGGCTCTTTCTAATGGCTTGCCTAGACTTGAAATGCTACAGTGGCACAGCTGCAGTACTTCAAGGTAGACCATAACATTCTCCTGGCAGCATAGATAATTCACTTCTCTGAGAGGTGGTAGGTAGGTGATGAAATAATTCTTCCATTGACCTAGCGCTGCCTACACAGAGAGTTAGGTTGGCTTAAATACTTAAATCTCCTCCTCTATCATGTACGTAGGAAATTATATATATTTTTGTACAGATGCCTTGCATTTGTATTGTGGTTATTGCATGCCTAAACTCTCTCAAAATCTGTCTGTTTTGTTAATATAGACCTAAGCGCTCTCAGTGGGTTTCATTGTGTTTGGACTCGTACCAGACCAACAACAGACATGAGAAAAAAGAGTATATGTAGAAACTGACATTGCTTATTTCTTAAAGATTAATAGATTCTGCCATCTACTAGAATGAATAGCTTGCTTAGTGTGAGAATCTTACTCTTCCCACATTTCATTTCCTCTAACCTTTTGCCCCGATACCCATACCAGTGCATTAAAATATCTAATTCCAAACTTTCTTGGCTGCTCTTTGTGGTCAGAGGAGATGCTTTTGTGTTGGGTCATGAAGCCAGTGGTGAATCACCCTTTGCATAACCATTGCTTTTTCACATCCTGGTCTCTCATCCCAAGTATTCATTCTTCTTCGATAAAATGTTCATTAATGACTCATTTTGATGGGTATGTCCATGAGAAATCCCCTTCTGCCTTCTCCAGCTATCACCATTAAGAGTTTTAATTCATAGACTCCAAGTGAGTTAGGCGCCTACACATGCCGCAGGAGTCTTTGTGGAAATCAGGGTACAGATTTATGGGAGAAAAAACTACAAATTATCTAAAAAGTGCTTTAAACTTCTCAGTCTGTGCAGGTGTATTTATTTTTAAATTATTTTCTCTTCAAATGTATAACACATTACTTCATTAAGCAGACAGGATTCCCCAACATACTGAATTGCTCATAATACATACATATTGTTTAAAGTCACCAAAGCACTTTGCAAACATTTAATTAATCCTTGTTACATTTATATGATGCTGGAAAGTGTTAAAATTGTGCAAACAGCATGAAAAACTTGAGACTGTTCATTTACATTATTTTTTACTAATGGCTGTGCTCATGGACCTTTTCTGTTTGCATTCCACAAGTATTGAAATGACTCTGCTTCAGCGAGCACTTGTGCCCGTATCTAAATTTGATTTAAAAATGGCTGTGCATCTATTCAGCTGGGAAACTAACAATATCCGGTGATTTATCTGATCATTGCCAATTAATCATAGTTTACAGAGATCTGTTTGCAATCAAGATATAGATTTTGTTTAAAAAAATAATACAGATCCTTTGTGCTCAGTAAAGAATCTGGGTGGCTGCTGGAGAATATTTAAGATCTCCTTATATTATACAACTTTAAAAAAATACAAAAAGGGAGAAGATCAGAGAGTCAAATTTGGAAAGTATAAGAGAAATGCCTAAGAAATCAGCAGTTAAGTTAGTGAAAGAAAAACGTCAGCAAATAATTTGGGCAGTAACAGTGCTATATTTCACTTTGGATTTCATTGCACTAGATGAGCAGAAAACCTGGATTTTTTTTTCCTTTGACTCTACCACTGGCTTGCTACGAGACCTTGGGCAAATGACTTACCTCTCCTTCATCTGTATCCTGCAGTGATAATACTTCCCTCCACAGGTGAAGGAACTGGGGATGTGAGAGGTGCTACTGCATCCTCTGTCTTGAAGTGGTTTCCATTATATACAGAGTTTATAGTTTAGTTCAATGGCTCTCAGCACCCCCACTAGAAGAATAGTTCCAGCACCACTGCTCCCCTCCCTCCCTCATCTCATGAGGCCATTTCAGGGCTTAATTTAATGTTTGTAAAGCAATTTAGTATCTTGAATGAAAGTATCTATAGAAGTGTAAAGTATTATTTTAAGTTCTGTTTAATGGAATATCCAAGTTCTGGTGAATCTTGAAAAGTCTTAACTATTTGAACAGGTGCAATATTTTTTATTCTCCAGTAGCATGTATTATCTGAATTCTTGACCATGAATGGAAGCTTGAAATTCACAGCTTTATTCAGGAAGTTTCTATCTGGCAGATTGATCTTGGTCTCTGGTAGAAAAAGGAGTGTAATTACAATAGCTTTACAAAATTATCATGAAAATATACTACCCAAGCACAAAATCTACTACTTTTCCTCACCCTATTGATGTAACACACCCCAACGTGTCCCCCCTCCACCTAATAGTATTTTACTCAGCTTTTTTTGTTTTTAATTTACCCTGATTAATGGCATGTAGAATTTTGGAAGGCTGTGATTGCGCTGGACTTAAAAAAAACAAAAACAAAACCCTTCATTAATTTATAAAGAATCTATTGAATGCATAGCAGATGTGGTTCTTGCCTCTGTTACTGAGGAGTTTGGGACACACTTTGTAAAACGCTGTAGCGCTTAAGTGAAGACACGCCTATGCCCACAAGCGAATTTCTCCTGTTGGTGTTAATCCACCTCCCCAAGAGGCGATAGCAGTGTTGACGGGAGAAGTTCTCCTGTCCACCTAATGCTGTCTACCTGTGGGTTAGGTTGGTATAACTATGCTGCTCAGGGGTGTGGATTTTTCACATCCTGAGTGATGTAGTTGTACCGATATAGACCTGTAGTGTAGACCTGATCTAAGATGCTCACAATTTGGAGAAGTTCTTGAATCTAGGAATACTAGGAGGCCTGTGAGTCCCTTTTTCCATCTTGGTGTGGCTGGATGTTGAGACTTTTTCCTTTTGAAGACCTCACCAAAGTAATTGGTGCCTGTAGCAGGGCATCACTGAGCCTGCCCTATTTCCACCTGCACACAGTCATTCAGAGACCTTATGGTTAAGTAACCACTGGTGCAGTTTTATTTACAGGTTGTGCTCCCACCACCTTTCACCATACACAGATTACCTTCTAGCCTCTGCACCCAGGAGGGAAGAGCTATCACTCTACTTCCCTTTCCTGGCACCCTCCCCTTGGCTTCCTTCTTCTCAGCCCTTTATGCAGCCCCAGACTAATTGGGCTGCCAGCTCTCTCTGGTTCTCTAATTAGGTGCTGGTTTTCTCCAGCCAGCTCCAATTTACCTCCTTAAATGGGAGCTGGTTTGGCAGGGGGGCTGGCTTGGCAGTTCTTGCCCAGCACCCTGTCACCGGGCCTTTAGGTTACCTTATTGCATCTTCTTTGAGGGGCTACTGTTGAAGACTACTTAAACTACAACTGGTGGAGAAGTAAATGCCCATCTGTCTCAAACAGCTGTTGCTGCTTAACCTATTCTGTCAACTCTTTGAAAACTGCACCTGCTTGCTATTGGCTAATTCAGAGGACTGACAATGATATCTCTGAATAGAAAAAACATACAAGTACTAGGAATT
Organism: Mesoclemmys tuberculata; assembly: GCA_007922155.1. Classification (NCBI taxonomy): domain Eukaryota; kingdom Metazoa; phylum Chordata; order Testudines; family Chelidae; genus Mesoclemmys; species Mesoclemmys tuberculata. The sequence goes on from ML675621.1 coordinate 7,384,380, forward strand.
ATTGTTTTGGATCAAAGTGCTTTACAAAGATAAATACATCTAATAATGCTTATATTTTGGCTTAGTTTTAGGTTATTTGCAAAATCATTTCTTTTCCTTTATGTAGTGGTGTGCTACTTATGGTCAGCTAGGGTAAGAGCAGGTAATACTTCTGAGATCTTCAAACTAAAGTATTTTGCAGAGGTGGGAAAGTAGTCATATCCCAATTTTAAACGGAAACTGAGGCATGGAGAAGTAAGTGATTTTCCTACAGTCACGTGGCAAGTCAGTGGCAGTCTCAAGAACAGAACCCAGTTCTTCTCAATCCTGGTGCCTGCCAATAGCCAGCCCAGCTAACAGTCACTAGATTTAAATGGCTAGGGGTTGTTGTCAGGCCATTGTCAATGAAGGGCTCTCTACTTTGGACTTTGCTTCCCCCTTCTGCCCCATTGGTCTAAAGGAGCTTGACTCTATTGACTTTAGGGCAAGGTGCTAAATCTCTCTGAAGTGTCTGAAAGGGGAAAGCTGAGTGAGGGACTGTTTGTTTTGGGGAATATCCTTTTCTTTGTGGCTTTTTGTATGTGAAAGAGAAATGGGGGCGAAAAAAGTGTATGTGTGGTGTGTGTATATATAGTGTTAGATTTTGTACAACCCTGAGATGGAGGGTACATTCTGTACATGAAAAAACTTCCAAATGGGAGTAAGAATCTGTGGATCTGAAAAATTTAAATGTTTGAAATGGATTTCTGCAGATGATGAGCAACTGTTACTGAAGGCCAGAGTATTAATAGCATTTTTTGAGTTTCATGCAGAGATCCAAATAAGTAACTGTAGAACTCTTAAGGTTTGCATTTTCCCCCTTTCTCACCTTGCAGTTAAGTTGCTCTGTTACATACTGTGTGCCTCTTCTGGAATTTTATTTTTTTGAGAAGGGTATTGGTTTTGATTTCTCTATGCTTTGGTATGATCTTCTTGGCCACAAGTAGTGACTACTGTTATTGCTATAATCATTGTTAGGGTTGGGCAAAGGGACCTCATATAGGCTTTCTTGCTGATCCTCTGAATCCTTAGGGTTTCTCTCCAAAGAGCTGTATGCATGAACAAATCAAATCTTTTATGCAGTCAAGTATGCTGAGCAAGCATGCTTTTCCTCCATCAAATTGGAGCAATATGTTACTTTGAAAGGAGTCTGCATTTTCTCATTTGGATCAGAGAAGAGTGGTTCAATCTGAAATATACCTGTGTTTACCTCTTCTGGCTTACTGTTATAACGTGATTTGACGCATGCTGTCAGAGGGAGCCATGATATTTCTACTTTGTGTTGAAATACAGATCCTTTGATTTCATTTCCCAGATTGAGGTGGTGGTAGAGGAGGTTTTGGAACAAATTGATAAATTAAACAGTAATAAGTCACTAGGACCAAATGGGATCCCCCCCAAGAGTTCTGAAAGAACTCAAATGTGAAATTGCAGAACTACAAACTGAGGTATGTAACCTATCATTTAAATTAGCTTCTGTACCGGATGATTGGAGAATACCTAATGTGACACCAATTTTGAAAAAAGGCTCCATGGGCCGTCCTGACAATTATAGGCCAGTAAGCTTAACTTCAGCACTAGGCAAACTGATTGAAATAGTAAAGAACAGAATTATCAGACACACAGATGAATACGATTTGTTGGGAAGACTCAAACGGAAATCATACCTCACCAGTCTACTAGAATTCTTTGAGGGGGGTCAACAAGCATGTGGACAAGGGTAATCCAGGGGATATAGTGTACTTAAATTTTCAGAATGCCTTGACAAAGTCCCTCATCGAAGCAAAGTGATCATGGGGTTAGAGAGGAGGTCCTCTCTTGGATCAGTAACTGGTTTAAAAGATAGGAAACAAAGGGTAGGAATAACAGTCAGTTTTCATAATGGAAGAGGTAAATAGTAGTGTCCCCCAGGGGTCTGTACTAGGACCAGTAGTGTTCAACATACTCAAATGATCTGGGAAAAGGGGTAAAAAGTGAGGTGATGACAAAATTTGCAGATGATACTTAAGATAGTGAAGTCCCAAACACACCGAAGAGTTACAAAGGGATCTCAAAAAACCGATGACTGAATTTCATCTGCTATGTATTTGCCCAATGTGGGTAAATGCAAAGTAATGTACATTGGAGAACATAATCCCAACTATACTTATAAAATGATGGGGTCTAAATTAGTTCTTACCACTTAAGAAAGATCTTGGAGTCATTGTGGATAGTTTTCTGAAAACATCCACTCACTGTGCAGCGGCAGTCTAAACAAACAAAAAACCTAACAATGTTGGGAATCCTTAGGAAAGGGATAGATAAGACAGAAAATATTGTATTGTCTTTTTATAAATTCATGGTACCCAATCTTCTGTGTGGTGCATTTCAAAGCTGGCTGGTCTGGCAAGGAAAGAGACAAGACACTTCAGGAACAAAAAGTGTGGAAGGAAATTCCTCTATCCACCAAAAAGGCTTCTGAGCCCAGATCTGGGAAAGAGATAACGAACTTTCATTTGTGGTGTGGTCAGCTGTGTTCACAAGGAGAGAGTTTCATTTCTGACAATAAGACAATTTATTTCATATATGAACTTTGTCTTTTGATTAAAATGAGTCACCTTTTTCTTGCACTGGGGGGTTTTTGCTTGCTCAGATTGTTTTTCTTTGATGTATTTGGTATGATTTTGAGTCAGTAAACGTATGGAGCTACAATATTGTTTTTATTTTTCTACCTAGCCTTAAGCAACAGCAACAGATCCTGGCTAATGCCACTGAGACATTCAGTCCTGGCACAGGACATATTTTCTCACTTGCAGTTTGTATCCTCATTTAATAATAAAAAGGGGGAGATATATAGCGTGCTCTGTCCAGATGGTCTGCTGGATGGATTGGTGTGGTTGACTGCACTCCAAGACCTGGCTGCACTCCTGTCTTTAAATTAAATCATTTTTAATTATTTGTAGACAAATTGGCTGTAATGGATTTACTATTTATCTACTTCAATAGATATATCCAATGATTTAAGAGTTTCATACTAAACAGACATAGAAATCTGTTTTAAAAATTATCATTTTGCCTGAAGCTGCATATTACTATCCCATAGGAATGGTTCCTGGAACAAAACAAAATACCACTATATTGCTGTTGTGGAAATGTCAGTCATCCAGTGCAGTTCACATCATCATTCACTCTCTCTCCTTCTCTCCAGACTTGCACCTCTACTACAGTGGGATGTCTAGCTGCAGTTTATTCTAGATCAGAATTTGGTGATTTCAATTGTACGCTAAGCATAACTTGGTAAAGCTTCTGTTCGTTTGTCTAAGGGACATTGAACACACAGGTATGTGATCTTTCCTGACTTTAATTAGCGAACCTTCCTTCATTCAAACCACAGGCCCCCATTACAGCAATTAATGCTGAGACCAAGACAAACAGAGTAAGGAGAAAGGGGAAGCAGGGAAACATAACTGAACTCTCTTTCTTGAGGGCCATTCACTTCCTTTTTTCTTCATCTTTCCTTTCTCCTCTTGTCCATCAATCTACACCACAGCTATCTGAAATGTTCACAAGATTGGTGATCTAGTTCTTCCCTTCTTTTTGTTCAGTAACAATGTCAAAGACTTATAGAAATGATTGTAAAGTTCTAGAGTATTAAGTACATGAATCTTGATGAATGTGAAGTACAAATGCTTGGCTAAGTATTTTAAATCTAAAGCTACCAGAAGTGCTGTAGAGCCTCAAAGGCCACTAGGCCCTTTCCTGTCTCTTCCCGAGATAGAAACACAGTCCCAGAGATGGGGGTTGGGAGGCAGAGAATGAAAAATATTCAAAACAACTGGAAAATAGCTCTTTGGAGCTTTGAGATAGTATACATCATATGCTACAAAAAGTAAAATGGACTACTTCAGCAGGAACACTAGACCTTTGTTTTGGTGCAGTGTGGTGATAATACCACCAGGATCACACGGAAGACAGCTTTAACAGATGTTTAGATTTAAAATTTTAGCTGTTACCCTGAATAATTAGGGAAGAAGTTTCTTTTCCATGTAACACAACTCCATATCTTCCTCATACTAACTCTCATCACTAGCTCCAACTCTGAGCAGCTAACATTTTCTATTCCTGTCACTTTACCCTATTTCCCTTCCCTACTCCCTCCCTTCCATAATAAAGACTCTTAGTGGTCTCCCTGTCTCTCCTTGCATAAAGTTCAAATCCCTTGTATGATTGCTAAGGTAAAAAAGTTGCATGGGACTGTTCTCCAAGTAAGTTGCAGTCTTGGGGCTGCCTGGGAGATTTGTGCACATGATCGTTGTTGTTGCATGTGTAAATGTAGATATCTAAGCAGGGGCAGCTTTAGCATGGTTTCAGTGGCACACACTCACAAATCATGAAAGCAAGGGGGCAAAAAGAGGCAAACCTACACTTCTCCCTGCTCAATGTGGAAGGGAGGCTTAGGTTGGAGAATGAGCCTGCCTCACACTCACTCTGTAGTGGCAGTTTCTGGTCCATGGGAGGAAGCCCTGCTCAGCACGTTGTGACCTGTGATAGTGGGTCATAGTACCAGTTGCTGAAATCATGATGGAGGGGCAGCTGGGTCAAATTTGAGCAAGTGGTGTTACAACCTGGCATGTGGAGTCACACCACCACTTTGGTTTGGCCAAGCTGCCAGGCCATCATGATTTCCACTTTGTAAATAAGTGGACATTTAGTAGCTATGTGGTACAGACTAGACTACACTCTTAAAGTTCTTGTTCAGAAGACTGCAGATAGTAAATTTTGTGATTCTCAACTGATGTATCTTGCTTGGAAGAATGAAAGTACAAATCCATCCTGCTGGATATTGATTCTTATTCTGGGGCTTCTAGGCATTTTAAAACTGATTCTTAGACCACTAATCCATATACATCAATTACATGTCCTTCCACAACAACTTATTCCTCTCGAATCAATCATTTCTCTCCCCCCTCTCTTCCTGTATGCACTTATCTAAATAAATATCTGCTCTCCTCCCTCCTCTTCTAGAAAATAGCTAGCTGCACCTAGACCATTGTGATCCTTGTCTCACCTTTCCTACTAGTTAAAGAAGCAGTGGTCCTGGATTATGGAAGCCAGCACCTGCAGCCATGGGTGGGGTGGCTGGACCACTTTCAGAATACAGCAAAGAGTTACTAATAGACTCATAGGTCAGAAGGGACCAATATGATCATCCAGTCTGACC